>OW026521.1:76268761-76726261 GCA_932274085.1 Protocalliphora azurea | reverse complement strand
ATTTGTAAAATGGAGGGCAATGTCCAAATGTTTACAGAAACAGAAAAGAAATGAAACCAATATATTATATTTTAC
This sequence comes from Protocalliphora azurea, assembly GCA_932274085.1. Classification (NCBI taxonomy): domain Eukaryota; kingdom Metazoa; phylum Arthropoda; class Insecta; order Diptera; family Calliphoridae; genus Protocalliphora; species Protocalliphora azurea. The sequence continues at coordinate 76,726,186 of OW026521.1, read as the reverse complement.
ATTTTGTAAGTGCACATCGTCGCCATATTGTTAATTGTTTTATAATCATGAAAACATTTTAATTTTAAATTCGTAATGCATAAAACTTCATACATAAATTTAAAAGATACTGTGCATTTAAAAATTATGTTGTTAGAAAAATCAGAATATTGAAAAACATGTTCTTTTTCTACAACATATAATGATTATTGAAGCACGTAAAAATCTGGCAACATATTTAATAACCATGTAAAAAACTCTTTATAAATAATGATATATATATATATATATATATATATATATATATATATATATACATATATATATATATATATATATATATATATATATAAAGGAAATAACTCTTTAACTTTAAGATATATTTCCAACTAATTATATTTAAAATTTTAAGCTTATATGATATTGATTAATATTAATTAAATTTAAAACGAAATATGTTAATACCTAAAAAATAGTAAATGAATAAAAAAATAATATTTATCATTACTTTGAATTTATATTTTTCATTGATATTAAGTTTATTCTTTTATTTTTTTTTTTTTTGCTACCTTTACTGCTAATTCTGCTGCTCCCTCTGCTTTCTATTACTACTCTATTTACTAACTTTAAAATAAGCAAAGAAGTTAGCACTTTTCTTTTATGAATACACTTAGGTAAAACTATAATTACTTATATGCGAAGTTAGCATATAGTATAAAAACTATACTACTTTCAAAATTATAGTTTTTGACTACAACTAAAAATACTGCTACAAACAAGTGAAGTTAGCATTAGTTTAAACAAATAAATGATTTCAAGTTTAAAATATTTTTAAACTACAATTTTAGTTATTTATTGTTGCTGCGACTACTTGGAATCTAGTTTTTCGAACGCTGATCTAAATTACACAAATCCTTTCAAAATAAAATGAGTGCGCAGCGTTCAAATATTCAGCGCCAGCAAAATTTCTTCTACTTTATGACTATGCAATAAATATAAAATACTTTAATTTCTACTGCACATTGAAACAAAAAATATTCCTGTCTCTAGTAACAATGTCAATCATCTTTGCATTTTTTAGCAGCAAGCACAAAATATTGCTCATTAAAAATAATAAATTTAATAAAATTAGAAAAAAAAAATAATAACCAAATTTTTAAAAATTCAGTTAAAAATTCAAAATACAATGTCAATTGTCTTTCCATTTTTTAGCAGCAAGCACAAAATATTGCTCATCAAAAAAATAATAATAATAATAAAAATAATAAAATTAGAAAAAAAAAAAAAAAATAACGAAATTTTTTGAAAATTCAAAGTTATTAATATAATCTTAATACATATATTCAGATTTTAAATACTTTGCATACTAATCATAAACTTTAGTTAGTCTTTAGGGGAAAAAAAGTATTTAAAATTAAACTGTTTAGAACAATGTTTATCAAAATGTGGTCCCCGATCCCATTTTGTGGGGGATCGTGAGTAGTGGGAAGGCAATAGTAGTTTTTGTTTTTAATGAGGAGTAATTTTTTGAAGAGCAATTTTAAGGAATAATTGTTTGTATGAAATTGCAAACCAATGAATTTGTTTTTGTAATTTTTTCTTGTATATGCATTAATAGGAGGAAAAATTGTTTTGCATTATATGAAATTGAAAACCAATGTATTTATCTTATACTCGTATAATAATATGTATGTAATTATGTTAAAAGTACATACAAACAATTTAACAGGGATACAATGCACAAATCACCTACACATGTTAGTATCATGTTTATATTCGACACAAATAAGTTTTATATAGGAAGAAATCAGTGACAAATTTTATGAGGATCGCTCCATAATTTACCATAGCTCCCACTTTCGGGAGTCACCCTAAAGTGCATAAATGCATATAAATGTCAGTATTAACATAATATTCTGTATTCGTATATTTTATTTTACGTTTAGTAAAATTATCGGTCCACAATTGTCCACATGTCTAATATAAGACCTCTTCAGAAATTTTGATGGACACACAATGGTGTGGGGTATCATATGGTCGGGCTTGACCAACTATCTCTTTCTTACTTGTTTTATATGGATATTTTTGTTTTTGTAAAATTCAAAATAAACTTGAGAATTGTTTTGTTTACATGGAAAAAATAACCTTGTGTAAGGTTTTTGACATTAATGAAGATTTATTTTATGTCATGATTAATTTTGAATATTCTAATAAAAAATTAAGAGGGAGTATTTTTTATTCACATTAAACATTTTTCATATCTAGAATACTTTTAAAATTAGTTTATGGCTCAATATTTATGTATTTATAATATTTTCTCAATTTGAAATATTAAGAAATATAACCAAATTACTCCTTCTTTGAAGATAAATTAGATTAGATATAAGTACAAATGTCTGAAGAAAATTATTTTAATCAGTTAATAAACTTTTTAAAAGGCCGAACAAAAAATGGAATCGAATAAAATTACAAATGCTGATATTGTTGCGGTTTTCAATAAAGTAAAAACAAAACCATATCCATCAGAAAAGGATTTACTACCTGTCAAAGCCATATAAGGTATTAAGTGTGTTCGGCCATAAGAATAAATATGGAAATGTGGTGATGGCAGAGTTTGAGAAGAGAATGTTATATCTTCCCAAACGATGTAATAATATGGAAGATAAAGTAATATATGGAGTTAATAATGAACAATTTACTTTAGGAGGAATTTAGATAATGGTTTATATGTTTTGCAATTGGATGAGGTAGTCAGTAAAAACTCCACTGGAGAAGACTAAGTCGGAGAGTTTTTCATCCCAAATTCTCAACCATATTTCAGTTGGGAATATAGTAAAATAGTAGTATATAAGTATCATTGTTTTTAAAAATTAACTAATTGTAAAAAGTAAGCTTTATAATAAAGATGTCATATATAAAAATTCAAAAATTTCTTCAATATTTTGATGGCTTAAATTTTGTTGAATATCAAAAAACACTGTAAGTATTTGGCATTTATTTATAAAACTGGGAATTATAATGAAGAACCTATGTCATCTAAATATGGATTACACTTCCAAAAATTGTTCATGGTCGGATGATAAAGCAAACGTTGATCCTGATACTTGTAGTTGTAGAAAGCATAAACAACTTATAAGCAAAATAGAGGATTTTATAAGAAGATATTATTTATTATCTAAATGTCTAAAATAAGTAAATAAGGAAAATGTTTTTAATTTCAAATATGTTAATTGTAAACTAAAAAGAAGAAAAAATAATACATTAAACAATTTTTTTTGCTTTTTTTATAATAACTTCGTGCAATTTTGAACTTGGTGAGGGTCTTGTGAATTTTTAATTTTAGAAATAATTTTAGTAAATAATTGACTATCTATCAAGAACAACATATTCAAAATAATGGATACATCCAACAACACTAAAATTGGATCAAATTATACTTCTAACAAGGGTTAAATTGAAATTCAAGAAATCTTAATACTACCGCCTATAGACTTTCCACTAATCCTCGCATTGCATGATGGTCGTGATAAAATTATTCTGGAAGTTTTACTAAATGTGGACAAAGAACTTGGAATAAAAACAAAATAATATATAATTTTCTTTTCTTATATATTTTCTATAAAAACAAATAAAAGTATTTAAATAAACTTAAAACTAACATATCATTTTCATGTAAATTGAAATAATTAAAAATATATAAAATTTTATTAAAAGTTAAATTTTTACACCTTAAATAAATAAAATGCAACAATAAACACCACAAAACATTGATGATTCACTTTGCGAATTGCATTTTATTGCAGACAAATGTTTTAGAATTTCGGTTTAGAAATGAAATAAATGGTTTTATTGGAGGTTGACCTGCAGAGCAAAAAAAAAATTCTGCTAGTTTATTTTCAGGAAATTTAAAATGCGACTCAATGCTGTCCAGGCTTATAAGATGGATCAGTGTTGGCTATGTAAAATGATGGTTTTGTAACAGGTGTCTTGGGTAATTTGTCACCCGAAAAAACTCTTTTAAATTTATATTTTGTATAATCATTTTGAATTTAAAGTATTTATAATATTTATTGAGTTCATAGTGTTTGTATTATTCTTTCTTTTATACTGTCAAATCCACAATATACTAAACAGGTAATTGCCTCCGTAATTGGTTTCCCAAAACGTCCGTCTATTCGAACAGTTCCTTGATTTATTAAATTTCCATTATTAGAATTATTATTGTGATCTGGTGTTCAATCAAAAGCTATTAAAAAATCCGCTATCAAGAAGTTCCTTTGTAATTTGACGACCTTGATCAAAATAATGGATTCCGGTGTTTAAGTAGGGTTTGATAACCACGAGTGCTTAATATTCCTCCATTGTTGTAGTAAAATTCTATTGGCTGTGCTGGAAATTGTACTCCATTAAAAACCAAATTAAATTTTCGTAAATTAAAATGTTAAAAGTTGTATGGATTTTCTTTTCTATCTTCAGCAGACACTATTCTAAAAATTAAAAAAAAATTGCTAATTGTCCAAGTATAACATTATCTAGAGATAATGAATGGTTTCCTGGATATATTGTGAAGGTCCTAATTTCTACTCTCTTATGTGAGTAAATTGCATTTTTACTTTGTAATACATTATGATGTGCTATTAATATACTACTATTGATTGTAAAATGATTTATATATAAATTAGATGCATGTATTCTTAGATGAGATTCATTTTTATCCCCACTTTCTAAAATATAAAAAATGATTTCTCCAAATTTAATGTTACCTTAAGATCAGCATTATTAAGCAAGAACTTTTGTTGATTAAATACATCTACATAAAGTTTTCCGAAAAGCTCCATCTTTTTCCCATCCTTAAATTATTTTTTCTTTTATCTAAACTGGGATTTTCTTTATCGATTAATTAATGAATTTATTCACATCAGTAGCTCAACTACACGATTCAAGATGGGTAGATCTAAAATCATTTCCATAATGGCACAAATGTATATGTGATTGTGAATGCTGATGATAATTTAACAAATAAAACAAAAAAAAAAATTTATGACAGCTTGTATTTAACCGCCAAGCCAGTCAATCGTGCTTGCTCCTGCTCCCAATTAATGATTGTTCAACAAAAGAAAGCAAACCAGCTGTTGATAGAAAGTTACCAGAAAACAACAATCTTTTATTTGTGCCTGAAGTTATGCTAGGTAAATCAACTTCAGAAAAGATCATTCACAGTACGTACAGATACAATTAACCCTTCAACTGGTGCTATACCCAAGATTGCGCATGACAATAAATCCCAAATTCAAGTAGAAATGGATCGATACATTACAGTTTTAAAACGAGGACGAAGCCCTAAGTCCTCGAAAATAGGACTTGCCAAAGGTCTAAGGATCTAAGGAGAGTAACTCTGATAGACCTAACGTTGAAATTTTGCAATGTGAGGGAAATGAACCCCCTAGTACAATTAGGCCAGCTAAACCACCACCTATTTATCTAAGAGAAATTAACTCGAACACTTTGCTTTGAAATTTGATCTCATTAATTGGTGAAAAATCCTTTTATGTGATCCCTATTAAAAGAGGTACAATTCATGAGATCAAAATACAGGTAAATAGTGAAAACGATTATCGTAAGGCTGTGACAGATTTCGAAACCCATAAGAAAAGTTTCTATATTTATCAACTGAAAGGTAGCAAGGGTCTACAGATTGTTATAAAGGGTATTGACTCTAGTGCTGAACCTGTTAAAATCAAAAAAGTCTGGAGGACAAAGGCTTTAAGATTAAAAATGTTATAAACATTAGAAATCGGGAGAAAATTCCCCAACCGCTCTTCCGTGCGGAACTAAAACCCGGCGATATGAAACTGAAAAAAAATGAAACTCACCCTATACATAACATAAAATATTTATTACACCGCAAAATTACTGTAAAAGAACCACATAAATGATCGGGCCCAGTCAAATGTATAAATTGTCAAGACTATGGTCATACCAAGGCTTATTGCAGATTGCCACCCTTATGCGTTATTTGTGGAGAGTTACACAATTCATCGCAATGTAATAAATCTAAAGATGACTCTAAATTGAAAAAATGTAGTAATTATGGAGGAAACCATACTGCAAACTACAGAAGCTGTCCCGTGTACTCAATTGTTAAAAATTACTAAGCCAGAAATCGAGAATTTCCCCCGTTCAACCATTAAATATCATCAGGTAAATTATCCCCAGTTACAACAACCCTCTGACAAAAAAGCCTCGTACGCAAACATCCTTAAGAACAACCAATCCTTATCGCAGAACTATCAACATCAGAATAAATTTAATCACAATATGAACCCAGAGTCAAGAGATTAAATGACCGCTTTCAGTTTTACGCAGCTAGGTACTACAATCGACTCTCTCGTTCAATCGGTAAATAATTTTACAAATTCAATGAGCAATATGATGCAAGAAATGCTTAAAATGTTATTGCAAGCTGTGCTGAACAAACCATGAATTGCCTAAAAATAAGTTTTTGGAACGCCGACGGCATTCGCCAACACAAAAATAAACTCGAACATTTTCTTAAAAGTCATGACCTAGATATAATGTTAGTATTGGAAACCTATTTGACGTCAAAAAGCTTATTTAAGATAAATGGATATGCTTTTTATGACACTAAAGATCCAAGAGATAGAGCATGTGGAGGCTCTGGAATTTTAATAAAAACCCGTGTCAAACATTTCTTAATGTGTGATCTTCGTGAAGATTATCTTCAAGCTACAACAATCTGTATTGATGATTGTTACAGAAACTTAAGTGATTTCATCGATATATTCACCCTCAAGTTTTCAATTTCAGAAAATCAATATGAAAATTATTATAAATCACTAGGACTCCGTTTCCTGGCAGCTGGCGATTATAACGCTAAGCATACATTCTGGGGATCACGACTTATAACCCCTAAAGGTAGTGTTGTATTTAATACAATTTCTAAAATGGGTTTGAATATTATTTTGAGCGGAGAACCAACATATTGGCCTACTGACTCAAATAAAATACTGGATGTCATCGATTTCGCTGTTACGAGGAATTTACCGAGGGAATTAATTCATGTTAAATCTTAATTAGAATTATCTTCAGATCATTCATCCAATTTTGTTAATATTTTGAACCGCGAGAAATTGTGTACCCCACTGGTATCTCAGCGATATCTAACACCAGAATAAACTGGTTGAAATATAGAAAATACATATATTATCACTCATTGCACGGAAAATATATCGCTGAGAACACCAGAAGATATCGATCTTTCTCTCAATAATTTTGAAAAAAGTTTAGAACTTGCTGCTCAACATGCTTCCCTAACCCCCCGAGAAAACAAATATAATATAATTTGTTTTATGGACGTCTAACGGCTTTTGTCTGAAAAACGAAGATTTCGAAGAGAGTGGCAAAACCACAGATCCACACAACTCAGATCGAAGCTAAGAGAATGCCAAAAGCGCATAATAAACTACTAGAGTATCAAAAAACTGAATCACTGAATAAATATTTGGAGAACCTAGATGCTACTCCGTATTCGAATTACTCACTATGGCGAGCTACGAAAAAGTTGAAAAGACCAGTCACAAGTAGAAATCCTCTACGTAATACAAACGGAGGCTGGGCAAGAAATGATAGCGAAAAGGGGAATCTGTATGTTAGTCATCTAGAGAACGTGTTTTCCCCAAATTTATGAGATGACATAATGGAGTTGCCACCTGTTTTACCCCTTTTTAGAGCAGTTGAATCCCTTTGTTTTGAGATTCGAGAGATCGATAAGGCTATTGTTAATTTAAACTCCAAAAAAGCACCTGGTATTGACAAAATGAGTAACAAGATGCTTTTGGAGCTACCCCGGATATCAATAAGAATAATACTTCTTATTTTTAATGCTATATTACGCCTTGAATATTATCCACCAGAATGGAAGGTCTCATTGGTCACAATGATACCTAAGCCCGGAAAAGATCACGCTAAAGTAGAATCGTATAGGCCTATTAGCCTGTTGTCTAATATATCAAAGCTTCCAAAACATCAACTTGGTTTTAGAGAAAAACATAGCACCATAAAACAAACTCACAGACTTATAAATGTTATATCTAATAATAAATGTTATATCTAATATAATAAGAAATATTGTTCTGCTCTCTTCATTGACGATTTTCAAGCCTTCGATAAAGTATGTTACGAAGGATTATTATTTAAAACTAAACAATATTTACCCACAAATACACATAAGCTGCTGGAAAGCTATTTAACTCATCGAAAGTTTGTTCTTCAAGCTCACCACAGTCCATTGAAGCTGGTTTACCCCAAGGCAGTATACTGGGTCCCTTTTTCTATAATATACACTTCTGATATGCCAACTAATAGTCGAACCCATATATCAACATTTGCAGATGATAAAGCTATTTTAGGCGTTCATGAAAATCCCCAAAAAGCATCTAAACTCTTGTAAGATCATATACATACATACATATATATGGTTGAAGAGAGATGCGGAGAGATTCGTGCCCCCCAATCCTGATAAATAATCAGAATATACCCCAAAAAACGGAAGTAAAATATCTTGGTATGCATCTAGATCGACGGCTTACGTGGAAATCACATATAGTTACAAAATTAACCCAAATGAAGTTAAAATCACTTCAAATTAACTGGCTTATTGGTACAAATTCAAAATTAAGTCTAGAATTCAAACTATTGATCTATAACTCAATTATAAAGCAAATATGGCGATATGGTATCCAACTATGGGGCACAGCCTCAACTTCAAATGTTGAAAAAATTCAAAGACTCCAAAATAAAATACTACGAATGATAACTGCAGCTGCCTGGTATGTAAAAAATTAAGACATTCACAAGGACCATAATGTTCCTCTTGTCAAAGGTGAAATAAGAAAACACTCAGAATCGTATTTGAGGAAGCTTGAAGTACACCCTAACCCAGTTGCTCGAAACATAATGAGAAGCGATGGCTATAACCGTTTGAGAAGAAGAAACACAACAGACCTCCGCCTAAGCTAAACCCTTTGATTACATATAGTTTTTCGTTCGGCAGTGGTTGGACTTAATATAAATTAGAGTTAAGATTTGAATACTTATTGCTAGTTCACTTAATTTTGTGAAGATTCAATAAATAAATTTATATGAAAAAAAAATCCATTATTCTATAGAGATACTTGTTGTCAGGTTGAGATATACTTTTATTGTTAAAATGAACTCTACAATTCCTAAATATAGAATGCAACAAGTTATTAACAACACCTCCAGTTCCTTTGAATTCAAGCTGAGATAAATTCTATTAAGATCTCTATATGTTTCACCATTCCCCAATGATACAAATTCAATTGTACTAGAGTTGTCCAATGAAGCAATTGGATTATAAGACATTTCTTCTGTTTTAATAACACTAGTTTGAATTGGGGGAGTTTCAAATAAATCCAATTCACTTTTCATACATTCTATAAATCCCGACATTTTAAATTTCCGAAAATATTGTTAAAGTTCTTTCCTCTAAAACGTTTGTATTTATTATGAGGTTTTTGTTTTAAGCGTTTAAGTTTTATATGCTTCCCTTTACCTTTCTGCATTGTTTTTATTTTTTCAATAGTAGCTTCTTTAATAATATTCATAATTTTTCTCCCTTGATTAAATAAAATATCTTTCACAGGTTTTGTACCGATTTCCTCCAAAATTTCTTTTCCAATGTCTAATGACTTATTTTTTAAATAATTTAATCCCGTTCTCCAGAATGGGGTCAGGTATGATCCAATTACCACGTCCATATTGCACAAGCCTTGGTGTATGATATATTTCACCAATATTTTGAACATTATTTCTAGACTGATTATTATAATAACATTTTATGATTTAACATTTTACTAAACATTTATTTTATATATTTTTTAGTGTAGAATACAATAAACTGGTATGAATTCATTCTAACTTATTATTCCTCCTTCATCACTTCGAATCATTATTATAAGATTCAATAGGAAAATATTCAATTATATTAAAATGAATATAATTTTTCAATGTCGATATTGAAAATATTTTTGAACATTTTGTTTTTTTTTTTATTACTTACATGTCATGGTTTAATTATATCAGAGTAAGTAAATACAATTTCATTTATATCTGGTGAAAATACTAGTAAAATAATTTGTCATATTAACTAAAAATTTATTAAAGATTTGTGCAGAATGTGGTTTGTTGATGTTAAAATGGATTCCTTTAAAGCGTTTTCTAATTCATGTATACTAGTATAAGAATCAAGTTCGATGAAATTTTAACTTAATGTCTTCATATTCATTATTTGCACTTTGCCTTGATATTTTTGTTTTTCCATGTACTTTATCTTTTGTGTGCCGGCATTTGAAATAGTATTTCGTTTTCTACATTCAACAATATTTTGATTATTTCTTTCCAGTAACGAAAATGAAATATCTGATAATCCAACTATCCAGTGATCATCCAAATTTAGAGTTTGTGTTAGCAAATTTGGAGTATTTGGAGTATTTTTATAAATATCCATTGACGTAACATAAATATTTTCTTCTTGTATACTTAAAGCCATCTTTAAAAGGAATGATTAATATAGTATGTTGTTTGTTATGCATATATTATTTACTGATATCGTTCTTATGAATCCATGAATTATATTCTTTTCCGAAACCAAGCCATTTTACCAATAGTTTTGGCTTTAAAATTTTTTCTATCAAAAAAATTTTTGGAACTTTTGTTTTTAACAATTCTTCCTCATAAAATCCACCTTTAATTATATTTCCATTAAAATCTACAAATTGATAGGTTATAAGATTGGTTATGTAAATTTTGTTTATCTGAAAAACCTCTGTAGATCAATTTGGTGTATATCCTTTCTCAAATTGACTTTTATATTTACTAATGCGAACTAAATAATTTATTTTATATTTTCCTCCCTTGAAAGCCTTCAAATCACTGTGTACAAGAAGAAGCTTTTGTTCATTTTTCTTATTAACCGAATTTGGTGTTGTTTTTATAAAACGATGATATGAAGAATTATATTCTTTCAATAATTTATTTAATATATCTATCCATTTATAATTTGCCTACATACTAAATTGTTTCCACATTTTATTTTTTAAAGTTCTATTAAAGCGTTCAGCTATTGACGCCCTCATACTTGAAAAAGTGTGGTAATGGTTAATTTTATATCCTTTCATAAGAGTTTTAAAGTAGATATTATAAAATTCTTTTCCTTGATCGGAATGGATCCTTTGTTTAATTTTATAATATTTTTTAATGCTTTCGACGAAATTTCTATTCCTGTTTTAGTTTTAAATGGTTTTTTGAAAATATATCAATTACAGTAAGCATATATTTAAAACCTTTATTAAATTTTGCATACGGTATCATTTCCACTAAGTCAATCTGCCATGTATCTAAAATACCCTTTTGAATAAATCGTCGGCGCCGAAAGCTCTTTCACGCTTGACGATGTAGTTCATTAACAAGAATTCTTTTACTCATAATTATATTTATAGAATGTTAATGTTTCACTTCATTTGTCGTGTACTAAAGTGTAAACATGTTTCAACAGTTTATATATCCATTCACTTTGATGATTTGTGGTCCCTCTGGTTGTGGGAAATCCATATTTATTATGAATTTGATAAAAATCAACATTTAATATCTATATGGTGTTTGGCAGAAAAAAATCTCTTCCGAGAATGTAGAGTTTATACAAGGTATTCCAGAGGATTTTGCTACTGCAGAAAATACATCGGCTTTAATAATATTGGATGATTTAATGCTTGAATCATCTAATAAAAAAGTGTGTGAACTTTTTACTAAGGTTCACATCATAGAAATTTAGCTGTGATTTTAGTAACACAAAACATTTTTCATAAAAATATCCTGAGATATTTCTTTAAACTCTAAGTATATAATTATGTTTAAAAATCCTAGGGATAAGTTTCAATATTTAGCTCGCCAAGTATACCCAGAAAACTCAAAAGCTCTGGTTGATGTATATAATAACTATACGCAAAAGACCCATGGTTATTTATTAATTGATCTCACTCAACAAATACACAACGCATTAAGATTTAGAACGGATATTTTCAATAAAAGTCATTATTTAATATTTGCAAATATAGGAGGAAGGAGGAAGGAGGAAGGAGAACAAACATATTCTTTACGTTCTTAAGAAAGCAGATCCTAAACTACGAAATGCAATACTGAAACATGTTGATGATGTTGTTATTAAAACAATAAGTAAAACTTTTTAATATAATTAATGAGAACCATAAAATCAATAAATCAGTTCTTGACAAAATAAAATCATATAAAAACACAATTAGAAAAGTTTGTTCATCAGAAACCTCAATGAAACAAAAGAGGAAACATTTAATTCAAAAAGGAAAATTTCTACAAATTATTATTTCATCCTTTTTAAGTGGAGTTATTGGAAAAATTTTAGAAAATGTCAAATAATTTATCCAAATTAATCCTAATCCATCAACTTACGATAAATTTAAAATTAAATATTCTGATTCTAATTTTCTACATCGAAAACTAATACCAATATATGTTCATATACACTAAAAGATATTAATAAATGGTATTATATTAAACAAGAATTAGCCCCATATTTAATTGGAAGCCAAATATCATCTTCTCATCAAACTAAAAGTTCTAAATTGAGCAACCTACTTGATAATGAAACACAAACTGGGAAAATTATAAGAAACATATTGAAACACAATCTAATATAAATTTAGCTGAGGAAATTTATACTAGTGAAAATTATGATGAAATTGATATGGATACAATAGTACAAAAACTTAATCCTACTTCTGGTTCTTCAGCAGCAAAACGACTTAAACATTTTTCAAATAATGGAACACCAAAAAAAAAGGATGAAAATCACAAAAAATTGAAGCAATCAACTTTACCATACCAATATTATCCTCGACTGACTAGAAATCGTAAAAAGTTAGATTACGAAATAGAAAATATACAATGGAAAAATATTTAAAAAGAAAAAAAATTGTGATAACATAAATATCAATGTCATTTTAATCAAAAAATACATTTTAATAATATCTCCTTATTCAATATCTCCATTCAATAGAAATATATACATTTGAAGTTCTACTTAAGTAAACTTTAAATAAATACGAATGAATTAAAAAATTTAAATTTTTGCTCAAAACCCCCAATTTCATTCAGTTTATTTTTATGACCTGTAGTGTTAAACAGGTACGTCAAAAAATGTACCTATGCGATTGTAAAAAAATCATTTTTGTTATAATACATTAATTAAGTAGCTAGGTAAATTATTTAAAAACTTACAAAAATGTAATAAAAAACGAAGGAAAATATACTTATTTATGTACTTAGGTAATTTTAAAAACCTTTTCAGTAGAAAAAAATTATGAACACTTTAAATAAATTCATTAATAAATATTATTATCTCGTAACAAAAATAAGCAATGCAATTGAGTGTTACGTATACACACATATGGAAATACGGAACAAAATAGTGAATTTTGCAACTTTTGACGTGACTTGGTAGTTTTGAAGCCATTATATTACTATTACTAAATGACCTATATCAACATTTTATATATCGTTGAATTGGTAAATAAGTCTATTTTTATATTCTTTTAACATTTTTAAAGTATTTGCAAAATTAATGGAGTTGTATTAAAAAAATTAAATTTTTTTTGGATTTTCAGCTATTTTTGGAAAAAAAATTTATTTTTGAAAAATTACCAAAAATAGGTTATTGGAGCTATTTTATTGATTTTTTTAGGAATGAAAGCTTGATTTGTGTTTTATACATTACATAAGAAATAATATTAAAAATATTATGCTAATATGCTTTTAAAATGCTTTTAAAAATAGTCGTTAAAAAAACTGACTTTTAATATAAAATCTCCACTCCTGCATTCGTTTTTGGCCGGGCGGGAAGCAGTTTAGTGTTAAATCATTCTAAATCTATTTCTATAAAAAATATGGGTACCAAATTTAAAAAAGTTCGCGTGACATTTTTTTTTATTAATCGATAAAAATGAAACTATTTTTTAACATTGACAATTTTCGGCCAATGCTGGATGTAGGGTGCAAACTTAAATCAATTCAAAATTTCTTTATTAACCATTTATGAAGCCTTATCTTTTGAAATTAATAAGGAAAAAATTTTTTTATTAACGGAACTTTGAGAAAAAAGTGAATGAATTGTACTATATTTTTGTAAAAAAATAGCCATTTTTCATGCCAATTTCAGAGTGCTGACTTTGAATATTTTTCACGTCTAGACGAATTGAGATAATCCAAAAATTCTTTCAGCATATTATTTTGAAATATGTAGCAAATTACAGAATATTTTTTAAAAATTTTTGCCTCATATATCTCCGGACTTATTCCCGAAAAACGAAAGAAAGTCGAGCCAAAAAATCAAAAATTCAAAATTCAAGCGTAAATATCTTTTTAACTGTAAGAGATAACTTAGATGAGTAAGCTTATTTTTTCTTTATCTTGCCAAGCACTTTCCAGAAATATAAAAATCTTTAAAATCGGACTTCATTTGTACAAGTTACGATTTTTTTTAACTTTTACATACTCGAGGTAGTCAACTTTGACACCCTGTAGCTTATCTCGTGTTATCACAGGGTGACTACAAGAAGATTTTTCTGAAAGCTTAGGTCCTCCTCTACAACTCTTCCATACATTTAAATTTGATCCGACCAGTAGTTTAGGAGATTCAGATTTATTACCAAAAAATTTGCGTTTGACCCCACTGTGTGACGTCACTTAAAAGTTTAAACCTTATATTAGTTGTTCGTAACATTGCATCCCACGATAAGCCTGGAGCAGTATAATATTAGCATGGGTCAAGTTTGTATATACTTTTACAAATACTTCTAAAATTTTGAAAAATATCTGTTAAGAGGAGAACATCTGTTTTTAAATATAATTTAGAGTAATATAACAAGTTATTACATTTAAAAGTTATTCAAACCGATTTGGCATGATCATAAGCTTCATCAGTACAATGCGAATTATGTAAAATATTATAAAATTTTTCTTTTTTGATTGTTTTATTAGAATTTGAAAATTCTAAGCTGGAGGCCATAAAACGAAAAGAGTCTAAAAACAGAATTTCGAATGCCTGATTTTCTTCAACTGTTATAAACTTTGATAACGATATATATAGTTCTTTATATCTCCCTCAAATTGCGAAAGTTCTTTCATAAATAAATGACAATCAGAGGAAAAATTATGAAAGAATACTGGTATGAATTTGGCTATTTTATTACATAAGCTATGCCAGTTAAATGACAATGATCTCGTACTTTGTTCGCGAATAAAATTTGTTTATATATGTGACAAGTTGTTGAGAGATTATACAAAATTGTTTCATCATTGGAGAGTACTGTCATTGGTACGACCTTATTTAAATAGTTTCCGTAAATTTCTTTTGAATCATTAATTAAATTTTCTATGAATACGGTAGGAGCATCATTACCAAAATAAATATTAAACTTATCTAAGTTATCGTTAAAACTACACTTAATATAATAACTAAAGGCGCAAGCTATATGTTTTTATATATTTACTTGCTCGTTACTAATTTTTTTCAAATATGTCTCAAAATCAGCATATACAACGAACGGTATATTTAACTGCTTCTGATAGCTTTTAAAATATAGAATGCTTTCATCACCCTCTGTCCTTTTCGGTACCATTTTTTTGCATTTAAGATCATGGTCTTGCATTATCTTCCCATTTGGAGAGTACTGAAGACATGCATTACAAATGTAAAATCGTCCATGGTGGGAAGTTAAACTTGATCTTACTAATGTGAAATATTTGAATAATAAATTAATTTATAAAATATGGTTAATTTTTTATTTAAATTACCTTCCGATATCTTTAATAAAAACGTAGTTACACCATTCTTCCTCCATATGAAGAAGAAGATTTATGTGATGATTCTTTACCGCAGATGTGAGGTAATATGATCCAACTATAGTATTACCTTCTTAGTTTCAAATATTTTTATGTGTTTTAATTTCATTGGAAATTCTAGTTTTTCAAAAGTTAACAGTTGATTTTCCACACATATTTTCTCCTCATGTATTTGAATATTTGCAAATCCATTACAATTCACAAATCCATTTTTTTCTTTATATAAACAATATTCATCAGGATCTTTTTTCTTTATCCAATGTGGTAATATTATATATTCGGAGCCTCCAATGAATGAAGCCATATTTATATTTATTTCTAAATACTTCATTCGTATCAGGGATTACTATCCCTCTCCTGGAATTCTGACATTTTTTTACATATATACGTGTATTGTGTTTTCAAAGATTCTTCAATACTATCACTTATGGTTATAAGAGACGTGAAATAATGCTAGCCAACATATCGCATAGAATAAATATGTTGGCTAGCATTATTTCATCTTCTGTAATTTTAATGTTTTCGCACTCTACTTCTAAATTGTATTTCAATGCTATGTTTTTATTTATAGCATTTTCCAAATTTTCAAAAAAATTATGGATTACATCTTCTAAAAACTCTTGAGGATGCAGAATGCAGAATGTTAGAATTCTTTCTTTGAAAGCACTTTTAATACAAATTTATTAGAAATGGAAGGCTCAGTTCTACCACTGACATGGGATGTAATAAGTCCTTTCATGCTCCTTTAGATGTTTTTCTTTTGAGAACCATTTCCAACATTTCGAACAATGAAAGATCTCATGTTCTTCAAGCATCTCTCTTTCCACAAAAAGTGATGTGTATTTATAAGGTATATTGTTTAAAATTACCGTGTAATCACTTTAATTAAGTCAACAGACTAATGAAAAAATATATTTAAATATTGATCAAAGGTTTGACATTTGTATACACATACGTATGCAGATACACACTTATATATGCATATTCCTACCAAAATGTTTTTATTTTTTAACGGAAAAAGTATGTTGCTTCGTTAAACACTTTTAATATACCAGTAATTATTGAATTGAAAGAATAACTCTTATTGCAGAGGTGTATTAATAAAGTAATTTTTAATTAAAAATTACTTCAAACATGGACAGACAGAAGTTTACATGTGAATTTTGTGTTAATGAGACCTTTTCCACAAACTAGAATAAAAAAAAGACATTTCATAAAACAAATAATTTCCATAAAAACAAAGCGAAAGAATTTTCAAACTATTTAGAGCCTGCAGCTCCTTCAGGGGGCACAACATTGAATTTAGTTCAGGAGTATAAAGAACTAATGGAGGAAGATGAGAATCTTCTACTAAATTTGGATGTCACAGCATACTCAGTTCCAGAGAAATTTAAAAAAATAATGGACGAAGACGAATATCTTCTTCTCAATTTAGATATAGAATAATTTTTAAGTATTATGTAAATAAAACACTATATAAATTGAATATGTTTTTATTAAATAATTAAAAATAAAAAAAACCGTTTTATTTATAAAATTTTAGCTATAATTAGGTTCAAATATTGCAAGCCCATTTGAAGATTGACGACCTTTGTAAATTATACTCCAGTTCAATTCAATTGCGTTGATCCATATTGTGTTTCTTTTCACTCAAATTTTAAAATTTTTAATGGCTGATGTATGGGAATATCATCAATTTTTGTATACTCCGCCTTAATACCAAGAGCCAGTTTAATAATTTGTTCATACATCTAAAAAATAACAATAAGAAATTTATAAATACATGAAAACTTAAATATATTTTCTAATATTGATAGCTTACCATTCTGTTAACTATACTTTGAGATAATCCGCAGATCAACGGTAACAAATATGATGTGATTCCTCTTTTTAAACAAATTTAAAAAATACTGTCAGACGCTATTTATACATGTCATCAGTTTTTAATTTTATCATAATTAAAAGTGCAAAAAAATAAAAAAATTGCCTCCCTATTAAATTTTTTGTATGTACTTTTAACATAATTACATAGATATTATTATACAAAATAAATACATTGGTTTTCAATTTCATAAAATGCAAAACAATCTTTCCTCTTACAAACGCATATACAAGAAAAAATTACAAAAACAAATTCATTAGCTTTCAATTTCATACAAAGAATTTCCTCTTTAAAATTGCTCTTCAAAAATTACTCCTCATTAAAAACAAAAACAATTATTGCCTTTCAATTTCCCTACTACTATCGTGATATAAAGTTTAATAATAAGAATTTAATTATTCTCACGTCCTTATGATATGATGTCGGAAGCAAACCAAATTATAATAAATTTAGAATTGCAAAACAGCTGGTCGAGCGGTAATAGAAAATAAGGTTGACTTTTATAATTACGTGTTTACAGAAAAATAATGTAAATAAGAGTTATTTTATTAAGTAAATTTTGGATAAAAATAACCAAAACGGCAACACTGCTCACATAGCACACGAACAATTTTTCTTTTTGTGCTAAAAATACAGTGGTAGACACTCATTTGGACGAATTATCTTTTATTTTAGTTTTTAAGAAAAATAAATACGTTTCGTAAACATATCTTTATTTTTTATTTATCTATTTAGTAGCTATTTCTACCCAGCGTTACCCGGGTTTTCCGATATATATTAAAAAAATATATATGAAAATAAAACTTAATTTAAGTTCATGTTACGACTTCTAACTATCATACTTATATTTCCGATCAGTGGTTGTCGCTTAAATCAGCGATTTTCGTTATTGTACCAAATTTAATAAAAAAATTTTACTTTTTGGGCCGTAATTGTACTAAAAGGGTAATAACATCTTTTGCGGAAAACTTTAAAATATGTTTTGATCTAAACACAATATCTTTCGGAAATATTCCTTGACAAATATTCTAATTAATAGATATCGTTCAAATTGGTCACGAAAAGTTTTAAAAAGGTTACATCTGACTATACCGCAAGTTTCAAATTCGATAAGAGTGTTAAATGAAGACTTAACAACGGAATGAATGATTGCATCGGGTTCTTAAAAAATACCTAATCCGAAGCAAATAAAATTCAGATTTGTATAAGTTCGATTTAAAAGCAAGTTCTAAAAGTTTCACCAAAAGTTGCGAAGTAAAAACCCAGTAAGAAATGAAGCTTCGATGCAAGTAAAATAGTTGCTAAGTGTCATGTTAGTGCATCGAAAAACTTTAAAATTTTTTACTGGAAAAGAAAAGCTTATATACAAATTAAAATTTTTCGTATTGAGTAATGGAAAACGAAACATATGTCTTTTCAACAAAAAAAAAAAAAAAAATGTCTGAGTTGAACGCATATCAAAAACTTTTTTCTAAAGTCATAACATTCAGGTCTGAGAATGTCTAAATGCTTCTAACTTTTATGCATAAATTAAGCTGCATTTAAGCAAATTTAATTGCTATTCTAAAATGTTTGTTAATCCAACCAATAATTTTATTGAGAGAGCAAAATTTTATAATTGTACTAAATTAATCATTGGAGTACTGCTGTACTTTTGATAATAGAATTGCACTAAAAAAAAGTACAATTTTTTTGAATTTATCATCCCTGCTTAGAATCAATGCCCAACCGTAAATTTAGAGTGCCGTAACATTATAAGTTTCCACAATTGTAATAACTTTCTATCTAATTGCATAGTTGGATGAAAATGCCATAGGAACTCATATGTTCCAAAAAAATCAAATTTTCGTATTTTGATTTGAAAACATGTTTTTTTTAAGTACTCATCGTAAATATTAAAAATGATTACTTTGGCCTACATAACCTATGATTCTGAAAAGTTTAAACTTCGTCTGACCTATTTTCCTATCAAGTTTTGTAATTGAGGTGGAAAAAGGGCGGATACATGGGGAGGAATTAGTATCTACTGAGTATCTTACAGTTAAAGTCTTAACACTTTTAGGAAATATTTTTTTTTTATCAAACTAATTAGCTGTCATGAATATGATAAGAGATTATTGCATATCAAGATAATTATTTTAGTGATAGTCTCCTTTGGGAACTACATCAAATGGCTTAGTTTAATTAAAAATTAGACGAATACAATCTAATCTAAGAATTATACCACAATAGCGAAGTGTTTTGCCCGTTGATCAATCTTCAGTAAGCATAGATAATGTGACTAAAAATTTTTCTTCAAGTGTAATGATTCCAATCCGAATCTTGAGCCCAGTACTTCAAATAGAGAACATCAAGGATATTCGATAAAATATGTCGCTAAGGATACACTTTTTATATTCACAATTGGAATTTTCCTAAAAATTTGGAATATACTTACTACTTACAAAGAAGAGTTACCCATTACTGAAAATATATATTTCTTCATTAGATGCGATTTTAAACCGTATTAATAAGAAAGTTAACTGTTACAAATTAGAAATTTTTTGGTAAAAAGTTGGTTTTAAGAGTGACTAAATTTCGTTATCCTACGTTATTATTTTTTATTTGGAATTCAATTTCCAATTTGGAGATATTTTTATTTTGCTCACTTTTATCGTTCGCAAGACGATACAGACGCTTACAAACGACTTTTAACTAGATACCGTTTCTGAAAACGTATTCTGTTTGTTTTAGGTCATATAGGATAAGCTCAAAATTTTGATATGAAATAGGTAAAAATAAATTAAGCTTTTTTAATAAAAATCGGATGAGAAACCGAAAATTTGCAAACGTTTTCGAAACGTCTGTGGAATTTCTTTGTGAGAATTTTTGTGCTAATAAGATTTACAGATTTATAACCAATGAATATATCGTCAACTAAAATGCCAAAGGGCCAATCAACACTTCTAAAAGTTTTACAGGAGAGATAAATAACTTAATAAGTTAGTTTTCAATAAAAAACGATTTTTTAACAAAATCTATGAGAATCTATTAAGTTAATTCTTTCAGTGCAAATGATATTTTTCTTTTTAATGATTTTTTTGCGAATAGACAATCAAAAAACCATTTGCATTTTTTTTATTTTCCAATACACAATCAATATCTGAAGTTATCTACAGAAAACGTTTTTTAAATTCATAAAAAATAACAAAAGAATTTTTATTCCTTCTAAAATATATACATACAGATAAGCCAAAAACTATGTGAAATTAAGCAGAGATTGCGTGAAGAATTAAGTAAAATATTTCTTTACAAAAAGTATGCTTAAACAAACAAGATTTCATAAAGCTTAAAGTTCCTTTTGAAGAACGTAATAATATTTCTGTCAAATATGTGCATCGGTTCGGTAGTTTTCACGTGATATCGTCACAAATATGTATTATGGCAAATATATCACAAAATTTTACGTAAAAGACTGGGCGGAAAAAGGACATATCAGCATAAGTTACTTCCGTACTACATGTGTATATGTCCCGTTGCAGTGGTTGAATAAAAAGAATTAGTAAAGTTATATATATATATATATATATATATATATATATATTTAATTAAGTTCAAAAAGTGGCCGTAAAAAGAGATTATATAAAAAGGCCATATATTCATTCCGAATATTATTTGTGCCAAATTTTATGTCTACTGATTCAGCAGTGGTTAAAACAAAAAATGTGCAAAATTTTGTTAAATAATTTATTACGAAAAGTGGTCGTAAAAATGGGGCCTGGCATTCATTAAATAGGGCTGATAGGGCTATATGTGCCAAATTTAATGTGAATCAACTCAGCGAATGAGTCAAAAATTAAAAATGAAGTAAAATATAATTTTTACGAAAATGGGCGTAAAATGGGGCGTGGCTTCCGATCATGATCTGGTATAGCCTAAAGTTATTATCTATGTGCCAAATCTCATGTAAATCGGTACAGTAGTTTTTCCGTGAAAGAATAACATACAAAAAGTGTCTTTTATATATATATAGGATTTATTTATTTACAAATTATTAATAATAATTTATTATTTAAAAATTAAAAACAAAATTAAAACCTAATTCACTTAAGTAAAAATATATTTTTTAAAAAAGTTTATTTGAACGCATTTTTCTAATATTGTGCAAAATAATAAGAATTATTTTACAGAGATAATTTTTTTTAATTTTAATATTTAGTGCGACCACCTTCATTCCGTATTACAGAAAAAATCCTGTTTGGCATTGCATTTATTAAATTTTTAAGAGTTTGCTGCTCGACATTGGACCAACATTCTTGGATTTTATCTTTCAGCTTATTAACTGTTGAAAACTGCCTTCCTCTCTCGTATACTTTCGATGCAAGAATTCAATGGGATTGCAAGCCAGCCGTAGCAACAAATTTATTTCTTGGATGCAAATCACTCCTTATATAGCCTAGAAACATGGCTGGCCGTATTACCCTATTGGAAAATAAACTCTTCGACAGGAATTTTATCCAGTTTTTTAATCAAAAACCACTTTTTTGATTCATTTCTCCAAGACATATGTGTTTTAGCAAACATGGCTCAGGGCTTAGATTTCATTTTTTTTTTCTATCTTATGGATGAAGTTTTATTCAAAACACGGGCAATGGTTCGCGTGGTGACTGGAAGGTTATGTTTTTCCTTCATTTCCCGGCAATTTAGGTGACTTTTTGTGGCCTAAAAGCGAATCAAACCCTTTTGATGGAGTTTTAATTTGTAGCTTTAAGGCCATATTTATTTCCAAGTTTCTTACCACTTTATCGGTTTGTTAATCTGGCAATTTTTCTATTTGAATTTCCATCTTTTTTAAGTTTTTTATTAAATTCTCTTCGGTATCATTTAACCGCTTTCCAGAACCCATTTTTCAAAGCTTTTACTTTAAATTTTCTTTAGGAGTTAATATTAAGATTTTTCCAAACAAATTTCACGTTACTGAATTCACAATGCAAAAGAACTTTTTGTTTACTGCGTTCCAATCATTTCACTACAAAATATACAGCAATTTTACACTTTAATCATCGAAGTTAAAATAACCATTACGTTATTAATAAAATATAAGGGTTGGGTCACCCATGGGACCCAACTCACCTGTTATTAATTTAATTAAACACCGATTTTAGTTTTACAATAATTATATTTATTATGTTCGCATCCTAAAATTGAACTGACCTTATGATTTCGAAAACGGTTAATATAAACATAATTTTGGGCTAAAATGTGTTTAGTAATAATTAATTAATATATGCTTACACACTAAATCGTCAACGCGCGCATAATTGGAGGTATACGGTTGCGTCTAGCATGAAATGTTGAATCGCATTATCGCATTTGTGTCATGCACATGTTGCAATATGTTTAACACGATGAGGACCAGAAGGGTGTTAGTATTAATTGTGGAACAACTGTCCTTGATGCCATAAATATTTTCGTGGTTTAAGAACACTATATTATATCTTAAATTAAGCTGTCGATTTTGAATTACCACAGCTTTTACTAAGATTCTGTAATATTATATTTTTTTTTTTTTTCTTTTGGTATTGACAGCACATATAATAGTGATGTTCCGTTTAATGGCTTTACGTACTCTATAGCTTCCACTTCATTACTATAAGGAAGCGATCCTACTTCGGAAACTATTTGTTGAACTTCCTTCAGATCCAAAAGGTTAGTATCTATCACACCAGTTTTTGCCAGCTGACAGGACCGTATGACTTATTCAATATCTTCCTTAATAATCATTAATTGATTTAAAGTTTCGTTCGTGATTTTTTTTTTGTCGAATCGGATTTGGAAAAATTATCATCGTAATCGTGGATCAACTTATTAACCCTTTTCACCAGTTCATTTGCTGTATCGAACAATTTATTATTTATGATGTATTGGTGGTCACTGTTCTCGACTAGTCTCTCTTGGATATTCAATATTTGATTCCAATCAGCTGCATCCGGATTTCCTGCAATCCGCTTCCATTCTGAACCAATCCAGTCTATTGATCGTTTGTTTCTTTTAATTCCCTTGATCGTTTCTATACGATCAAATGCCTTTCTGAGGTAATACTCGAACGTATTTCTGCTTATCTCATTTTTTTTTACGGCTGCAAACAGAGCAGCAGTTGTGTGTAACATATCTTCTAGCTTTTTGAGATTAATCACATGTACGAAACTAAGGGGTCCCTTTATGATCCAGCCTTCCCCATTTTTCGCGGTTATAAGAGGCGAATTATATTCGAAAACATGGTAAGCGCCAGTAAGGGGAAGGGACTTAAGTGATTCTAGAATTAATATTTTTCTATTTTATTTTCAGAAAAAAATAGCTTTTCCAGTACAATTCTGTAATCTTAAATTTTGTAAATTTTTTATAGTGTAATTTTTTATACAGTAATTAAATAAATTTTATTTTCAAGGGCAGGTGCAAAGATCACTTTAGATTTTTAACATGAACGTTGTGGAACTTTTTTCCGTTATTATCTTTCAGGTTACTCTGTTATTACTTGATACTTCGTGCCTTTTGTAAAGTGCCTTGTCCTTAGGTTTTATCTGTTTATTTCATTTCACTGATCATTTGTGGTTTTCAGATTATGTTCAATAATACCTCGAATATCTTGATTTACCTGTAGTTCGATTCAGTAACTTTTAACGATTCGACAATCGCTAAACTTGTCAATAGCTTTTGTTGTTTGCAGTAACGATTGTGTGATTCACTAAGTACTCTTAAACGATTGTATATAACTATTATTTCGTGTGGCAGCTCTCCACAAGGAAATGCCGAAATAAAAGTAAGGTTCAAAACCAAATAAAAAAAAAACAAACAAATTTGAGACAAATCGAAATTTTTTTAAAAGTTTTAAGACGGTGATTGATTAAATTATCTCTTTGATATTGATTAAGATGAGTTTTTTTATGGTTTTCTTCAAAATTACTACTACTCCTAAAAGAAGATTCGCAAACGTAGAAGCACGGTCTATAACCATAGAAGCGCAGGCTACAACCACAAAATAAAGACTGAATCATTGGGTTGACTTTTTGGCTAATTTTTCTCAATATAATAACAACACAAAAATTTTTGTCTTTAAGTTGACGCAAACAAATATCGTTAAAAATGATAGAGAATAAAGAAATCGACAATTTTGTTGTTTACTAATTTCAACGATCCGATTATCGTTAAAACAAGTTACTGAATCGCACTACAGATCTATTAAAGAATACACCGGAAGGTTTTTTCCTAGTAATCGAGTTAATTGTATTATTGTAACGGTCAGCGGCGAGATTTATTATATCTTAAGGCTCACTATTTTTTATTTCCTTCGATATGCACCGATAAATTTCCACTAAGATTGAATGAAACCTTTGGATTTGTCCGTTAACTTCACTCCTCTGTACAGGAGTAAAATAGATCTCTATGTTCAGTGATCTGATGAAATTTAATATTGTGGGCGTAAGAAAACCTTCCTCATTGTCTGACACAATCATGCGAGGCACCGTTAATTTACTTTTTAGGTGAATTGAAGAACGTTTTTTAATATGAAAAAGCTTAGCAAATTTTGAAAACTTATCGATACAACTAATGAATTTAAATCCTTGAATTTCAGAAATATTTCAAAAATTATAAAAATATTTTGGAATTGGTGTGGACTGTAGTTTAAGTTTGTAAGGGTCCTTGTCATACCTGTCTGTTTGACTTACATATTTCGCAGTTCTTAGTATATTGACAAATAAGGCTTCTCATGCGGGGGAAATATTACCCCTCCAATATTTGAAGACTATTCGATTTAGCATTTCGATGAGTTCTTTTGTGCTCATCTTCAATAATTCTACAAACTCTTTCTGCATTAGTGATGTCCTCTACCAAACTCTGGGTAATTCTTAACTTGTATGAAACAAAATGAGAAATAAATACTGTTAAGTAGTGGAATAAAACATTCTGGAATTTTAACACCATTGATACATTTTGGATTAATTGTTCTGACCTGCTTTCATCAGCAGTTACAGTTTCGGAACCTATTTCTCCGGCTTCCATCATCGCTCAGCATGTAAATTTGATTATCACTCGCTTCCAACCTAGATAGAGCGTCAGTCACAAGTCGACCTTATCAGGTTTATAGACAAGTTCGTAGTTGTACTCTTCGATTCTAGCCTTCCACCTTTTAGCATTATGATTTTGATTTCCAAAAGCATATGTTAGGGTTGATGGTCGGTGCTAACATGTGTATGTGATTTATGCACGTTAAAGTGATTTTCGGAAGAGCATTTTATATGGGAGCTATGGTCAATTATGGACAGATCTTCATGAAATTTGGCACAATGATTGAAACTTATACCAAACTTCCTTACACCGAATTCCATTAAAATATTGCTATATTTAAGGCTATGTCCTCCCTATTCCGGGAGGACATTTGTATGGGGACTAGGTGAAATAAAGGATCGATTATAACCAATTTTAATATTTTTCGTCCTAGTGTCATGAAAGTCGTACGTGTCAAATTTCATTGAATTGTCTGTACTTTGTACAAAAGGTTTACATGGATAGCCAGCCAGCCGTCCAGCCAGCAAGGCGGACGGACATCTTTAGATCGACTCAAAAAGTGATTCTGAGTCGATTGGTATACTTTAAGGTGGGTGTTGGATGATTTTTCCTGTGCTTTACAAACATCAGCACAAACGCATAATATGGTGGTGTGGGGTATAAAAATGTCCTTAAAACAACAACATAAATAGATTCCCACTTTTTTATTCTGAAATACCTAAGATCCCAGTTCGGGGAAAACTTGTTTTAAAAATTGACTTCTTTTCGGTAAAATGGTCATCCTGTTGCTATTAGAGGCGTGGCTTATTAACTATTATTTGTGTGTTTAGCGAACATATGTAGGTATGCAATCAAGTTGTTTTTTTTAATTTCAGCTTTGACATTTTTGAGCTCCACAAATAAATAAAAAAAAAAATTGAAATTGACGAAATTCTGATAGGGCTTATTTGGAAACTGTTACCCGAAATGCGCTTGGATTTGCTTTTACGTGCATTTACGTTAAACATAAAACAATGTGTGGTCCAGAAGAAAAAAATGGATTTTAAAGTGAAAAAATGTAGCCATCTTTTTGAGAAAAATCACAAAAAATCACACTTTTTTTAAATTTTCTACTTCAAAATAATAAAATTTCTTATCGGAATCACATAGGTGTGTGATTCTTCCAGAGAATATTTTAGAAAAATTTTAGGACTCAAACTGAGCCCGCCAAGTTAAAAAAAAAAACTAAAAAAAACATGCCTAAAAGTGAGCTAAAATTTTAATTCGGTTTAAATATCTCTTAAAGTAGAAGAAATATCTCACACATATAAGCGTATTTTTTTGTAAAGAATTATAAGGGCTATATATGAGTTAATTAAATCATAAAAAATCGCCAGGTGATCTGGTTCGTTGCGATTGTCTACGATGTTTTATTTTTTCAAGAAGTTTTTCGATATCAGAATTTTGATATATATGAATTGCACTTTTTAGAAATTTGACTCTTAGAATGTTCCAGCGCTGAACCAATTAATGACTTAAAATCATTGACGCTGTTGTTTATGACTTCTTCACATTCAAAGTATGGGTTTGTGTGGATATGACTACTGATATTTTTTTTTTTTATATTTTAACCAGTTTGTTGTATAGAAAGAAAATTTTCTATACATTAATTTTCCCACAATAAGTTAATATTGGAGAATGATCAGAAGATAAATCATATGAAATTTTTGTAGTTACTGAATTTCGATTAATATTTTAAACTCAATAAGATCAGAAATTTTTCTAGGACCAGCCGGCTAGTATGTCGGTTGTCCAGGGTCAATAAATCCAACCCATTTTTGCGATCAACTAGAACATTATATAGTTATCTACCTTTGGGATTCATCAATTTGGAATCCCAGTAAGTATGTTTGGCAGTTTTCTTTGGTCATTGAAAATCGTGGTGGAAATAATTTGAGCTTAGGTTAAATTCCCAGAAAAACATTCAAGATGAATGTATATTGCCTGCATATAGTCCTTTGAGAATTTGTCTAGGGTGTAATGTCATAATCGGTTTTTAATTAGTATAGCAGTATCACCATGAATTCGACCCATTTTATATGAAATTTTTGATTTTAGACCATATTTTCACAAATCCCAAAGCACGAATCGACAAGCGGAATATATTTTAAGAATCTTCAATATGTTGTTAAAAGTTTTAAATCAAAATCTACATAAATGTAAAAAATCCCATTTTTGGGAATTTGGATTAGTTTTTTTAGGACCCTACCCCTGATTGAAATTTGGTTAACGCGCTTTTATTTATATTAATAATATCCACATTTTCAGCAAATTTCATTAAGATATCTTTATAAACAAATATGTTATTACAATTAAAAAAAAAACCCAAATTGGGCCTTTTGTTTGGTTTATTTCTAAATAGCGAAAGAAATTTTAAAAATTTTAAATTAAGCTTATCCTTTATCATATCTTTTGCAAAAAGATTCAAGTCAATATCATGCCTCATTTCAGAAATATGCGCCTTTAAGCTTTTATATTTCCAATTTAATGTATATATGACCATATTTTTACAAACTTGCAACTTTTGCCTTTAATTTTGCGTGAATAATTACTTAGAAAATTATTAATATTTCTGTATACTTTTAATATATTTATACAAAAAATATTTTTATAAAAATAATTAATAAATATTTTTTTATATTCTGTGAAATATTATTGAATCAGATATGGTTAACCCGTGCCGCATCGGACCTGAAGTTTCTATGGTACGTTTATGTTGGGGAAAATATGACTTTTTGCAGATTTTAAAAAATTTAACAAAATGTTAAAGATCGTAATCTATGCATAATTATCTATCAAACAAGACATAAAATGAAAAAATCAGTTAAAAATGTTAAATTTATTATGAATTTCCCAGACCATTAATGACTTTTAGACTACCTGTGTAAGGAGTATGCCAACAAGTTTTTAATTTTTTGAGAAATGTTTTAATGCAATGCTATTTTAAAATTAAAATTGTTGCTTTTTTTAAGACTGTTTCAAAACTCAAATTTCAAACTTTTAAAAACTTTGTTAAACAAGTTTTAAAAAAGTTCGAATGAAACTATGCATGTTTATAGACAACACTACAAAAAATAAAGTTTAAAAATAGAATTAGGTCAATACCTTCTATGACTAAAGCTGTACCTCGATTTGAATTTTGCGGATTTCGGCAAAAAGTAATTTTTTGCAGTTCTTTAGTTATAAAGTCAATTTCTTTTAACTTATATTCAGACTAAACATAATTCTTACACAATAAGATAAACCATATCTCAGAAAATATTTTCTGAAGTTTTTAAGAAAATTTAAAAAGGATTTGAAATAAAAAGGTCAAAGGTCAAAATTTTAAATATTTAAAAATTTTAAAGAAAACATTACGAAATATTATTTGTTTTATCTGAATTTGAATGCAATGATTGTTTAGCATGACTTTACTTGAGGTAATTATCGTTTTATATGCCCATTATATTAATTAATAAAATTTACTTTACAAATATTTAAGAATAGATGCGTTTAAAATGCTGACCCCAAAGCTGATGGTTAAATTTGCCTTTTTTATTGCTAGTATCAACGAAAGTCTTGACGTTATATTTCCATAACATTTTATCGAAATGAAAATAAAAATAAATAAGTTTTCGTTATTTTTTCTTTAAAACTTTCAAATATTTCAAATTATAACCTTGGTGTTGCATAGGAAGGGGTTTGAATTATCCTGCAGAAACAAAACAAAAACATATATGGTTCAAATTTAATTAAAAATAGTATTTCATTTAAACATTTCTTAAAAAATTAAAAAAATTTTTTGTACACTCCTTACACAAGTGGTCTAAAACACATTAACGGTCTGGGGAATTCGTAATAACTTAAACTTTTTTTAACCGATGTTTTCTTTTTATATGTTGTTAGACAGAAAATTATGTGGTAATTGGAAATTTTGAACACATTTTTACAAAGTAAAGTATTTAATACTAAAATTTTCTAAAAACTTTAAAAAGTCAATTTTTCCCTATATAAACGCACTATACAAACTTCGATTTGATTTGACTAATATTAACAGTATCCGATTTGTCTAATATTTCACACGATATCTTCTTACAACTCAATCAACGATTCTAGGGAGAGTTACGGAAAAATTTCAAATGTCGGTAAATTTTAGTGTAGCCTAGTACAGGAGTTCCCTCCCACCTCTTCATGCCTTTTAGAAATTTTTGTTTTTTTCGCGGACCCCTTGGCACATTTCGATTTTTAGTATAATAGAAATTAAAAACGGTAAAAACTCAACAGGTATTTATTTTAAATAAAATTGTGGTATACCAAATTTCATTTATTTATTAAATATAAAACCAATAAATCTTTTAAAGCTCATACATAAACAATTAAAAATATTAAAGACATTATTCACAATAAAAAAAAATTAAATTTATAAAATTTTTTTCAATCATATTTTTGAAAATATTTTCTATTAGCTTATAAACTTAAAATGAGTAAGGCGGTATATGTAATAAAATTGCTTTGTTTTTACTAATTTTTTAACATTGGGAAACATTTCTGAAAGAAATTTTTTACTTCACTTTCCACATCTAAACGTGATTTAAATTTGAATTTTATGAATTGTAGGGCAAAAAAACTAGTTTCGCATAAATATGTGGATACCAATCTAAGTGTATTAAACTTTTTATATGTATGTTCTTTTTGAAACTCTCGAAGCTACGCAAGGAGGCACGCAATGCTTTCAATATTGGCTACAGGACAAAATCGTGGCAGTTATACCACGATAAGCGTAGGGAATATAAGAAGGCAATAAAGATCGCAAAAAGAAACTCATGGAAAGGCTTCTGCGAATCTATTGACAATACCAGGGAATCTGCTAGACTCAGTAGGGTTTTGGCAAATGGTCATAATAATCCATCCTATATTAAAAGGATGGATGGATCATGGTCAGAATCGTCGGCGGAATCTTTGGACATTTTACTTAGTACTCATTTTCCTGGCTGCACTGATATTACAGACCAGGAGATGGGGCATACTAGATCCTCGCAAGAAATCGAGGTTGACATAATATCCGTTGAGAAAATTTCATGGGCGATTGATAGCTTCTCTCCGTACAAATCTGCAGGGCCTGATGGAATTATACCAAAGATGCTGCAAAGTGCAAAGGTATACATCATACCCTGGCTACATGGGATCTTTAAACTCTGCCTAACCCTCAACTATGTTCCCAGGAACTGGAGGAGAGTAAAGGTAGTGTTCATTCCAAAAATCGGAAAAAGAAGTCATGAAAATGCAAAGGACTTCCGTCCCATTAGTCTCTCATCTTTTCAGCTGAAAACTCTGGAGAGACTCATTGATTTACATATAAGGCAGCGTCTAGAGGGTACAACTCGACTCTCAAGAGGTCAACATGCCTACATTAAGGGTCGCTCCACGGAGACGGCTCTTCATGAGGTCGTAGGGGTCATTGAGCGATCCATTGAATTCAAACAATACGCTATGGCTACCTTTCTGGATATAGAAGGCGCCTTTAACAATGTCACGACTTTGGCGATACAGAGAGCTCTGTACGAACTAAGAGTTGATGATTATATCACCAACTGGCTGGTGTCAATGCTAGAGACAAGAATCGTCATTGCGAATTTAGGTAACAGTGTTAGGACCAAACAAGTTATGCGTGGAACTCCACAAGGAGGCGTGATTTCTCCGCTGTTGTGGCTTATTGTCATTGATACCATCCTGTGTAAATTGGAAGACAAGGGAGTGAAAGTCGTGGCTTACGCGGACGATGTGGTGATACTAGTATCAGGACTGTTTCTGAACGTGATAAGTGATATCACGTCAACTGCTCTGGCTACACTCAGTGACTGGGCCAAAGAATGTGGACTAGGAGTGAATCCGGGCAAAACAGAGCTGGTACTTTTCACCACAAAGACCAAGATTCCGAGCTTCAGACTACCACGGTTAGGAAACTGTGAACTCACCTTGTCGGACAATGCAAAATACTTGGGCATTATTTTGGACTCTAAGCTTTCATGGAAACTGAACATTCGACATAGGGTTAGTAAGGCTACGGTAGCATACTACACCTGTAGAAAGATGTTCAGTGTGAAATGGGGCCTGAGTCCAAAATTGACAAAATGGCTATACACTGCAATAGTACGGCCCATTCTTGTATATGGATCTCTTGTATGGTGGACCGCTACTAGTAGGAGGTATGTGGTGGATCAGCTTTACAGGATACAAAGATCCGCTTCCATTGGCATTGCAGGTGCATTACGTACTAGTCCATCAGAAGCTCTGAACACTATATTGCACCTAACACCTATAGACCTATACATAATGGAATCATCAGTTAATAGTGCGATAAGATTATCTGCAACGAAAAGCTGGAGATCAAGAACGTATGGGCACGCGAGGATATTAAATTTACTACCCCCGCAATACAATAAAGTTACCGACTATATGATTCCCCACTTGGACTTCGGAAGTACTATTAAAGTCCTATTCCCCACCAGGAGTGAATGGAGAAGGGGTAATCTTCTTGAACAATTTAGAACTAGGATATACACTGACGGCTCAAAGATGAACTGCGGTGTCGGCTCTGGTGTCTTCTCTGATGATCTTGGAATTAGACACTCATGTAGACTCCCTGACGAGGCAAGCGTATTCCAAGCGGAGATACTAGCGGTCAGGGAAGCGTGTAAACTAATTTGCGATAGAAATATTCAAGGGAATATTGGTTTATTTGTCGACAGTCAAGCGGCAATACTATCGCTCAAATCACCGAAAACTACCTCTATTCTAGTCAGACAGTGTAAAGAGGAACTGCGTGTACTAAGTCGACTGTATGACATTACTATAATCTGGGTTCCTGCGCATAGGGACTACTATGGTAATGAACAGGCAGACGAATTAGCCCGGGCAGGCTCTGCTATGAGTGCCTCCTTAGCGGTTTCTGTCGCAATCCCGTTAGGAACAGTCAAAAACAGAATCCGAAAACACTTTCTAGGAAAGGCGGAAAATAGATGGCGAAATCTGGACAAATGTAGAGTCGCGAAAGAAACGTGGCCTACCTACAACGAGAAACGCTCATTGCAACTCATTGGCTACAAACGCAAGGACATCTCGAGACTAATAGCAGTGTTTACAGGTCACTGGACGATCGGTAAACATGCAAGTAGACTTGGTCTCCCTTACAATGAATATTGTCGTAGTTGTGGCAACAGCGAGAAGGAGGAGACGGTTTTTCATCTTCTATGTGAATGCCCCGTCTTGAACGCAAACAGACATAAATTTCTGGGAGGGCACCAATTAGACAACCTCTCTGAGATATCGGACACTAGACTCAGTGACATCATTAAATATCTCGATGCTACAGGCTGGATCTAATTAATTTATGTTCTCATTGTTTCTTCCCTACATTTCTATCTCATTACAGACTCAATGCAACTAATTCACCTGGCGAGTAGTGTGGTTCCATCAAAACGGATTCTAACGAGTCTAATTGATTGCCTGTAAGATTACGGGCTACCACGGTAACCAACCACGGTAACCAATGTTCTTTTTGAACATCAGATGAATCCAAGATAACATTCAGCAGTGGAAATGACGAATATTTTGGTAGAGGGGATTGAATGAAAACGTCTTTTCCAAAAAGAAATTTTGCACATAAAAGCACTTATTCAATAGAATTCAGTTAATATATTTACTTGTCTGTCTCGTAGTTTAATGTTAAGATTATTTAACGCCTCGATTTGAAATACAAGCAAAATAATATATAAAAAAAGTTTTCTGTATTTTTTTTTATAAAGATCTTCATTTTTGTATAAAAGGAAAATATCTGCTTCTGAATTTAATTCGTATAATCACTTCAGCATATTTAATTCCGAAATCTAACGGACTTCAGTATGAAGTAGTAGTTTTACATTCAAATCGACACATAGGACTTTATGAATTCTATTTCTAAAGGCACTAGTTTTTTTAATTTTAAATTTACATATCAGGTAAGATTTTCGCAGCAATTACTTGTCGCTGGATTTCACAGTAAGATTTAAACGATTTAAGGTTTAGTAAACAATAATTCTTCCTTTATTTCACTTTCTGCAATAAATCTGCAATAAAATAAAAGTTATCTTAAATTATAAACATCAGTCGTTACATTATACTGCAGGCCATCAATTCTTTTTTTCAGAGTTATCTAACAGATGGATTCTCATAACTTTTTTCTTTTATATACCCAACGACAGTAAAACAAGGCTTAATTAAAGGTTCACCAATTATGTGTGATTTCTTTGCTTTTGTATTGATATATTGTACGAAGCTTGGATATATTTTTTCTCATCCAAATGAAAGTCACCATAGAATCCAATTTTACGATTATTATATATACCAAAAAATACAAAAGAATATATCATGTACAATAATTCCCTACATATTTTCCGTCTCAGTCGTGGACCCCCTGAAATGTTGCTAAGGACCCCCAGGGGTTCACAGATCCCCATTTGGGAAACCTTGGTCTAGTATAAACACATGAGTAATAGGTGTGAATTTCTTCATATGAAAAAATTTTTAAATTTTATGTTTTAAATTTAAACTTGTATTTATTTATAAAATACAATTATCTAAGGAATAAAAAATATTGTTGGAATTAACGTATATTGGAGTTCGGAGATCGAAAGAGGTTTTTATGAAGAAAACCCATATTTTGCTGTGGACAATAAAATAGGTGTTCGCAAAAAGTTTAAAATTACAAAATTATTTTCTATTTTTAAAACTAAATATTAATGAAGTGTCAATAATAGCATGAAAAGGCATAATTAATTTTTTGAAGTTTTATTAATATTTAGTTTGAAAAACAGGAAATTATTTTCTTATTTTAAAATATTTGCATCCACAGAAAAATATTCTTCAAAAAAACCTCTTCCGATCTTCAGACTCCAATGTAGGTTAATTTCAAAATTATTTTTTTATTCCTTAGATATTTTTATTCAATAAATAAAACATAAATATAAGATTAAAAAAACATTAAATTAATTTTTTTTTTTTAATTTGAAGAAATTCACACCTATTTTATTGTCCATGTATATAAGTTTGTCGTTCCGTTTGTAATTTTTACAATATTCATCTAGGACCCCAAAAATTATATATGTTGTGGATTCATATTGATAGGAAAGTCGATATAACAAAGTCCATCTGACCGTTTGTCTATTGAAATCAGTTTATTACATTTGAAAAATAATATCTCATATTATCGTAAAGTCATCTACTACAATAAATAAAATACAAAATTTTAGAATCTAAATCTAAACGAACGATTTCGTTATGAAAAATAACAAACTTGAATGAAAAGAGAATGAGTTTCATCATTCAAAGAGTTAAAGAACTAATTATAACTATTTTTACTCTTTCCGCCAAGAGAAAGCTCAAGCATATGAGTTTTGAAATACCTATTCTAATATAATAAAGCGACTCGTAATGAAAAAATAACCGTTAAATTCCCAGAATTATTCAAAAATAAAGTTATTTGGATGAATTAATCAAAAATTTAGTAATAAATTCTAAAAACTGAAACGAGTTTAGGAAGTATCATGGAAGAGGGTGAAATTTTAACTTTTCATAACAGCAGCTCCTATAAGTAGAATTTTCTTATCATTGGTTCTTTTAAAACCCAATTGTTTGAAGCTTGTCTAAACAGTTAGGGTTGTAATAATTACAATTACTTCTTCCCTTATCTTTACGTAAATGAGTTTTTTTGTTAGCGAGAATTGCGATTTTACTCAGATTATAAAATTTTGCATTCTAAAAACAATTATATTAATTTCACTTCAATTGTCCGATTTGGAATCAAGAAATATTTCTGTATTGTGGTCGAAGACTTCGCAATAATATGGGTGGATCTATCTTTATTTGTTCAAATGTAATAATAATTTGAATAGAATTTAATGAATAGAATATTAAAATTGAGTATTTTTAAAGCATATACCTTCCGCTTTGTAACAAACTATTGGAAAATAGAAAGCAAAATTAAAAAATTTAGTAAAGTGTCACATTATTTCATAACTTATTGATCGGACTTACTGATCCGCCATCGTATTTAACTTAAAGCAAATAATAATATCTTTAAAATATTTTTTAAATTAATTAAATCTGTCATTTACGTGTATAGTTTTATATATATAGTTGTACATTCTTTGCGTAAAACGTACAAAACACTAAAATATTTAAAAAAGTAAATTTTTGTGTTTAAAAATTGATTACAGTCATTTTATAGATCAAAATAGTCGCTTAAAATTTGTTAACCGACTGAAATATTTGAAATATGTTTTCGTTTGTTGGTTTTGTACCACAAAAATGCAGCGACTTACGCGTGCAAAGAAGTCAACTACGAGATGCGGCAAATTCATTGGAGCTGCCGAATTCTGAGTAAGTGAATTTGAAATTGTGCTATAAATATTTATAGCTTCCGTCGAAATTTCCGTGTACCTAAAAAAGTATTTCAGGATATGCTAAATGAACTATTACCTCATTTTTCGCAGAACTACAGGTAAACAGCAGTGCAGCCAACTTTAAAAGTGGCTATTTTCCTAAAGTCATATCAAAGGCCAGTAGGAAATGATTTTCTTGGTTGCTTGTCTCAACCCACATTTAGCAAAATTTTGGACAAATGTTTACATGCATTTTGTTCGGATATTGTCCTAAGGAAATAAGTTTTAAAATGACAGAAACAGAAGAGCAAAATACGAAAAGGTGTATATAAGAAAAATTTAACTTTCCTGGCGTTATAGGATTCGTCGACGGGGCACACATAAGAATAAAATGTCCAGATAAAATTTCAAACCAATTAAATAACCGACGTATAAATCCAGAAACCTACTGTAACTGTAAAGGCTATCATAAATGCGATGATAGTAAGTATGTTTTTATTATTTTTTAATTTAACGAGTACCAAAATTTCAGATATGTGATGATCAACTTCTAATACGATTTGTCGATGCTAGGTATCCTGGGAGTAACTATAATTCTTTTATATTTAAAGCAAGCCAAGCTAATCTTTTCGTCAATTCACTACTAACTGGAAAAATAAACTTTTGGTTGTTAGGTATCTATATGTAAAACTCTCTGTCTATCTATCTATCTATATATCCATAGGAGATTCTGGTTATCCGCTGAATTTAAATAATTAAAAAATATTTCCGCAAACGCTGCTATTTTTTCATTTGCATTTGCCTGTTTCTGATGTGCTTCGGTATTTTTTCAGCAATTTGATAAATCTCAGAAATTTTCTCTATTAATTGAATTTGCTGCTTAACTTGTTTTCTCAGAAGTTCCGTTGTTGTATTGGCAGTTTGTTTTTGAGCATATCTTTTGGTACGAGGTTTACTTGTATATGGTGTAGATGTTTCTACGGTATCCCTTGGAGGAGGCCCAATTGCATTTAACTTTGCGGTTATGTCCGCCAATGCTATATCACACCGGTT
The DNA here is from genome assembly GCA_932274085.1 of Protocalliphora azurea. NCBI lineage: Eukaryota > Metazoa > Arthropoda > Insecta > Diptera > Calliphoridae > Protocalliphora > Protocalliphora azurea. The sequence goes on along the minus strand of OW026521.1, from coordinate 76,688,815 downwards.
TTTATTTCCTACAAAAAGTTGTTTATTGGAAGCGAGTTCAGGATGTGTCTTCATTAAGTTACAGAGCAGTTCAAATTGCTCGCCGGTGGTTTGCTTCACCAAATTAGTATACTTACGTTTTTTTCGCAAAATTTTCCATTTTAATATTAACTATTGTTGTTTATAGTCTAAAGTTTTTATTTTTTATTTTATGTTATTTATTTTGTATATAATATTTCCATATTAAAAAACTATACAAGTTAAAAAAAACTTTTTGTAGAAAATTTAAAATTTTTTAATTATTTTCCAATACTGTAATACCGTGTTTCAAAGCATCGTATATCCAGGACAAGAACCACATAACTCAAACGAAAAAAATATATCGACACAGAGAATTTGATTTGTGACTGCATAGAGAATTGGGACATAAATTGAATTCTTTAAACAATAAATCACTTTATAATATGAATAAAACAAAATATAGAGCGCTATATTCGGCTGTGCCGAATCTTTTACACCCTTCACCACTTTATCAACAAATAAAAAGAAATAATATGCTTTAGTATTTTCATATTAGCTTTGTTCCCGTACTCCAAATTGGGAGCACGCGGGATCCCAATGTTACCGAAAAGCGTTCCCGTACTCGAAAATTGGGCAAATGAGAGCCATTTTGAGAGAATAATATTCTTCTTCTTGTACGAAGCAGCCCTGAATATTTATTCGGGTAGGTTATGTAAATTGTCTAATAATTAAAAAATTAAAATATAAAATAAAAAATTTGAACGAAAATAAATAAAAAATTATTTGTTTTGTTACTAATACGAAAGAAAGTTTCATTTAAAAAAACTAAAAACATTCGAATATGCTGAAAAATAAAATTACATTCACATACGAATTTTTAAAACAGTTTGATATTTTATTTCTGGGTAAACAATTTGGATTTTTGTGTTTCCATACTTTTGTACGTTGTTATATTTTTGTAGGAGAAAAATTAGCTTTTTCTCATTTTACCGAACTTTACCCAAAAAGTACGGAAACAAACCTATTTATACTTAAAAAAAAAAAAATAATACATACATACATACATACATTTGTTCCACAAGCAACGCTTGCTTAAACAAAAAAAAAACCACAACAACTTATAAGCATATATATTTATATATTTTTGTATGTACCCAGCGGTTCGCTGAACTAGTTCCGTAATGCCGAATTCGTTAGCCACTAAGAACTACAACTAGTTATTCTTCAAGCCACTCACGACGTTTTTAACTGGTGAATTTAATATAGGGATGTCATGCAGGTAACCAATTGGTAAACCCTTTGCATTACTATCCACTAGTTTGAATGATACTGTAAAGCTAAATATATCATTATAAATAATCAACTGGCACAATCTGTATAACTATTCACTATACATTGCACTTCGTAAGAAAGTAGCACTACTAGAATGACAAGTCACTAGTATTTTCAATAGTACGAAAACTAGTATTTGGGACGAAAAGGTAAAAATAAAAATAAATGATTCATATTATTTTTTTCTATTTATTATTTATTTAATTTATCAGAAATTTTTATTTAATAATCAGAAATATTTTTATTTCTGATGTTTTTTTTATTTTAATTTAATTTTTTTTTCTCCATCGATGTCTTCAGCTGGGTTTGAACTTCTAACCTTCTGGTTTATAAGCACGCATTGTAATCATTAGCCATTTGGCTATTGATCTCTTTATTTAACATTGTGCTATGTGTTGTTTTCAATTTCATGTGAATGTTTGTTGTAATTTATGCACAATTTGTGCCACGTATAACGTATAGTAGTTTGTTAGATGGTAATTTAGGTATGTTTTTGTTTATGAATTTAGAGAAAATTTAACAAACTACTAACGGTAGTTTGCTAATTGATAATTTAAATATTACTTTTTTATTTTTACATTATTTTTTTATACAAAATGTGATCATTTAACAACCAGTTGAATTATCAAAAGTAACTAGTGTAACTCATAATATTAATACTCGTATATTATAACGTTTAAGCGTAAAGTTGTCCTAAAAATAGTAGAATTTTATGAAAGAAAAATAAAAGAAAATACCTTTTTTAACTAAAAGAAGTATACATTTTTGAAGAAACAAAAAATAAAAAATAAAATAAAATTAATATTTATGCCATATACAGTGGTAGGCATATACGTATGTTTATGATTTTACTAAATTTGTCAAAAATATTTTTAAAAGCTAATTATTAGGTGTGAAATAAGACTAAAATACATAGCTAAATAATCACAATATTAATTTACAAACATTACTAACAAAAATATTCAATATTATCAAAAATCATTTTAGTGGTCTTTAGTATATTGGGTTATAATGCGCTTGTGCTGATGTTTGTAACGCACAAAAATATCTTTATGTATACCAGTCGATTCAGAATTACTTTACGAGTCGATTTTATGGTGTTCTTTTGGCTGGCTATGCATGTAAACCTTGTAAACAGAGTACGACGAATCCTATTGAAATTTGTTATGATTGGTCATTATTTCAATTCAGTTTTTCTATCATCCCACCATTATTAAAATTATCTTGTAAAGCTACAATAGTATTTTTATATTTAATTACATCATTTTCATTTATTGATTGCTTTGAATTTTTTAAACTCTACTGGTTGCACGTATTTTTGAAATAGTGCAAAAATTTTAGAAGTTGTCGTTTCTCTGGATGGATTAAGAATATTTATTTCGTTTGAATAAGGAAGCAGCAAAGATTTGCATTTGTTTTTTTATTTCAGTTTGTTCATCTAAACTAAATTTAATTAATTGATAAGCAAGAGAAAATAAAAACATTGATAATTTGAGATAAATTGTAATGTTACTCACTAATAAGGAAAATAAGGTCTAATGTAATTTTTGCTTAAATTCTAAAATAAAACTTGGTTCATCATTATTGGCACTATTACATATTGTATTTAAATTTTGAATACATGGATGAACTAAATGAAAAGTTACATAGGAGCTGCCTTCAAGTTCTTCCATGAAAGGTTTTAAAATCGTTATTAAGTGATCTATATAATATTCTTTTATGACTCTATATTTTTCTATTAGATTTTTCTCATACAATATTTTTGATTATCTGAAAAATTTGCTTTTATTGAAAGTAGGTTAAAATAAACAGTGTTCCATCTTGTGGGTGTGAAGTTTTTCAATGATGTGTTTAAGTAACAATTAAATGCTGATTTCTTTAAAAATTTGACAAATTTTGATAATGTTGTTAGTATTTAATAAATTTGTGGTGACGTTTCAATACATTTTTCCACAGTGTTGTGAATCAAGTGATTTATGCAGTTAATATTTTCATAATCTTTTAAATCACCTTTAACGTTATTTCCTCTATCAGTAACAACAACTATCGGATCACAATCGAACTCGCTGAGTAAAGTAATCGACGTGTGCTTTACATTGATACCTATTTGTTAAAGAAAAAATGTAATCATGTTTATATATATATATATATATATATATATATATATATATATATATATATATATATATATATATATATATATATATTTGAGGTAAAAGTGATAAATGATGATGGGGTTAAAAAAAGAAATGGATCGATCTGTCGTAAAATGTTAAATTAAAGACGGTTTACGACCGATCGACAAAAAAAATCTCATATTTTGTTTCGTCCTCTTTTTTCACTAATTTTGTACACATTTCTTAAAATTTCTTCTTTTATCTCAATATTATTGATTATTAAACTATAATTTTGTCAAAAAATTCACTTATTCACTCACACACTGCACAATAATAACTAATATGTTTACTTGTTTTACCAACAGGTACTCTAAAATACTTGAAGTACAACAGTTACTTGAAATAAAAAAAAAACAAATAAATTTCTCACCCAATGCAAACCAGAAATAACAGTAACAGTTTTTATGAATATAGTGAGTGTGTAAAAACAAAATCATACCACATCAGTTATACTAATTTTCTCATTTAAACCAATATATACTCACAAGTATTTATTTGTTATATTTGTTTCGAGTATACTTTCAGTTCTACGTCTTTATTGTCAACTAAACTGCTTATACAAAAAACAACACCAATGCTTCATATAAATTAGGGAAGTCAATGACTAAAAATGTAGTTGTGTTAGTGTACGTAAAAAAGCACTCAAAGAAAAGTTGGGTTTAGTAATTGAAAAACGTCAGTTATACATAGTGCTTTATTATCATATAAAACATATTTTTTGTCATAAAAAACATAACTCACATGTCTTCAACATTAACATTAAAGATATTGATGGTTTACTAATTAGTAAACAATTTATTTCCATAAATTTTTGACAGTGCATTTTGTACTCTTTGCACTCTCAGCAACGACAAAATGAAAGAGCGTAAGAATACGTATAAACTTAGCCAGCGCAATTGTGCTATGAAATTGACTTCCCTGATATGAATGTTTGTGTGTATATATAAACCACAACCGCTGTTTGCTTATACAAAAAATGACTACTAAATTTATAAACATATGTTTATACATGCTTATACAAAAAACAACAACATTACTGAGTCATTGCAACGGATTTTTCGGTTTAAACACAAAAAACCGGTTTTAAAAATAATATTTAATTTTAAAAAGATAAATTTGGTGGAAAATTTTTAAAATAGTCAAATCGACTATTTGATTTTCCACATGTTATTGAACATAAAATTTTAAATTAAAAAGAAATTAATAAAAATTATATTAATATAATATTGTCATTCTATTATGAAACTCAATTACTGTCTATTAAGTCTGATGATATATTAATAAAAATTATGAATATATAATTTTGTATGACTTTCGAAGAAAAAATAAGTATTTTAATATTATGTTCACATACATTAGTTGACTTTTTTTTTTAACACAATGAGTTTAAACATCACTGTTCACATATCATTTTATTATGTTTTTCCTTTTGGCTTGTTTTCCATTTGCCAAAATATTTTCACACTTTTGACTTATATAAAAATTTCACACACAAACACATTTTAACTCAAAAAATATAATTTTGAAACATATAAAATTTATGAACAAATATAAATTTAATTCATAATTTTTTGTTTTTAAACCTTCTGACAGTTTTTATATTTTTTTTCGAACAAATTTCTATGTACTAAAAATACTAAAAATTTCTTCCCTGTATCGAAATTTAATATGCTTTTTGTGTGTTGAATAATTAAACAACTCGAATCGAGATGATTTTGGCTTTGAAATATGAGAAAACGACTCGTTTTTCAAAAAACCTCTATATGTGAACATAGCATTAGTGCAATTCCAAAAAATTTATTATAATTAAGAATGATGAAAGATTATGAAATTAAAAACTGAAAATAGATCTGAATTTTCTTTTAGAAAAAAATCGTCAAATTTGGGACAAAAATTGTTAAATCTAGCAATAGTGTCTATAAGTTTAAACAAATATGAAAATATTAAATATATTGAATGAAATACGCATATCAATGGAATTAGTTTCTTCACTCGTAATACCTTTAACGTCCCTATAAACAATTTAAATATTTTTAATAAAAAATTCAATATTAGTAATAATATTTTAAAGAAGTTGTGTTTGAAAAAGGCCTACTTTTAAAATTTATTTCGAAAAAATTAAGACCCGCTTTTTCCATATTAAGCCTTAGTTTCTGTATATATTATATAAAACTTGGTTATATTTTTGGTGAATGTTTTCTTACTTTAATTAAAATTTGTTTCAAAAATAATTATATTTCATAAATTTTAGCTTGAATATTATAAGAATTGCTGACTTTTTTCTTTAGAAAAATATAGTTTTTAATGAAAATATTTACATATAATATATATATATATATATATACAATAAACAGCTACGTTTATACAAATAGCAACAACACTGAAAGTCATTGCAATGCTTTTTATATATGTTTTTATGTGTATATTTTTAATAATTATAACAAATATAACTATAACTCGGTTGTCTATGGACCGATACGTATAAAAACGAAATTTGTAGCTTGTTACGTGACCAAAAGGGCTCTTACTCACGGTGTGAGAACCTCCTTCAACCTGACCCAAGGACCGTACCATAAATATGAAAATCTAATCATAATATCCTACAATCTAATCCACCAGAACACCATTGAAGCGGAAGTCAGATGTTTGCTCCAGTCGCCTATTCCCTACCTTAATCTCTAATATCCTAAAATATGACAAAGGGATCTATTAAAACATTTACCACTACTTACCCTTTATACACCACTCAATACAAATCAATTATTCCTGCATTTTAAAATCGTAAACTATTTCACAACATATTTTCTCAAAAAAAAAAAAAAAGAAAAAAAAAAACTACTATTATAAATTTTAAAATAACAAAATACAAACAAACAATTAGTACCAAAACAATACCAAAAAAATTTAAAGTTAATTTTTGCCTCAATAAATACCAAACAACCAAGACAAAAGAAACTGAAATTCACAATAGTTGATAAATTTACTTCCTACATATATTTCCTCATAAAAATCTTTAAACCACTCTGTTTTAACGATTGAACCTAATTATTTTTCAGCCTAAAAGAGCTCTTTTAATCGAATATTCGATGGCTATAAAGAATGCCTCGGGTATGATGATCAAATAATATATAAATTACATTAATCCTTGGTTTTTATTAATTTAGTTTGGTATTTATAGACGCCGCCTAACAATTAAAATACAAAGTAAAATAAAGCTAACCTAACTAACATATTCTTAAACTACTATTGAACTTATTGGTGGAACTATTACTAATATTATTTTAATTGTGTATCTATTTTTTTATTGAATTATCTGACTTTTATCAATTTTCTTTTAGTATGGTACAAGATACCGACTGCTTTTTTATTTTTCTTAAAAAAAAAAGGTTGATAATTTTCTATGCCGCTTGCGCAATACATGTAAAGTTTTTGGTTATCTGGCAATTGTTATTCAATCTTTCACCATGAGATATAAAACTATAAAATTTTGTCGCTTCATTTTCCATTTCGTACTACTTTACTTGACCCACAAGCATCTCTATTCCTCTCACTTACAAACTCGAAACACGCGCAACATCGTGAGGTGCTCTATCACCTAATGTACCTCTTATTTTTCAAATGTAAAGGTTGTAAAACATGCCCAGGTAAATACTTTTTTACTCTACGTCCACACGAACCCTTTTCTTGTTCGCACATGAACAAGACGTCGGCAGAGCAACGCTCAAAATTTGTGTTTTTTTTTTTTTTTTTTTTTGTGGGAATAGTTCTTGTTCGAACAAATCATAATTTTTTTGCGAACAAGAACAAAACACGAACAAGTTTGGTCCACACTATCCACCTGCATATGTGCACATAATTTTGTCCAACGTTCGAACAAATCAATTGCTTATCATAGCTCGAGACAACTTTGTTTTGACGCTGCAATAATACTACTATGTATATAAAATTTGTCTATAGTAGACACATTTTTACCTTGATAAAAAATGTTCTATTCTAGACAGTCTGCAAATGTACTTGCCTGTTAATGTCATTTTTATAAAATGGTATCGATAATGTTGTAACGTCTGTAGTCATATTAACACTTTGAATAGAATTTGCTAACTTGGACCAAAAATTAAATAAGCTCGCTGTACCCGAGTTGTAACGTAAAAGAGTGTACATTTTCAAAGTTCTTGGAATATCGACATTTTCTTCATATAACAATGGCACAATTTTACGTGTTTTGTGCTCTGAATAAAGAAAAAAAGGACAAATTTAGTATATTCGATATTTATGAACAATAAAATGACTTACGTATTTGTAGTGCCTGTGTATAGTTTACAAGAAATTTGTTTTCAGGGCTCTTTAAGAATTCTTCTGTTAGAATAACAATTAAATGCTTGCATCGTTCCTCAATCAACTGCGTCAGTGCAACATGTTCAAATTGAACTCCGCCTAATAAATCACGATCCTTCATGCATAGCTATAAAATATAAAAAAGCCCTTAATAAAAATATAAATAATAATAATAATAATAATAATAATATTGTTACGTTTTTACCTTTTAAAAACTGTGGTTTATTTCCATTAAAATAAACCCTATACTTTGATTGCAAATAAAAGCAGTTTAGTAGTTTAAAAAATTGTAACGACTCTTTATTTTATTTTAAAATGTACAACAATAACGGTCTAAATAGTCACTATGTGTTCTAATACACACACACTTAAATTACATACTTTTTATATCACACTTTAATAATGTTCAAGAATATACAGCCAAGGCATTTAACTTGTCTTTACTTAACGATGCTTCCAATTAGACCGACTCAATGCTGTTCTCACGGCCAATTTATATACACTGAATTATATTCTAGAAAGCTCTAATTCTTTCTACAATATTCTTAACGGACAAACTAGAATATTTGAATTCTAAAGCTTTCGATGTTAATATTAGCAGCTTAAACATTTGGTCTTGCCATACTTACAAACAATGGTGAAAGCTTCTCATTCAATGTTGTATGTTTACAGCTATGTTAATAATTCCTACCGATATGTTAACTGCTGTTAACATAAGTAGAAAGGTTGAGAAGCGTTATTTAAATTTAAACCACCCTTTTGCAGGTGTTCGAGAGGTTGAGTCATGAACAGTTGATCTGTATGAAAATAGAAATCTCGGTATGTGTTCATCCCAGTCCATTTGATGTGCACTTAAATATTCCTCCAGAGTGCGATTGAATCTTTCGACCATGCCATCAGATTTAGGATGCAGTGAGGTTGTTCTGGTTTTTCTTATTCCGTATAAATCGCACATTTCCTTGAATATGGCAGATTCAAAATTTCAACCCTGATCAGAATGCAACTCCAGTGGAACACCATAGCGACACACCCAGTTCTTCACAAATACGCTTATAATCGTTTTAGCTTCCTGATCGGGTATGGCATATACCTCTGGCCATTTGCTGAAATAATCCATAACCACTAGAATGTAACGGCTTCCGGCATCAGTGACAGGGAAAGGACCTGCTACATCTATTGCAATCCGCTTGAATGGCGCACCTAAGTTATAATGCTGAAGTTGTCCACGACTACTTCTTACTGGACCCTTCGCTGCTATGCATTGGCTACCCAATCGGCTACTGCTTACTGACAACCCACCCAATAAAAAGGTTGTTTTAACATTTCTAAGGTTTTTGTCACACCAAGATGACCACCACTGGGACCGCCACGGAACTCTTTTATTACTTCGTTTATTTTAGAGGATGGTATTGCAATTAGATTTGTCACTGCTTTACCGTCAAATATGCGGATTTCATCAGTGGACTTTCGGCGGATATTTCATTTCGGGATGGCCTTCTACCTTCTTCTTTTGCCGATATTATTTTCGCCAGTATGGGATCATTTCTTTGCGCTAAAGACCAATCTTCACTGGACTCTATATGCATTAGTCGAACATCGATGACACATTCCTTTTGCTCGGCTATTGTAGAGTGCTTATATTCCACGTTGCAGGGCCGTCTTGACAGCGCGTCCGCATTGCCATGTTTCAAACCCTTCCGGTGCTCGATGCTAAGGTTCCTGACTGTGGTTGTAGTTGTAGATGCTCGTTATCTTGGTGCTTAGTAGTTTCGCTGAATATGACCCGAGTTACCGCAGTTACAACATTTTACGCTGACTTTACTTTGCTTCTCATTAAACGCCTCCAAAACCTTTTTTAATTCGTCGACTATATTTCTCGCATTATCAGGAACAACTTCGACATTTCGCACCTTGCATATTTGCGGCTTTGAAATTATTTTCGCCGTTTCTTGTGCCAGTGCGAATTTCAGCAAATGATGGTTTAGGTGTGGCACAAACCGCGTGTTTTATTTCAGGATCGCGAATGCCATTAGCAAATGCCTCTTGATATGGTCCAAAAACTTGTTGTTTTGCCCTGGATAAGTAACCTGCAGCAAACGCTCGATTTCCAACGCAAAATCTTGTAGTGTCTCATTGGGCTTCTGCACTCCACCACGCAATTCCTTTCGGTATAATTCCTTTTTATGTTCACCACGCTGTACTTACGTTACAGCGCCTCCAATATGTCATCATAACTATTTCTGGCACTCTTTCAAGAACTACTGCATCATTTCCTTTTAAGGCCAACATCAACACATGTATCAAACTGAGACTTGAACACATTAAATGGTGTGGTGCCATCAAAACTAGGAGCCTTTACTCTGCTAGAGGATTCTGGAATAATTCGCACCTGTCCATCTTGGCATTGAAGATTATTCATCTTTATTTCTAGATCATTTAGTTTTTTATTAACACCTTTGGCTATTTCATTTGGCTTGTATATCTATACAGCTCTCTAAGTCGGACAGCTTTTTATAAACTTTATCAACAACTTAGGCTTGTACATCTAGGCAGCTCTCTAAGACGGACACCTTTGTATCAATGCCATCCACTCTACTGTTTATAACTTCCGAAATTTGCTGAAGATTCTCGTAAGTCGTTCTAGAAGTTTCTTGAAATTTTATTTCCATTACTTTATTTGCTTTAGAAGTTCCTTTAACTTCAGAAAGAAGTTTCTCGTTGGTTTTCTAAATTGCTCCATCATAGCAGCAAACATTGTGGATAAAGTGCTGCTTGATGTTGCACGGGTAGAAACTTCCAATTCTTCTTTATACTCGAATTCGTAAGCTCCGATGTCAATATCACGCCGCTTGAATTCACCAATAAGCCTCTTTTGTAATTCTGCTTTATTACCAGCTGTAGGTAACTCCAACTTATTAAATTCTCTCTTGAGCTGCTCCACTTTTAGCTCTTCAAACTTCATGACTGCTTATTATTTTGCAATCCCACTTCTGGCACCAATTGTTATGTTTTTACCTTTTAAAAACTGTGGTTTATTTCCTTTTAAATAAACCGTATACTTTGATTGCAAATAAAAGCAGTTTAGTAGTTTATTTTTATTTTATTTTAAAATGTGCAACAATAACTGTTTAAATAGTCACTATGTGTTCTAATACACACAAACACTTAAATTACACACTTTTTACATCACACTTTAATAATGTACAAGAGTATACAGCCAAGGCAGTTAATTTGTCTTTACTTAACGATGGTTCCAATTAGACTGACTCAATGGTGTTCTCACGGCTAATTTATATACACTGCATTACCTTCTAGGTGTTTCTCGAAAGCTCTATTTCTTTCTACAATATTCTTAACGGACAAACAAGAATATTAGAATTCTAAAGCTTTAGATGTTAATGTTAGCAGCTTAAACATTTACTGTAGCCATCTTACAAACAATGGTGACAGCTTTTCATTCAATGTTGTATGTTTACAGCTATGTTAATAATTTCTACGGATATGTTAACTGCTGTTAGCATAAGTAGAAAGGTCGAGAAGCATTTAACTTTAAACCAGCCGTTAAAACCGTTGTATTTGAATTCAAGTACAATTTCGTAACAATATTAATATTAATAATAATAATGCAAATTTTAATATTACAAAAGCTAAAGTTTTGTTATTTAAAATTGTTAATAAAAATTGTTTTTAACACATGCCGGAAAAGGACCTCAAAGTTTTAAAGATATAAAATTTTCAAAAATTGATTTAATTATTTCTGCACCATATATTTTGAGTAATATATTTAGGTATCAAACGAAAGGAAGCAATCCGTAGAAGCTAAAATAAATTTTCATTTGTCAAGAGAAATATTTTGAGAATATGTCCTTTAAAAATTTTATTCTTTCATATTCTTGAAATAAAAAAAAAAATTATATGTTGAAGACTGACGCAAAGTAGTTCCAAAACGTTTTTTTTTCTGGAATAATTCTGCATCATGACATCCGTTAAAGATATGTGAATAAAATTTGACATGGCCAGACAGGGTTGCCAGATTCGAATAGTTATCTTACTTGATATTTCTTGGAAAATGAGCTTTTTCCAAAAACCAACTTGACAATCGACTTCCGCCAGAAATAGTTTACCTTTTATATATAACCTATATGAGAGTACGTACATAAATATGTCAGTTCAGTAGTGATATAGCTTTTAAAATGTTTGCGAAAATAAGAGTTTACATAGCATATCCGTTCAGGCCTGGAAAAAATATTAAGAAATATGGTATTCGATTTTTGCAATTGTTATTTGAAAAAATTAATGGACATATGCACTACTCTGAAATATTTATATATTTCACGGCATTAAAAAATTAATACATCGTATAAACGAATGTATTTTGGAAGTTTTCAAATATGTCTCGAAGAATATCTTCTTCATTAACGCTTCAGATTTCACTAAACTTTTCATATAACTACAAACTATTTTCAGCTTGACAAATTACATTTGAACTTGTCACTTGGCTACTTTTAAAATATCTTGACAATCAAGTTCATTCAAGGTCGTCTGGCAACCCTATAACCAGAGCTGCGGTGTTTTCGAGTTGATTGGGAGAAGCACAGTTCCCACAGTGGTAGTGGACCTCCAAAATTGGCCACCTCGGCTGTGTAAGTGGAGAATATAATTAATAAAAATAAATTATTGAAATGTTTTCAGACCATGACCTCAAACATAAAATTTAGATTTTAATTATTTTTTGTGAAAAAATGTTAATATTTGGAATGAAATAAAATTTAAACGAACAAATATTTTTATATAATGTCTTAAAATTGGAAAATTAAATTAAAAATATCTTAGTTCTCAGATTTGGTTCATATTTGGTACTTACATACTTTGTACAACCATATTGTCGCATCTATTTTAATTTTTTGAATTAAAAAAAAAACGCGCGTTTTTAATTTCGTAAAAATGAAAATATTTTAGTTTTTATATAATTTTATTTATACATATCTTTTGAAGTTTAAATCCGATTCCATTGATTTAAATACACTATGCGACAGTCAAAATCGGGATGGGATGAAACCAACGGGAAATGTTATATCGGTAAAAAAGAAGTCATACGTGTCCCGGAGTTTCGCTGGGTCACGTCTAGGAATCGAGATATATCGATTTGAAGTTAGTAACTATCATATAGGGGAAATTGTGACCTTTGGTGGTCTTTTTTTTTGACATAACTCGAGAACCACCAGTCCGATTTTGCTGAAACAAATTTAAAAAAATTAGGAATTACAATTCCTTTAATCTGTTCATACAACGTTTCGCTACATAAGCAACAGTTTCGCAGTTATAAATAAATGTATGGAAAAAAAAAAACTATTTTTTGCCTAAAGAATTGAATTTTTTTATTTTTAATTCATAAAAAAATCCAAAACGGTAAAAAAAAGTGTCAAGTCCTATTACTTTCACGTAAAGTCACATAACCTTTAAACAAAATGAGACATAGATCATGAAAATCGATGGACGCGTTTCGCTTTTATTCACAATTAAGTGAAGGTATCTCATTTTGACAAGAATATTGATTTTATGTTTCAATGAATTTGGATATTTATTATATATTATTTATTATAATTATTAACACGTAAAATTAAAAATTATTACAGGTAATTATTAGGTTATTACATAGATACATAGGTTATAAAAATCGATGAACGCAAAACTTATTTTCGTTTGTTTGCGCCCATTACTTTCTTGCGTGGTGGTTCGCCCACTTGTTCAGAGTCTGTATCGGATGAGGATCTGTCTTCATCTGGAAAAAATCAATTGTTTTTAATCAGTCAGTTAGCTTCATTTTTGTGACTTACCCTAGGAGGAAACTCCCATTGTATATTCTTCTTCTTCATCTTCATTGTCGGGATCGTACGTCTTTTGCGACCACCAACAAATTTCAGCCACCAGCGAATCGAGCCTTTTGCCTTTATGTCGCGTTTCCATTGGCATTGTCACTTGATGGAAGCGCTCGCCATGTTCATCCGACTCTGAGGCTAGCTGCTTGCTGAAGTATTCGAGATGGTGATGCAAGAAGTGAATTTTGAGGGATATATTCACTCCAATTTTCTGGAAGTAGTGCAACATCTTGGTCACAAGAGCGGGGTAATTGTGTGCTCGCGTACTTCCCAAAAAATATCGTATGACTTTCTTCACTGCCCTCCACGCAAAGTAATCATTACCGTCTAAAAGCACCTTTAAATTCCTTTGATTTCATGAGCTTTCGTATATCCGGCCCATTCAGAACACCTTCCTTCAATTTTGCTTCGCTGATTCGTGGGAAAATATTTTCCAAACAATCAAGAATTTTCGGTTGCTTCACAATGGCCTTGATGAAATTTTTTACGATTCCCAGTTTGATATGAAGAGGGGGCATGAGGACGTTCTCCATTGGCACCAGTGGATCATTTACGCAGTTGTGTCCTTTCTCCGTTGGATCTCGAGCAAGCCACTCATGCGTTTCGTATTGGTTTCCTTTAAATCGGGCATCCCAAAGAAACAAGAAACACATGTTTTTCGTATAGCCTCCTTCGAGACCTCTTAGCATCGCCACGACTTTCAGATCACAACTGATCCGCCACATGTGATCAGTGTAGTAAACTTTATCAAAAATTATTTTCATGGAATCGTATGTTTCGCTCATGTCTGTGCTGTAGCCAATGGGGATGCTTGATTTTTTATTATATTTATGTAGCAAAACGACTTTCAGGCTTGATTTCGAAGAATCGATGAACATTCGCCAATAGTTGCGACATAATTAATGCCCATCGCCTCCATCAGTCCCTTTATATCGTGGCAGTAAAAAAAATGTGTTCCCTTCGTTGAGTGTGTAGTACCGTTGGAATAGCAATTGTCGTCTTCGATATCCGGTGACTTTCACATTAGGCTCCAAATTGTTGCCTTCTTTCAAAAGCTGGGCAAGTTTTTCTGCTTCACGTTGAGAAAGGTTTAATTCTGCAACAATCTTGTCCATTCTTGCTTGTGATATTGGAATTATTTTGTTCGATGGGCCGGCTTCTGTTGTTGGTTTATAGGTGAAATCCGATTGATCCATTGTTTCAATAGAAAAAGAAGTTTCTCTGTCAGGACTTGGAAGCGGTGGAATTGGTATTTCATCCGAATGCGGTAGAGGTATTTGTGCACTTTTAACAGATATGTAAACTCTTCGTTTAAGGCCTTTACGATTTACTCCACATATTTTGTTTGCGCAAGCGTAACAGTTGTCGGAATTGTGCTCTCCTGGATCAGTCCAAATCATTGGTACACCAAAACGAAGTGAACTGCGTTTCCTTTGGATCCACATGTTAAGACCATTGTAGCACGTTTTACAAATTTTGTCTGGGACCCACGAAACGCCGCGAATTATTTCGCAATCAAAATAAAGTTTAAAAGCGCGCTCTACTTGCTCAGTGAGTAATGCAGCATTTGTTGAAAAAGCTCTTTTGCCACAAACGTAACAAAATAAATTGATATTTTCTGGACAATTTGCACTCATTTCGGTTTTATACTTTTATTACTTTTTCGTCACTTTAAAAAAACCGTACTTTACGCGTTCGGAGACACTTGTTGAATGACAAAAATCGATCAGTGAACACCTATAAATACTACGTAAGTTTCAATATTTTACTGAGAGGTACTTATGAATTCGCGCATCTTTTAAGGGTGGCTAAAAACCTGATTCGTGTGCGTTTTAAATTTTTCGAAACGTTCTAAAACATGACCACTCATAAATGTGGGTGCAATTTATGTAAAAAAATCATGCAGGTAGCCAACGGAAAAAACCCAAATAATTAAAAAAGTGCACTTTCCTTCTTTGCTTTTAATTGTCCACGCACATTATGACCGTTTTTTTACTTTGTTACCGCTACCATAAAAATCAAATAACCTTTTGTTTATTACTTCTTTTTTAATTCTGACAATCATAAAAAAAAGTCATCAATGTTTTTTCCAAGGAATTTTGAGCATATCTCGAGCAAATTTTTGAAATTTATACCTTCACTTAATTTTGAATAAAAGCGAAACGCGTCCATCGATTTTCATGATCTATGTCTCATTTTGTTTAAAGGTTATGTGACTTTACGTGAAAGTAATAGGACTTGACACTTTTTTTACCGTTTTGGATTTTTTTTATGAATTAAAAATAAAAAAATTAAATTTTTTAGGCAAAAAATAGTTTTTTTTTTTTCATAAATTTATTTATAACTGCGAAACTGTTGCTTATGTAGCGAAATGTTGTATGAAAGGAATTGTAATTCCTAATTTTTTTAAATTTGTTTCAGTAAAATCGGACTGGTGATTCTCGAGTTATGTAAAAAAAAAGACCAATAAAGGTCACAATTTCCCCTATATGATAGTTACTAACTTCAAATCGATATATCTCGATTCCTAGACGTGACCCAGCGAAACGCCGGGACACGTATAACTTCTTTTTTACCGATATAACTTTCCCCGGTAGTTTGAACCCTGCCCGATCACTGACCCCTACCATTTGTCGCACAGTGATATCATTTGAAAGGCAATTAATTCCTCTTTTAACATCATAATTAAAAAAAGAAATATTTTTTTTTTTTTTTTGAAAAATGCATGCATTTTGGGATTCATTTTTGAAAGCTTCTCCTCCTTCAATTTTTTATTGATATATTCGCTAAACAATTCAGTTTAACTTTTTTGTGACGAGAAGCTGTAGTATTTCTAATTTTTTTTCTAAAAAACACCAACAAATTTTCCCATACAAAAACTTATTTATTTAAATATTTTTTTGGACTAAAAACATAAAAAAATTTTAACCAAAAAGGTTTATTTAAAAAATTGAGAAAACATCATCTAAATAAAGTTATCTATGAATAATTAGTAAAGTTGGCAAATTTTAATAAAATATCTTTTTAAAAATTTTTTCTTAAATATATTTTATACAAAATGCACTTGAAAAATTTTAAATGCATTTATGCACCTAATGTAATTCATAACTAAGCTATTATTTTTGAATTATTTAAATTAAAGCAAATATAAATTACAAAGACTATCTAAGTTTAATTTTTTTTAAAACAAAATCATAAATTAATTTTTGGCGATTTTTCAAAAAGAATTAAATACATGAAGTAACCAACTTCGGAGGTCTATCCACTACCACCTGATCCGCTAGGGTCCTCCAAATTAACTGGAAGTAGCTCAGCTTTGGCCATGCCAAGTTTTATTAAGATATCTTTAACGGATCAAAAGTTATATTATTATTTCAAAAAAAAAAAGCGTTTTGGAACCACCGTGTGACGTTTACTACATGACATACTTACTTTTTTCTTCCTGCAGCTTTTTATTTATCCATAAACAAGTTAATTTTATAGAAATACAAGATAATAGGTTTTGTGCTTAAAAATATATAAACCTATGAGAAAGTGCAGATCCTATATAGGAACCATGGGTATCTGCGTTTCCTGGGGCCACATGCGGCCCGGAAGGAATTTTGTGTGGCCCAGGTTACTCCTAACAAGTAATCTATTAAAAATTCGTATACCAAAAATTAATACAAAAAATTTATTTAGAAAACAATAACAAACAAATTTTGAAAAAGCGACATACACTTTCCATATCTAAATAAAAACATTAGAGCCTATGTTGTATCTACATTTTGAGAAAAATTTAAAGAGTTTATTTTTTTTATTTTAATATTTCATATTTAGAATTTTAAGATCCGATTTTGTAAAACGGAACGAAAATTAAATTCGTTTAAAAAATGAGCCCTTAAATTATTCAAGAAATTTTTGTCGTTTTTACTCTGTTGATAAGTTTGTAATTTTGTGTTTTTGTTTTGATGATGAACATAAGTCATAAATTTAATTAACATAAATTATTGCAACAACTATTGTGGCAAAATAGAATATACTTTGATATTTTTGGAGACTATTTTTTTTTTATAATTCTCTTGAATTGCACAAACATTTTAAATTATTTATTAGATTTATCTAAATCTAAAGATATCATAGAAATCGTGTATTGGTCGAATTTGAAGTGGAGCCGTCTTGCTGAAACCAAATGTCGCCGAGATCACGAGCTTCAATTTCAGGCACCAAATAGTCGGTTATCATGGCACGACAACGGTCGCCATTGACGGTTACGTTCGCACCGGCATCATTTTTAAAGAAATATGGACCGATGATTCAACCGGCCCACAAACCACACCAAACCGTTGTTTTTTCTGGATGAAGTGGCAGTTATTGTATCCCTTCAGGTTGCTCTTCGTCCCAAATGCGGCAATTTTGTTTGTTTACATACCCATTGAGCCAGAAATTGGCCTCATCGCTGAACAAAATTTGCCTCGAAAACGTCAGATCTTCTTGAAACTTTTCAAGAGCACATAGAGCGAAGCGATGTCGCTTGGGAAGGTCAAGCGGCTTCAGTTGTTGCACAAGCTGTATTTTGTACGCTTTCAATTTAAGATCTCGACGTAAAATGCGACAAGTCGTTCAATACGTCAGTCCGAGTTGCTGCGAAAGGCGCCGAATCTACTCTACACGGTCTTCGTGTACACTCTCAGCTACGGCCGCTATATTTTCTTCACAGTGTGCTAGACGTGGTCTATTCGATCGAATATTATCCAATAATGAATGCAGGGTCTCAAAATGGGTGATGGTGTTACGAATAGTACGCTGAGCAGGCCGATTATGTTGACCATAAGTTGAGCAAAGTGCACGAAACACATTCCTTACAGAACGTGAATTTTCGTAATAAAGTTGAACGATTTGTAAACGTTGTTCAGGCGTAAGTCTTTCCATTATGAAATGCCAAACAATACTAAACACATGATCTGTCAAAAAAGGCTATTGAAAAAAGTATCTCTACTTGAATCACCCATTATTTATATATTATATGTTTATATATATATATATATATATATATATATATATATATATATATATATATATATATATATATATATATATATGTATATAAAAATTGATAATATTCCCTTACATCAGCCATTAAATATTTTAGTTGAAATAAACACGATATGGATCAAAAGTTATCACATATTTAAATAACAATAAATGGTTTTATCTTCCGCAACGATTCGTGAAATTTTTAAACAAGGAAGATCCCTATTTAACACAATTAAATGATAAAATCTGGACTATTATTTACAAAGGTCGTCAATCTTCAAATGGGTTTGAAAAATTTGAGCTTAGTTATAGGTAAAATTTTATAAATAAAATAATTTTATTTTTTATTTTCGTTATTTATATAATAAAAACATATTAAATTTATATGGAGTTTATTATTATTTTATTTACATAATACTTAAAAATTATTCTGTATCTAAATTGAAAAGAAGATCCTCGTCTTCGTCCATTATTTTTTTTATATTCCTCTGGAACTGTGACATCCAGATAGTAGAAGATTCTCACCTTCCTCTATTAGTTCCTTATACTCCGGAACCAAATTCAATATTGTGCCCCCTGAAGGGACTGCAGGCTCCAAATATTTTGAAAAATCTTTCGCTTTATTTTTATGGAAATTATGTTATTTCGTAAAATGTCTTTTTTATTCCACTTTGTGGAAAAGGTCGCATTAACACCAAATTCACATGCAAGCATTTATAAGATGGCACATTGTTTAAAATCAACGTGTAATCACTTTTAATTAAGTCAACAGACTAGTGAAAAAATATATTTTAATATTGATCAAAGATTTGACATTTTTATACACTTAAACATACAGATATATACACCATGTTTGAATTAATTTTCAATTAAAAATTATTTTATTAATACACCTCGGCATTCCTTGTAAATTAAAAGTTTTTCCGTTAAAAAAATAAAAACATTTTGGTAGGAATATGCACACATAAGTTACATTTTTTAAAACTAGAATTTCCAATGAAATTAAAAGACAAAAATATTCGAAACTAAAAATGAAAATATCATTAATGTATTTGGCTGCGAAGGTAATACTATAGTTGGACCATATTACCTCACATCTGCGGTAAGGAATCGTAACATAAATGTTATTCTTAGAATGGTGCCACTACGTTTTTATTAAAGATATCGGAAAGTAATTTAAATAAAAAATTAACCATATATATTTTATAAATTAAGTTATTATTATTCAAATATTTCAGATTAGTAAGATCGAGTTTAACTTCCCACCATGGACGAGTTTACATTTCTAATGCATGTCTTCAGTACTCTCCAAATGAGAAAATAATGCAAAAAAGTGGTACATAAAATGCCAGAGGGTGATGATAGCATTCTATATTTTAAAAACTATAAGAAGCAGTTAAATATACCGTTCGTTGTATATGCTGATTTTGAGATATATTTGAAAAAAATTAATAACGAGCAAGTAAATATATAAAAACATATAGCTTGCGCCTTTAGTTATTATATTAAGTGTAGTTTTAACGATAACTTAGATAAGTTTAATATTTATTTTGGTAATGATGCTCCTACCGTATTCATAGAAAATTTAATTAATGATTCAAAAGAAATTTACGGAAACTATTTAAATAAGGTCGTACCAATGACAGTACTCTCCAATGATGAAACAATTTTGTATAATCTCTCAACAACTTGTCACATATGTAAACAAATTTTATTCGCGAACAAAGTACGAGATCATTGTCATTTAACTGGCATAGCTTATGTAATAAAATAGCCTAATTCATACCAGTATTCTTTCATAATTTTTCCTCTGATTGTCATTTATTTATGAAAGAACTTTCGCAATTTGAGGGAGATATAAAGAACTATATATATCGTTATCAAAGTTTATAACAGTTGAAGAAAATCAGGCATTCGAAATTCTGTTTTTAGACTCTTTTCGTTTTATGGCCTCCAGCTTAGAATTTTCAAATTCTAATAAAACAATCAAAAACAACAATTTGATTTACTAAGAAGAAAAGGAGTATTTCCTTATTCTTATATTGATTCTATTGAGCGCTTTAATGAAACTAATCTTCCTGTTAAAGAAAAATTTTATAATGTTTTAAATAATTCGCATTGTACTGATGAAGCTTATGATCATGCCAAATCGGTTTGAATAACTTTTAAATGTAATAACTTGTTATATTACTCTAAATTATATTTAAAAACAGATGTTCTCCTCTTAACAGATATTTTTCAAAATTTTAGAAGTATTTGTAAAAGTATATACAAACTTGACCCATGCCAATATTATACTGCTCCAGGCTTATCGTGGGATGCAAAGTTACGAACAACTAATATAAGGTTTAAACTTTTAAGTGACGTCAATATGTATAATTTTATACAAGACGGTATTAGAGGAGGACTAGTACAATGTTCAAACAGATATTCTAGAGCAAATAATAAATATTTAGAAGACTTTGATAGTAGTAAGCCTTCAGAATATCTAAATGCTAACAATTTGTATGGTTGGGCCATATCAGAATATCTCATATGGAGAATTCGAGTGTATTTATGATGATCGTGCTTTAGAAGTTATTGATGTAACTACTATCTCGAATACACCTGATATTGGATATTTTTTGGAGGTAGATTTACATGAATTTCATAATGATTTACCCTTTTGCCCAGAAAATAAATTTGTTGGTAAATCTAAAAATGTAGGAAGTTGATTGCAGACCTAATACCAAAAACAAAATATCATATCCATTATAGAGTTCTTAAACAATGTTTAAAGAATGGATTAATATTAAAAAAATGCACAGAGCATTAAAATTTCGACAATCTCCATGGCTAAAAACATATATAGATTTGAACACATACCACAGAACAAGAGCAACAATGCTTTTGAAAAAGATTTCTTCAATTTATTAAATAATTCTGTATATGGAAAAGTATGGAAAATATTCATAAACGCAAAGATATACAAATTGTTACAGATTGGGAAACAACAAGGCGTAATCATTTAGGAGCTAGAGCATAAATTTCAATGCCTAATTTTTCGAGTAAAACTCAATTTTCAATTCAATTAAAGGTTATGCAAATAACTTACAACAAACCAATTTATTTAGGCTTTGCTGTATTGGAACTCTCAAAATGGGAAATGTATGATTTTCATTATCAATACATGAAATCTAAATTTCAGTCAAATTTAACCTTGAATTATATGGATACAGACTCATCATATACACTATAAAAGCAAATGATTTTTATAGTGATATTCGTGAGGATATTGCCTTAAGGTTTGGTACATCAGGGTATCATCCCAATAACATATTTAAACTCCCAATATTAAATAAGAAAGTTCTAGGCATGATGAAAGACGAGAATAGCGGGAAAATTATGAAAGAATTTGTGAGACTTCGATCAAAATTTTTAAAAAAAGTTGACATGGAGGAATTAAAGAAGTCTAAAGGTGTTAAAAAATCATGTATAAAAAATTTAGGACATTTTAGACTTCAAAGTGACTTTGATAACTTTTTTACAGAGATAGATGACGATATTTTCTTCAATATTGTTAGTGAGTATATGGAATTTTTAAAAAACTCATCAGACGATGAATATTTAATGAATGGATATGTTTAAGTTGTACATTTAATAATTTAAATACTTTCGTATTTTCTAATTTTATTTAAAGTTTACTTAAGTAGAACTTCAAATGTATATATTTCTATTGAATAGAGTTAACTCCTTAAGATATTATTAAAATGTATTTTTTAATTAAAATGACACTGATATTTATGTTATCACAATTTTTTTTCTTTTATTATATAATAAATGTGTTTTATTTTTAAATATTTTTCCATTGTATATTTTCTATTTCGTAATCTAACTTTTTACGATTTCTAGTCAGTCGAGGAGAATATTGGTATGGTAAAGTTGATTGCTTCAATTTTTTGTGATTTTCATCCTTTTTTTTTTGGTGTTCCATTATTTGAAAAATGTTTAAGTCGTTTTGCTGCTGAAGAACCAGAAGTAGGATTAAGTTTTTGTACTATTGTATCCATATCAATTTCATCATAATTTTCACTAGTATAAATTTCCTCAGCTAAATTTATATTAGATTGTGTTTCAATAAGTTTCTTATAATTTTCCCAGTTTGTGTTTCATTATCAAGTAGGTTACTCAATTTAGAACTTTTAGTTTGATGAGAAGATGATATTTGGCTTCCAATTAAATATGGGTAGCATGAGAGATAATAGGAACTTAGTAATGTCCAAGTTTTTTTTTAAAGACTAAACGGTTTTTAGTCGAAACTCAAAATAGAATCAATTGGTAAATAATAAAGTGTAGCAAGTTAGAAAATGTAGAATACTTGCTTAAATAATTTTAAAATTTTATTAAAACGATAGAAGGATAATACAGAAACAAAATAAAAAACAAAACAAAGAATTCCCCATTTTTTTAAAGGTCCGTGTTCTTAAAAAAAATTTTGTTGGCATTAAATTTTTTTATAAAAAGATATATTAATAAAAAGGTTTGTGTATACTACATGATTTTTTTTGTAATTGCCTGAGTGTTGAGTTTTGTACGTATTAAGCTTAGCTTATATTCCATATCATGTAGTAGTTTAACAATACATTTTCAATTTGTCGGATGTGGAGCAGGCTCATCCGAAATATTAGAGCAGTGAATACAAGGACCATCAATGAAGAAGTAAAAATTCATTGATTGTTCTTTTCCCAAAATAATGTGTAAATACAAAGATCGGACAATCCATCATACATATACATATACCGGATATTAAATATGTTTTGTAAGTCACTGATGTTATTTGGTTAAATTAATAAAAAGGTAGCAGTACATTCAAGGTACATTCAAGCTGTGATGAAAATACAAAGATAAAATGAGCATTTGGTAAAATTGCAAGTATAAAAGCAAATGACAATAAATAGGACCTATTTAATTACCAACATTGTTTAAATATTTTGAAATGAAGGGAAGATATCTGAAAACCAATATAGTAAATATTGGCAGAATAATTAAGTATCCCATCAGATAAAATTTCCTGTTAAATAAAATTAAAATACATCTGCGATGGTGCCGTAAGCTAGTACTCTAAATACTGATCATCATCATATGTTTCGAAAAAGAAGACAACATCTAAATACTATACCTACAACTTTAATAGTGAGACAAAACAATCACAGACGATATTATTCCGAAAGACTAGATGTGGAGTCCCGCCAAGAAAAGTTCATTTCAACACCAGATGCCGTTGCCGACGCTTCTTCTCTATTATTTAAGGTAGATTTAATAAATCTTTTTTGTAATTAGAAAGAAAATGTAATTATAAAAAAAAACGAAAATTGTTTTGAAAGTGTTTAAATACTTTAGGATGAGCCTGTAATATTTAATGATATACGTGCACACACACATGCAGGTAGAAAATAAGCCAAGCAGGCATTTGAAAAGGATATATAATATTGTTTGTTTTCTAGATTTAATTTATGGAACATGTTTTGTGTAGCATTGATTACCAAAAAGGTTCACTCTTCGATTTCAGCATGGATCAATAGTTCTAGGTAGTGTTTTTTCTCACAGATTGTAATGTGATAATAACACATAAACTGTATATGCAACATACGCTCGTCACATGTTGCAATCATTTCAATAGATTTAAGAGATTTTATTACTGTTTACTTTATTTTCCTTATAAGACCGCAAAAAGATCGTGTCATTTTCCTTTTCGCTTTCCGCCCATCGTATGTCCGTTATACATATATGTATCGTAAAATACGATTTAAACCTTTCAAAGCTTTGCTAAAAATAATAAGATCTGACAAGTAAATTTACTAATACATAATTACCTTAAAATTATATTCCGTATTGTCTTCTAACTTTGTTAACATTTCAGATGCGTAGTTTAAATCTGCATCAGCATAAAGTACAAATGCATCATACATTTGAGGTGGTAGTCCCTTCTGCGCTCGTATTACATCAGATGTTGTTAAGATATTTGGATCAGAGCCATGTCCAAAGTCGCCGCAATGATTTACGGTTTTCATATCAACATTATCATCTGAATTTAAATCTAAACACTGCTGTACCTTTGCCTGATAGCTTTTGGTATCTTCCACTAAAATGTACAAAATATAAATAAATTGAATACAGTAGATTTAATGTTGCTTTGTGTGTTCTCTTTACTAAATGAATTTTTCAACACTATATAAAAAAAACTTCCCAGTAAAAAATTAGTACTCCTAAGGAAGCATTGCACATAAGGGCAACTATATGGAAACCATTGGCAATAAATCAAAAATCAACAAGTGAGAATATTATATTCGGCTTGGACGAATTTATATATCCACCATCTCAAATTTTTATAATTTCACCTTATACTAAACTAAATTTAGTTGATATGGGAGGTGGGCGGACCACGCCCATTTTTGGTTTCCGTTCCGTTTTTGGTTTACAATTTATGATGGAAAATTTTGTTGAGATCTAGTCTCCAATTTTCTTTTGCAAATATATACTCGCCACGTGGGCAAATTGACAATTTATAGATATAGTATAATTTTTATAATTTTCTTCAATGTTTTAAAAGCAAAAAAGTAACAGATATATCCAGTTCCTTCTACAACTTTTATATCCGTCTTAATGATCAGAATGTCCACTTGTACATGCTATTTTTATATTTTTTAAATTTCGATTTTAAACCATTGTAAACTTTTAATGTATCTCTGAATTTGATTGACTTTCGGCTCACAATTTTGAAAATAATTTAATGAAACTTGGTATATATAGTTTTTTGTTACAAGAGCAACGACTGCTGAAATTGGTTGCAATAGGTTCATTATTTCACCTAGCTCTCTTAAAAAGTTTTTCCGGTATAGAGTTTTAACTGTTATAATTGACATAAATATGGTTATATTTCGATAAAGTTAAGCAAGGGGTTAGAACCTACCTTCGTAGTTTCCAACAGGCAGGAGGTTTTAGCTATTATACTAATCAGTAATGAATATGTTATCTATTTAAAAAGTGGAGGGTGCAGATACTTAGAATTTTCCATTAGAAAGAAAACTAGGTGGGAGGAGCAGAAGCTCATCTTAGCCGAACTACTCTCACTGACCTCCGAAATCTATAACACAAGTGACATAGACAAGACGGTGAGTAGTCTAACAGAATCATTTAGGATAGATCATAGCTGAATGTCGCAAGAGATCTCGGAAACTATTCAACAATGCTAAGAAAACAAGCGACTAGAGACTCTACAATGCATCGGTGAATTCTTTTAAAAATTTTGTCAGAAACGCTAAATGCAAATCTTGGAGAGACTTTTGAAGTAGTATTGAAAGCTCTTCAGAGACGAGCAGGCTGCGTAAAATTCTGTCTATATCCCTGCTGTCCCCTGATACATTCAAAGAATAGACAGTAGTTGCACTACCAGCAGTCATGAGATGCTAGAGCTTCTCCTGGACACACACTTTCCAGGCAGCCAACCATGTGATAATTTAATGGCTATATCTCACATATACGCAAATCAATGGTCTTGGTGCCGATAGATACTGACAGACTAAAATGGGCCGCAAATAACTTCAGTCCTTACAAATCTCCAGCTGAGGGTATAATATCTGCTGATCTGCAACATAATCTTGATTTGGTCATGCCTTGGCTGATGAAAATATATCAGGCTTGCCTCTCCCGGCCATATGTTCCCCGAAAATGGAACATAATGAAGTCATATTTATCCCGAAGGGAGGAAAAGCTTCACATACTAAGCCAAAAGACTACAGACCTATAAGCCAGTTATCTTTTCTGCTGAAAACATTGAAACGGCTAATTGATCTTCATATAAGAACCTCACTTAGTGACAGTCTTCTATCTCCCTCTCAACATGCTTCCACGAAAAGTAAGTCTGTTGAGACGGCTCTTCACACGCTTGTGGGATATATTGAGAAATCACTTGAGTATAAAAATTTCGGTCTAGCTGCCTTTCTGGATATAGAAGGAGCATTCAACATTGTCTAATCGATATCGATCAAAGAAGTCTTAATGTATCTTGGCTGGACCGTCAGATTTATGTCTGATTTACTAAATATAGGAACATCAAATCATCACTGTCGGCTCATCCTCGACTTATTGACTGCCTAAAAGGGGCACACCACAAGGAGGAGTTCTATCACCTCTGCTATGGAATCTCGCCCTCAACAAACTGCTTTTGAAAATGTACTCCCTAGGTTTTAAAATTGTAGCCCATGCTGATAATATAGCTTCGGCTATTTCAGGATTTCCATTTTGACACACTATCCCGAAGAATTGATCTAGCACCTAAGGCACTCAGCGACTGGAGAGTTACCAGTGGACTAAATGTAAATCCTTCTAGGACGAAATTAGTCATCTTTACGAGAAAATACAAACTCCCGTATTCCAAACCTCCTAGCCTATATGGAATGGAATTAGATATATCCAATAGTGTCAAATCTAAGATAGCAAGATGTCCTGGAAACCCAATTCTCTTGCTAGAATAGTAAAGGCTACAATGGCAATCTACTTTTTTCATATAGGCAAGCACATGGAGAATCAACCCAAGAAACGAAAATTGGATTTACGAAGCTGTGATCAAACCAATTGTCTTTTATGGAACATCAGTATGGTGGAAGTCGGTAGATATGGCTTCGAATCGCTCTAGCTTTTAAGGAGTAATGCGCAGACTCATCATTACTTGTGCCATGCGCACCACCTCAACCTGCACATTATTTGCAATGCTTAACTGGATCCTAGTTGATCTTTAGGCGAAAAAGAATGCTGCGATGAGGCTGAACACCAACGTCCGCTGATACCACAGGCCATATGGTCATGCCAGAATTCTAGGAACTAAAACTGTAATTCCTGAATTTATGGATTACTGCAAGCCTAAACCACTATCATCAAGGCTCTTGATATCCTCTATTTCGGTTCACCCAGGAACCCTGAACCAAACCTCTTGCTCTAATAGAATACTTCCTATCTACACGGATGATTCCAAGATGAAGAGAGTAGGTGCTGGTGTCTACACCGAAGAATTTGGGAAACGGATGTTGCTTAGACTCCCGAACGAATGTAGCATTCTACAGGCTGAAATAATGGACATCAACAGGGCAGCTAAGTGGCTGAGGTATTATAGGATATACGTAGGAGATATCGTAATATTTACTGACAGTGAGGTGTGTTTTCCACCTCAACTATGGCACAGCAAAAATGGGAGAATCAACCTGCGTGCACGATAACGAGAATGATATGACCAAAGTTGAATAAACAAAGGTCATCGTTCCCAGTATAATTACCTAGGACATTACTCGATAACATCACAGCAGCAATCTCAGATCACCGCAAATTTAGAACTCATACCACAAGATTAGGACTTCACTCCAATGCCTTCTGCAGAAGCTGTCACAACGAAGAAGTGGAGGAATCAATTCACCATCTCTTCTGTAACTACCCTGCATTAGAAGATCTGCGTTCGCGTCACTTAGGACAGAGATACTGTAACAACCTCGCTGAACTAGCTAAAGTCAGAATGGAAGGCATTAGCGCCTTTGTAAGAAAATGTGGATAGTTTTAACTTCCAGACTTATCGGCAATAACTGCTCTGACCAGAATATTCAGACTTGTTCTCACTCTTAACACCTCTGACTGACAACTATACCTTTTTCTACTTTTTACATTCATTATAAATACTTCAAAATCAATTCCTTTAAAAATTCTCAATTTAATCTGGGAATTTTCTTCTCTTCCTTCCTCCCCCCTTACCTACTCTTCCATTCTTTCTTTGTCTATCTTTTTATATCTTTTTATATACTTGCGGGTAACACAAAGGAACCTGAAAGACCCAAGTGAGCCGACACCTGTTTAACTAACTAACAAACTAACTAGAGTTATCGAAAGGATGGTAATACTGTGTTATGTATGAAAAAAGTATATTGCCCAAATTTATAATTCCCTATTTTGTTGAATAAACTTCAGCATAATATATTGATTATTGAATAATTACATAATATTTATAAACTTTCGTATTCACCAAAGAAAAAATTTAAGAAAATAAAAAAAATCAATATTCAATATTTAATGTCACGTTTATATACGTTTTCCCCAATGTGAAATGCAGATAAAGAAGTGTTTTTTGACTTACTTCCAAAAACGTGCTTAATATAGATACTCTAAGGTAAAAAGGTAAACGGTAAATTATATGGGATTGAATTCTGGCAATAATTTTAATAAAAATTAAGTTAGGCTTAGGAGCAGAGTTATCGTTGAGAATTTTTAAAAAGGGCTAAAAGTATGCATTCACAAGTGTTGACCTGCTGGACAATTTATTTTTCATTAGTGATTATTTAGAAAAAACGTTCTGCCGACGCTCTGCTATGAGGCAAAGTAGAAATAAAAATTAAGTATTCATCGAATCTGTTTTTTAATTTTCCCAAATCGGTCCAAAAATATTCGGTATTTGATGTTTTAAATAGTTGTTCATTAACTTTATCATTAGCTTCAGTTTCTAATAGTTTCAGTTCATTTAAAAATTCTCCACAAACGTGGCCAGGTGGTTTAAAAAGGGGCAATTGGCGACTAAAGTCACCCAACTGTAACGCCATGAGGGGTAGATTCAGTAATCTATTTCATATAATTGAAAATTTTATTTATTGTAACAGCCCTTGCTCCGCAGATCTAATAATAATTAGTAAAATCATAAATCGAAAACTTAAAACTATTAGCTCTCAATTGGGAGCCAACATGGGCCAGTAACATTTATTTCAATTAGGTGGTAAATCTGATATTCGGAGCATTCATCGAGGTTGACTTGTTGTCAACAACCTTATAAGATGGTTAGGAATATTTCTCACGAGTTTTTTCAAATTCATCCTTTAGTAGTGGAACTTCTACATCTTTATTCCTTATGTACTCCTGTCATATACCTAAGGAGTTTTGATTGTGCCCTCTGTATAAGATTAGCGCTAGTGTTGCTTGCAGTACCCTATAATTGTATACCATACGATCAAATTGGTTTGGAAATAGTCTTATACAGGATAACTTTGCAGAAACGGCTACGTTTAGATATTTCACTGATCAGCCAATGCACAGTGGGGCAGAATCAAAATTTTTTTGGGAATAAATCTGTAACTTCTGATCGGCTGGTTGGATTTCCATGAAATTTGGTATAGGCGTAGCAGAGGAGTGTACAATGTTAAGTTTGGAAGGGGGACACAACAAACCCCTGAGGGGCGGAGCTAAAGGGGGTTATTTGCGTTTGAATTTTTAAGCACCATAATTTTGCGTTTTTTTCATATATATCCTAGTATTTCCGACCGATTTTATTAGTTTTTTTCTTAGCTAGTTAAAGAACAAAATTATCTATTGAATAAAGAAGTCGATATCTTTACCGAGTCCAAAAATGAAAGATTTTGAATTTGAAACTTGCAAAAAAGACGACTTTTTGGATTTTTTTTAGCCGAAAAAGTATCTACACTCTTTTTTATCTAAAATAAAATTTTCTTTAGCAACATATAATAATTTTGCACTTTTCTGAAAGATAACTTCATAGAGATGACTTTAAGATAAAAAGCAAGCCCAATAACTCAATTGGTCATGGTACACACCCTCCCGAATTCGACCCATTTTATATGAAAGTTTTGATTTTAGACCATGTTTTCTCAAATCCCAAAGCACGAATCGACAAGCGGAATATATTTTAAGAATCATAATTTGTTGTTAAAAGTCTTAAATCAAAATCTACGGGACTTCGGAAAAATGTGGATTCTATAGCCAAAAATGTAAAAAATCCTATTTTTGGGAATTTTCATTAGTTTTTTGTTAATTCAGGAAAACCCTACCCGTAATTGAAATTTTTTTAACGCGCTTTTATTTATATTAATAAGATCCACATTTCCAGCAAATTTCATTAAGATATATTTATAAACAAATATGTATTACAATCAAAAAATTTGTATTTTCTCCAAAAACCCCAAATTGGGCCTTTTGTTTGGTTTATTTCTAAATAGCGAAAGAAATTTTAAAAAATTGTATTCCAAATTAAGCTTATATAATTTCCGATCTTTTGCAAAAAGATTCAAGTCAATATCATATTATTTCAGAAATATGCGCCTTTAAACTTTTATATTTCCAATTTATTGTATATATGACTATATTTTTACAAACTTGCAACTTTTGCCTTTAGCTTTGCGTGAATAATTACTTAGAAAATTATGAATATTTCTGTATACTTTTAATAATATCTATACACAAAATATTTTTATAAAAATAATAAAGTTTTTATTTTTAATATCTTTATCTTTTTCTAAGCATTCAAATATTTCTATTAATGAATTTAAAACAAAACAAACAAAAAATGTCTATTTTAACTTAATAAAGATTATTATTTTTGGTATTTATCATCTTCCTTAATAAATATTCTATTTCTAGCACGATTTTTTATTACTTATTTACATTAAATTTATGTAGACAATTTTTCTAATATTTTAAACTTATACTACTTATTTTCTATAAAATAATTTGTTGAATCAAAGATAATAAAGGTCCTTCAAGTCTTCAGTATTTTGAGTTGATAAAGGCTCATAATAAATCTAACGTTTTCTCATTGATGATAGTACAGGGTCTGATGATAACAATAGGCTATTAAAAATATCCTCGTTTTGTGACGTTCTGGAGCATTTCCTGGAGCTGAATAATTGAATGTTCTTAAAATCTTTGTTTATTGCTTCTTGAGCCTCTGCAAGTGGAAGAACATTTCGTTCAATTATAATTTCGCCATGGCACAATACTTTATGTGCTGTTGGTGTCATTTCTTTCCATGGATATAAAGAAACAAGTAGTTTAGATATTTCTGTTGCATATTTTTTGCTTACTATTAATTGCCTTAATAGTTTGTTAGTCCTTTCAGGTAACTCTTTATTAATACCAGTTATTTTTGATGTAGCTTCGAAATTTCCGAAAAACCTTCTTGCTGTGTTTCCATCATTTGTACTACCACCAGTCGACAGAGGTTTTTCGATATTTAATCTCGTCTCTTCTCTGAATTCATCCTGGATTCTACTTTTCTCAAATATTCTAAGTGTTTTTAAATCTTCCTTGTTTCTGGTAGGTTTTGTTAAATTTTCTGGCACACTTCTATACTTTAAATCATATGCTATGTGCAGAAAATGTTCCATGAACCGAATTCTGGCGTGAAGTGGAGATATTCCGAAACACAGAAATTCTTCATTAATACTCCTTGCTTTACCAATATCCGAAAATTGTGATTTCGTCTCATCACATAGTGAGGATTTCCAAAAAGAAGATGTTTCCGTAATAGCATTACTAACCTTTCCATCAATCATTGTTAGACTAAGTTGAAAGGATATGTCGAATGTGTATTGGTTTATGGTTATTGAAAGAGGTTGTAAATCATTTATTTAATCTCTAATATATATTCGAACCAAATAGGTCCGCAAAAATGTTTTGACACTGGAGTGGTGTTAAGCAATATATCTTCAAATGAGTTTTTACACTTTGATGAAGATTGCTTTAAGGAATAAGATCGCATTCTTAATGGCACCAAAGATACTATAAATACGCTTTTATAATCCGCCATTTTCTTACTTCCACTAGCATGCTTGCAATCAGGAAGGGCTGATAGATCTTCGCATCCCCACTTACAGACTAATACAACGTCGCTGTTATTTACGTTTTCCAACTGATCTGCAGAAAAATCTGCAACTATCCTGGTAGCTGTATTCTCATGCTTCCTGTTCGGTAACCGAAAGAGATAGTAAAATAGTTTGCTTTTTTTCTTGAATATCCTTATATGATGGTAGAATTGAGTGTCCCTTTTTAAGCAGGGCTTTTCTTAAAATTTGATATTTGTTTCGACTGAGGTCCAGTTCAAGCATTAAAGCAATTGCTTCTTCCACTGTAAAATTGGACTGTTGGCAGTATTTCAGCAATAGCTTCTCATTTTTTAACATTTCTTTGAATGTATCAGAAACTTCTTCATTCGAAATTATAGAAAGCTTATGGGCCAGTCTTTTCTTCCTAGATCTTGTACTTAAATCATCATATGTCTTGCTGGGTGCTCCAGTTGATATTTTGCACGCCGATATTTCTATATCAGTATCCATCCAATCGGAATGTTTAATTTTTAATCTGTTAGTACGCTGATTCAAGGACTTCATTTTTACGTCATACAACTTTAAAAAGCTCTCTATTTGAGATTTACCAATGACGTTGACTTTTGCATGATATGTAATTTTTATGAATTCCACAGAACACAACACAATTGTTATGATGTTGATAAGGATTAGCTGCGCATTTATATATATCTATTCGACATATCGCACAGGTATATATATTTACAGATATTCTGTAAATTTTCATTAGGTAAAAAATCTGAAAGAGTCAATTTGGCAGAGTACCTATACCGAATTCATTGATATTATATGTTGCTGTTAGGTATCACCGGAAAGGATATTACCTTTGCATTGTCACTAGCTCATAAAAATATAGATTTTGAACCATCAGTAATAGAAATAGAAATATATGAATGCTTAGAAAAGGATAAAGATTTACTTAAATTTGAGAAATGTGGCAACCCTATTAAAAATAAAAAATATTTATTAATTATTTTTATAAAAATATTTTGTGTATAGGTATTATTAAAAGACGAAATATTCATAATTTCCTAAGTAATTATTCACGCAAAGCTAAAGGCAAAAGTTGTAAGTTTGTAAAAATATAGTCATATATGCAATAAATTGGGAATATAAAAGTTTAAAAGCGCATAATTCTGAAATGAGGCATGATATTTTTTTTTTTTTTTATATATATATTTTATTTGCAATCTATTTTACAATAATAAGCAAATTTTATAACATGAAAAAAAAATAACATGACTTATTGATTCCCATTAGAAACAATAATATAACTTATATATGTATGTAACATTCATATATACAGATAATTTCAATATAGATATATATTCATTATAAATAAATTAATATTAAAAATTAAATTTATTATTATTTAATTATGTACTTATTATTAAGATTAAATAAAAGGGAGATCTAAAATGTGATTTCGTTTAAGTCTTCTAACTTCATCAGTCTCATCTAGTAGTGTAATTGCCAATAAATTGGTATGGTTGCTGAGTTTTTCTAAGTAATTGCTGCTAAATTTTCTTATTTCTGTTTTTATAAAAGGAATTTTAAGGTCATTATGTAATGCCTTATTTGTAATGTAAAACGGAGCATTTGTTATAGATCGTAATGCTTTTGACTGAAATCTTTGTAAGATTTCTATATTCGAATTGCTGGAAGTTCCCCATAATTCTATCCCATAGGTCCAAATAGGTTTTAATATAGTTTTATACAATAAAACTTTATTTTCAAGTGATAATTGGGATTTACGCCCAAGTAACCAATACATTTGACAAAACTTTTTATCTAGTTGCTTCCGTTTTGAGTTTATGTGGGCTTTCCATGTAAGTCGTCGGTCCAGTTGAAGACTCAAATATTTAACGACATTACTATTAGGTATAGCGGAGCCATTTAGAAATACAGGTGGACAATTTTCTTTCCTTGTCGTAAATGTAATATGATTTGATTTTTGAGTGTTAACTACAATATTCCATTTTAAAAGCCATTGGTAAAGACTATCAAGTTGTATTTGAAGTTTTCTGGAGGCTTCTGATGATGAAGTATGTGAACACAAAAATGCCGTATCATCGGCATATGTTGCAACAGTAACATCATCCGTTATTGGCATATCATATGTAAATATGGTGTACAATACTGGGCCAAGCACACTACCCTGTGGGATACCAGCATTTATTTGGCAAATTTTAGAAATGTCATTATTAATTTTAACATAGAAACATCTGTTTTTTAAATACGATAAGAAAAACAAATAATAAGGAGCTGGAAGAATATTTTTTAGTTTGTAAAGTAATCCTTCATGCCAAACTTTATCAAACGCTTGTTGTATGTCCAAAAACACAGCTGAACAGTATTTTTTATTTTCAAAAGAATCAGATATCACTTTTATAATGCGGTGACACTGTTCTGGTGTACCGTGATTTCTTCTGAAACCAAACTGATGGTCGGGGATAATCTCGTTTTTATTAAGATAAGGTGTTAAACGCTTTAAAAGTAATTTTTCAAATATTTTAGAGAAAATTGGTAGCAAGCTAATGGGTCGGTAAGAGGACAGTGCATTTTCTGGTTTACTCGGTTTTAGAATCATGATTATTTCCGCACATTTCCATTGTGAAGGGAAGTGTTGCAGTCGTAAAATAGAGTTATATAACAAAGTTAAAAACAAAACGCCTTTAGATGGTAATGATTTTATTGTAATGGCATCTATTTTATCGTATCCTGTAGACTTTTTGTTATTTAACTTGTTTATTTCTGTTTTTGTTTCATTTGGAGAAATATGTTTTATAGGTAGTTCCATTTGACACGCTATATCTAAAAAATTTGAAATATCATCGATATTATTATTGGTGTAATGAGGCTTAAAAATTCCCTCCAAATGGTCTGCAAAAGCATTAGATTTTTCCAAATCTGTTCTACACCAAACGTCATTTGAATTTTTAATGGGGACATTTCTGTTTGCTGGTCGTTTTAGATACTTGGTGGCATTATATAGCTCATGTTCTTTATATTTGCTATGAGGTTTAAGTTTTCTAAGATATAAATTTATACTTTCATTTCTTTCTTTTGACAACATTTCTGAGCATAATTTTATTGCCAAATTCCAATTGGTCTTATCCCTTGGATTTCTCGTACGATGCCAAACTCTTCTTAATCTTCTAGATTGTCTAATCATTTCTCTTGCCGCTGCTGATGCTTGGACTTTTTGACCTAAATCCTGAGAATTAACTACTTGTGGCGTAGATAAAAACGAAGCTTCGTGTATCAATAACGAAAAAGATTCAACAGCATCATCTAAATTTTCTCCATTTTTAATTTCAGTGTTAAGATCCAGATTATTTTCGATAAATTCACTAAAGATGCTTAAGTTGGTGTTTCGTTTGATAAGTTTGGTACTTTTGTGGACTAGTTTAACATGTATATTATAATTAACAAGAAAAGGCGTGTGATCCGAACTTAAACTATCATCATTTAAAATATCAAGAGAATGTCTGGAGATGCCAGAAAAGATAACAAAATCAAGGAGATCTGGTATTTTTGAGGGATCAGTAGGCCAATATGTTGGTCTGCCTCCTGATAATGCGCTATAATTATTTTTTAAAATGCACTTATATAGTTGTCTGCCCTTCGGATTAGTGAGTCGGGATCCCCACCAAGGGTGTTTTGCGTTATAATCACCAGCAACAATGAAACGACAACCTAAAGCTTTAAAAAATATCTCATAATCTTCACATTTTACTGTGTGTTTTGGTGGGAAATATATAGAATAGATGTTGATTGGTAAATTATTGCAAATTACTTTAACGCCGGCAGCTTGTAAATAAGTTTTTTTATATTCTTCCGCTGGTTCATATCGAATGCTAGATTTTATAAATAAGCCAGCTCCAGCGTGAGCTTTTCCATCAGGATGATCTGTATGTATAAAATCATAGCCTCTAATTTTTATATAAGATTTTGCAGTTAAATGAGTTTCAGAAATAAGAAATATATCAATATGCTTTTCTTTTATAAAATGATTTATTTCGTTCAGTTTGTTTGTTAATCCGTTCGCATTCCATACTGCTATTCTCAAATTTATTTGCATAATTTGTTAATTAAAAGTGACATCATATTCATAAGAGTATTAGTTAATTCTATTTGTTTATTTAATAAGTTTTCTATGTTTTTCATAATATTATTGTTGATATTATGACTTGCTACATTAGCATAGGATTCACCTGAGTATGTGTTTTTAAACCCAGTATTAGAACTGGAATTGGAATTAGGATTAATTTGGGGAAAATTATCTCTATTTATTAAGAATCGCTGATTGTTAATTGGTCTTCTATCCGAAAGTTTTTTCTTTAATATATTTTGGTAAACTTCACATCCTCTATAGCTGGCAGTATGTTGCTTTAAACAATGGACGCATTTAGGAGGGGTTTCTATGTCGTTTGGACAGTTGGGTGTGGGATGGCCAAGTCCGCACTTTACGCATACAAATGGTTTTTTGCAATAAGTTTTTGTGTGTCCGAATTGTTGGCAACGGTGGCATTGTACAATATCGTTTGTACTTTTAGGGGCTTCAATTTGTACTACACAACGGTTTATTTCACGTATTTCAAAAACTTTTTTATTATTCGGACTTGGATCGACGTCAACGTAAAACATTGGTAATGGCTGTTTTGTAAATCTACTTTTAACATTGGTAATATGTCTAACAAGATGACCTTTATATAACAGATCTGCTTTTATAGCTTCTATCTTAGTAGAATAATGAAGTCCTTTAATTACAAATCTATATGAACGCTCACTTTTTAGCTGGTAAGTATGATAACTTAAGTTGTTAGTATCAAAATATTTTACTAATTTTCGATAGGAGTCTACTGTTTTTATATTAAGTTTAACTTGACCGTCGTTTAAAGCTTTGTAATTAAAATCCGTATTGGCAATCACACTACTTACACATTTTATCATTTTAGTTATGTTAGTAACATTATTAACAAATATTGGTGGCGGCCTTGCAGTGGGTTCAGCTTCATTATTATCCTCAACGTCATCATTATCATCATCATCATCATTTTTGTCATCTATATTAGCAAGTTCAGCAAATTTATTAACATTTGAACAGCTTGGTTTATCAGCAGAACTTTTTTGTTTTTTTGAAATATTTGTTGTTTTAATTGTCTTTTTACGTTTTGTTGTAACATATTGCCAGCTAAGTAAATTGTCTTCACTAGAGCTACAATCATCATCACTTTCTGTAGTCATTGCCGAAGCAATAATATATTTTGTTGTTTAGCTTGACCGTTAATTTTAATGCAATTCAATTGAATGCAATGTACTTTTATTGGTTTTACTATTATTTTTTTTTTTTTCAAGAATGCACTTTTGTTATTGGAATATTTTGGTTTTTTTGTAAAATTATGAAATCGTCACAAAATAAATACACAGAATACGTCTGTTTGCTTTGAATAACTCAGCGCGACTCAGGCATGATATTGACTTGAATCTTTTTGCAAATGATCGGAAATTATATATGTTCTAAAGGATAAGCTTAATTTGGAATACATATTTTTAAAATTTTTTTCGCTATTTAGAAATAAACCAAACAAAAGTCCCAATTTGGGGCTTTTGGAGAAAATACTTAATAATTGTAATAACATATTTGTTTATAAAGATATCTTAATGAAATTTGCTGCAAATGTGGATCTTATTAATATAAATAAAAGCGCGTTAACCAAATTTTAATCAGGGGTAGGGTTTTCCTGAATTCCCAAAAAAACTAATCAAAATTTCCAAAAATGGTATTTTTTACATTTTTGGCTATAGAATCCACATTTTTCCGAAGTCCCGTAGATTTTGATTTAAAACTTTTAACAACAAATTATGAGTCTTAAAATATATTCCGCTTGTCGATTTGTCCTTTGGGATTTGAGAAAATATGGTCTAAAATCAAAACTTTCATATAAAATGGGTCCAATTCGGGAGGGTGTGTACCATGACCAATTGAGTTATTGGGCTTGTTTTTTATCTTGAAGCCATCTCTGTGAAGTCGTCTTTCAGAAAAGTGCAAAATTATAATATGTTGCTAAAGAAAATTTTATTTGAGATAAAAAGAGTGTATATACTTTTTCGACTAAAAAAACACAAAAAGACGTCTTTTTTGCAATTTTCGTATTCAAAATCGTTTATTTTTTGACTCGGTACTGATATTGACTTCAAATTTTTTTATTCAATACATAATTTTGTTCTTTAACTAGTTAAGAAAAAAACTAATAAAATCGATCGGAAATACTAGGATATATATGAAAAAAAACTGGACCAAGAACATGCAAAATTATGGTGCTTAAAAATTATAAGAGATAAATAGGACATGTCTTTTATAGGTCTTATCAGGTCTTATTATATATCAATAATATATAAAATTATTTGAAATCGGACGAGAAACAAAAATTTAGCAAGTGATTATGTCAGAGGTACGTAACTTTGAGCCCCCTTAGCTCCACCCCTGAGGGGTTTGTTGTGCCCGTTTTCCAAACTTAATATTGTACACTCCTCTGCTACGCCTATACCAAATTTCATGAAAATCCAACCAGCCGATCAGAAGTTACAGATTTATTTTCAAAAAATTTCGATTCTGCCCCAC
Organism: Protocalliphora azurea; assembly: GCA_932274085.1. NCBI lineage: Eukaryota > Metazoa > Arthropoda > Insecta > Diptera > Calliphoridae > Protocalliphora > Protocalliphora azurea. Next base: position 76,649,787 of record OW026521.1, on the reverse strand, counting down.
TATGCAATGGAGATTTGAAGCTTTTATTTTCATTTGAAGCCTCTTGGCTTCTATGTGACGACGCAACAAAATTGTTTGTTGTTGGGTTTGGCTGGAAAACATTGCTTAAGTGGTCAACAAACAATAAAGCTTTATCTCCGTTAGTTCGTGTCCAGATGCAGTCCGTCTTTCTTAGAGGACTTTGTCCCTCTACTGGTGATTTAATATTTCCAATTACTCTCCAGAGAAAGAAATTTGTGTATTTGTCATTTGTTAGACTTTTAATGTAATTTTTATTCCTACGATCCTCTTCTAATTGAAGGGCTCTTCTAAGTGCTTTTCTTACAACAGACAGTTTCCGTTCAGCTGCAGTGGATCTGTTACTTTGCCATTCTCTTCTTTGTTTTCTCTTTTCGAGGAGTAGTCTTTCTATTTCTGAATTTAAAATATGTTTATGTGTTTTAGGGAAAAATTGGGTCTTAGAATGATTCAAGACCAAAATAGTTGTTGATGTAAAATCACTTACTAATTTATCAACATCTTCCTCACACTGAAAAATAGGGTTTGTGTGGATGTGATTGCTAATGTATTTTTTGTACTTTAAACAATTCGTTTTAAAGAATAGTATCAGTATTAAAATTAGTTTTCTTGTAGTAGATAATCACGACAGGAGAATGGTCAGAAGATAGATCGTATGATATTTCAGAGGTCATCGAGTTTCGATGTACGTTTTTACATAGGGCAAAATCTATTAAATCAAGGATTTTTCTAGGATCCGTCGACCAGTAGGTATGTTGTCCAGGGGATATAAAATCCAAACCATTTTTACGATCAACTAGAGTACTGTACAGCTGTCTGCCTTTGGTATTCATTAGTCATGACCCCTAATACATATGTTTGGCGTTGTAGTCGCCACAAGCCATGAATCGATCTCCCAACTTACTTATCCTTTGTTATTGAAATTCTTGGGGGACAATATACTGAGCTTAGAGTTAATTTCCCAGCTCCGGACTCTATATGTATTGAGATTGCTTGCAAATATATCTTGGAATATTTCTACATGGAATAATGTTTCAGTCTATTGCCAACTAATATACGGTGGTACTGTTATATTAGTTGGCAATGAGCTTTGGCATCAGGTTGATTCGTATAATGGAACATATAACCTGAAATATAAAAGTTATATTTATTTGTTTAATGAACTCTTCTTTTGGATAAATTTCGATAAGTCAGATTTATGTTCGTTCAAACCGTTTGCGTTCCAGAAACAAATTTTCAAATGACTCGTTTTTTATTTAAAGTATTTAAATCATTTGATTCTGCGCTTTTAAGAGTTCTTGTATTGTACTTTGCATGGATGTCATGAAGTTAGTCATATTTTGATTAAGAGAGATAATATTCCGGGGAAGTACCTGCACTAAATTTTCTAACCCTCCCAAAGTTTAGGGAACACAAGGTTGTTGTTGTCGTTGACCAGATTTTAAAATGCTAGCATAAGAGGATGTTCCAGGTTTTGTTGTTATTTTGCTGGATTGTTGGTTTAGGTTAATAGTTTCCATGGTTATTAATAACATTACCTGGCTTGGAACCTATGTCTACATCAATTGTTGGTAATTCAAACATTTCACCTTTAGCAAACTTTTGCCTCTCTCTTACTCTTTTCATTTTATAAACTGGGCACCAGTGATAATTTTAGCAGTTTCCACATTATCTATTGAGACCTTTCTTAAGTATATCACATTCTGTTGAAGAATGCAGGTCTCCACATGCAATGCATACAGTACGTAAGGTACAATAGTTCTTGGTATGTCCAAATTCTTAGAAATTACCACATTGGACAGGTTGTTTACGTTGGAAATGCTCTTTAATTGTTATCCTACGGTTTAATAACGCATTTAATATATTGGGTGAATTTCATTTCGTTCTAATTTCCTAACTTTTCTAATTTTCTAATTTAGAACTTGAAGACAGTTCTAACTCAACTCTAAACGGCGGAGGGTCCTTATCTCTGATAATATATTGACCACTGCTTTTATTTTATAACTCAATTCCTTAAGGGCATCTTTGACATCATTGCCTTCCACGCTTTGCTTGCTGCTTTTAAGATAATATGAGTAATAATTTTTGTTGTTATTGTTTAGGTATTGAAGAATTTTTCTATAGTCATCCTCTCTGTAAATAACAATTTTAGTTTCTTGCACATTACCTTTTTCTTAAAGGCATTATATGGAAATTATTTTTTTCCAATAATAGCAATTAATTTCTTTGCCAGAATGATTGATAAAACAACTATAAAAATTTTTTAAAATATTTGAGACCATCATCACTCTTTGTTTTATTTAGAGATTTTTTGAAAAACGAAATCTTGACATATGAAAAAAGATTTTGGTAATTTTCTGTAATTAAAAATCCTATGAGATGGGCGGATAAAACTTATTAGAAATCATTTCTAGATGAAACTAGATGAATATCAAACATTCAGAATCCTTGACAGTTTGTTTTTTAGAAAATGTTAATATTTTTCGAAAAAGTAACTTTTGTTCCTGTGTTATATGAAGAAGGACTTTGGCCCTTTTCTCAGAAATCCTAGGAGATGGACGGAAAAAACTTATTGGAAATCATTTCTAGATGTATCTAGATGAACATGCAATGGTCAGAATCCTTAACATTTTGTTGTTTTTTAGATAATATTAATATTTTACGAAAAAGTAATTTTAGCGATATGAAAAAGGACTTTTGTCCTTTTCTCAAATATTATAGGAAAAATATTAATGTTTTCCAAAAAACAAATTGTTAAGGATTCTGACTGTTGGATATTCATCTAGTTTCATCTAGAAATGATTTCCAATAAGTTTTGTCCGAACATCTCCTAGGATTTTTGAGAAAAGGTCCAAAGTCTTTTTTCATATAACAAAAATTATCTTTTCGAAAAATTTTAATATTTTCTTAAAAACAAACTGCTAAGGATTCTGATTATTGGATATTCATCTAGATGCATCTAGAAAAGAACCAAAGTCCTTTTTCATATAACAAAAATTACCTTTTCGAAAAATCTTAATATTTTCTTAAAAAACAAACTGCTAAGGATTCTGACTATTGGATATTGATCTAGATGCATCTAGAAATGATTTTCAATAAGTTTTATTCGCCAATCTCCTATGGTTTTTGAGAAAAGGACGAATAGTTCTTTTTCATATGTTAAAATTTCGTTTTTCCAAAAATCTCTAAATAAAATAAAGAGTTCGGGATTTTTGTTATTATGTTATTATATAGACGTATCTGATGATGATCTCCAATATTAAAAAAAATTATAGCTTCTTTTATCAATAGAATATCTTTTTCAATTGTATATATTCATTTTGCAGACATTTACATTACTTCTGTAAGTGCTTAACTAGCACTGTTAACAGGTCTCCTCTAAAAAAGTTTAAAATTTATCTGCACATACCTGGTAATACTGGAGGTTTTGTTGAATATTTATCATTCCTGGATTTTGGTATAGCATACTTTGATTCACCGTTACTATTTACGCTGTTCAAAGGATTAATTTCACTTGTGCTCTCACTAGATTTAGTTTCTAGTGGCTTAGTAAAAGAATCTTTGTTTGTATCTACAGCTTTAAGTACGGGTGTAGATGGTTCTGCAGTGTTTTTTTTTTTATATATTTGCTTTTATGTTATATTCTACACATTTATTATTTTCTAACGCTGCTTGTTTATTATTTGTTTGGATTGTGGGAGCACAAGAGCCATCTCTCTAATTTGGTTTGGCTATTAAATCATTTTTGTTGTAATTAGGATCACTTATATTTTTTGTGTATTCTCCCACTGAGAAGTACGTAGGCATTTTTGCCGTTTACGGCAATCTAATCTATTTCACTTTTTTATTAAATATTAGAAAATCTTTATACTTTCTATTGATTTAAATTGTTTTCTTCATTGTCAGTTCAAATTGGAATGAGAAGTTATAGAAACCTATAGTTTTTAAATGTATGATGAATTTTTAGCATACACTCTTTTTATTGTTTTTTATTGTTGGTAAGATTAACAGAGTAAAAAGCATTTTTAAAACTAATAAAAATTAAATTAAAAAATTATAATAATAATAATAATAATAATAATAACCAAAATGGAAAAAAGTCATTATCTCCATATTGGAGAATAAAATAACCAATTTTGGTTTAAAAATAACCAAAGCGGCAGCACTGAATGTAATTAAATACTATTATTCGCAATTACATATAATTTTAATTGAAAAAATAGCAATTACAATTTCTTGTCAATGAGTGTAAATTTCTATATTTATGTACAAACTTTTTCTGTGTAGTTGAAATAGAATTATAAATAATTTTAACTTTATTCAGATTCAAGTTCATTTTATTTTGAGAGCTCGGATGGCAAACATGGTAGAATTGTACTTTTTTTGATACCGTGGTACTACCACAACTTATTTGATGCAATTTGGTATGATCATATTTACTTTTTATTTAAACAGCAAAATAAACAAACTATTTTTGAAATATCAAGCAATGATTTTGAGGCTGATCTCAAAATCATCTTCATAAGTTAACATTAATATATTATATACACACATTCATTTGGGAATGTAATTAGATTTTATATAGCGTTTGTACTTACCTCTTACTCGCAATTAAAAATATTGCAATATGAATATTTTGCCGTATAAACGGTGAGTTCATATTATATTTGCAAGTTAGTAAACCACGAAAACTAGTCGTGATTAATGAAACTAACTGCAAGTGAAGAGTACGGCGTTGAAACTACTTTTTGTGATGTATTACAGTAAATATTTCAGCAACTGATGTTTGCATTAATGTTTTTTTTTTTTTTTTTTTGTGATATATTTTTCCGCAAATAGTATTGACAGGAATTAAAAAAAAATATATAAAAAGGGGTACAAACAATTTTACAATGTTTTAAAATTGCAGAGAAAATAAACTAATAACAAAATTCGAAATATTATCGACTTTATTCACGATTTAAATTCTTATAAAAATTAAAAAAAAACCGACAAAGTATTTATCTTTAAACGTTTAAATCTTCTTGGGATATAACCTGAATTTATTGGCTCATATCTATAATGAAAGCCAATTAAAACCTGTTTAAAGGAAATAACTCAAAGGAAAAATGTTTATGTAATGCAATGTAGTTTTCCAATACATTTTTGATAAATTGCTATCCCTTCGATTTTAATTTGCTTTTAGTATATTAAAATCTAATATCTTTAATACAAATTTCACTGATTTATTTATTTTATTGATTTAAATACCAGAGTAAAGTCGATCATGATAAATATTGTAAATGGTATTGTTTTATTCAAAAATTACATATTACATAAAAATTAAATATTTTGGCATAATATTGAAGGCAAATATTTTTATTATACATTAATTTAGTAACTATTCTGGGACAAGAAGGTTTTATACCACAAATAACAAATTAAGAAATGTGATGGCTAATATTAATTATAAAATAAAATCACAAAAAATAATAAACACAAAAATTATAAAAAAAAATATTTTTGTATGAAAAAATCTGTTGAAACATTTCCTAATTTTTTTTTAATAGTGAACAATTTTGTCCCAGAACAATTCATCTTGCAATTTTTAGCATTGCACTTTTTATAATATAAAAGGTAGACAAAAATTTAAAGGGTAGAAATTAAAAAATAATAATAAATATTCAATTGGCTACTTAGGGTATATGTATGCCGAATATTAACAAAATCCGAGGACCTAAGGAAAATTTGTGGGCGTTCTTACATGAAACGAATGGTATTAAATATAGACCATGGTATTAAATAAAGACTCAAAAATTTACTATTTGTGATCTAAAATATCGCTGATGAAAATTGGATTTATTGAACTTTTCCAGACGTCACAAGAGTTATTGTAGAAATTTGGTCTATTTCGCATTGGCTAACGAAAGTTTTCTACCAAATATAATATTTATAATAAAAGGAGGAAAAAATTTAACTACTGTATCGAGTTTAATTCAAACACAAGATTTGAACCCAACAACAAAGTTATTGCTGCAATTTTAAAATTACATAATACTTCTACTAAAATTATTCAATACAAATATATTTATATACATATATATGTAAACAAATATATATTGACAGAATTGGTACCCTCATGGTCGAGAGTCTATTATTGCATACTTGTTAAATGCGCAATTAGCAACCATCTGTGGCTGAGTAGTTAGCGTGTAAGCCTATTAACAAAAACTTATAAAATGAAAATATAAAAAATATTAATATTAAAAACAATTAAATTGTTTAAAAAGAAAACAATTTCCGAATTTTTGCAAACTAGTATTATATTAATCGATACTGAATATGCCCTCTTGGCTGAGTTTTAAAATATTTAAAAAGGGTAAATTTCTTCATCCTAGGAAAACCCAATGTTAAAGTGACAGGTCCATCTTATACAAAGTGTTAGAAATAGAACTGGTCCCGATCTCTTACGACCAGTCCTGTGACATGTTTTGTGTTAATACATTTCTCTCCTGGGAAAGACTTCTTTGATATAAAACTAAAACCAGAGATCTGCCATGTATAATTTAGCAATTAAACAAGTACACCTTTGTGAAGGTTTTAGTTTTTTTTTTTTCATTTTTCGAAACGTCATATTTTTGGATCGGAAAAAATTTAAAACGGAAAGCTTAACAGTTTCTGATTTGAGAAACACTTCCAATGGTCAATGTCTGTAGTGAATTTCACTGAAATCGGAGATGTCAAGTCCGATTACTGCCCGCTTTGACATGGAATCACTCGTCTTGGAATTGTATATAAGAAATTTTTGATCTTAATTTTGAATAAAATATCAAACATTTTTATTCAGTATTCCGAGGAAAGAGCACCAATAACACCGGTCAACAAAATCGCAAAATTCTTATCTTAGATTTTAAATAGAAAGTTAAATGAAACATTTCCACCACGTCACAAATTTAACCCATTAACGACCAAGAAAATATGCTTCTCTAAGGAGTTTTTAGGTTATATAATTTTCTCGATAATAGATAAACCAAATTATTCACTCATGGTTTATAGAAAAGAAATGGTGCTAAAAAAATTAATATAAGTCAAGTCTCTAAGTTGCCACACATAGACCCTAGAAGCCTTTAAAGTTGTAAAAATCATTTTCTGTCAGCGCGATTTTACAAATTTTACTGTTTTTGAGATCTACGGTCATGTGTTAGTTATATCCAATACAAATTTCCCCTCTACATCCACGCCATACCCCTCATTTTTCTACGGTTTTACGAGGGTTAATTGAGAAATTCTTGAATTTTACAACTTTAAAGACTTTCTAGTGGCTATGTGTGACAAGTTCGAGACTTGATTTGACTCGTACTACATTTTTGTAGTACCATTTCTTGTCTATAAAACATTATGACTAATTTGCTCTACCTATTACCCTGAAAATTATATAGCCTAAAAACTCCTCACGGAAGACGAGATTTTCTCATGACATACTTTTACTCGCTGCACGATTTTTAATTATTCGTCGGGATTTAGTGAAAATTAGATATATAATAGCACGCGATTGGACGCTACATATTTTACTATATTACCAGTGTTAATTTTATTAAAATTTAATTAAAACAATGATGAATATGAGAGTCGACTCAGCTCAAACGGCGGAAATGCTTATATATTTCACAACATGGAGGGTGTTAAAAATACAAATATTTATGATCCACAGTATAACAAAAATCATTTAAACGCCAAACCACTTGAAAGAACTCGCTCTTCTTCCACCGAAATTCAGTTATATGAAGAAAATACACAAACAATATCACCATCCAAAATTTATTTAGAACAAAACATAAAAGAAAATATGAAAAACAAAATACAACAACCACTCCAATGGATTTAAAAATAACACAACCATTGCCTGTTAATACACAAACTTGTAAACCATTACCAACAATAACTAATGAGATTTTGAATGTATTTAACCCTACCAACACACAGTGGGGCCAAACGCAAATTTTTTGGTAATAAATCTGAATCTCCTAAACTACTGGTTGGATCAAATTGAAATGTATGGAAGAGTTGTAGAGGAGGACCTAAGCTTTCAGAAAAATCATCTTGTAGTCACCCTGTGATAACACAAGATAAGATACAGGGTGTCAAAGTTGACTACCTCGAGTATGTAAAAGTTTAAAAAAATCGTAACTTGTACAAATGAAGTCCGATTTTAAAGATTTTTATATTTCTGGAAAGTGCTTGGCAAGATAAAGAATTTATCTCTTACAGTTAAAAAGATATTTACGCTTGAATTTTGAATTTTTGATTTTTTGGCTCGACTTTCTTTCGTTTTTCGGGAATAAGTCCGGAGATATATGAGGTAAAAATTTTTTAAAAATATTCTGTAATTTGCTACATATTTCAAAATAATATGCTGAAAGAATTTTTGGATTATCTCAATTCGTCTAGACGTGAAAAATATTTAAAGTCAGCACTCTGAAATTTTCATGAAAAATGGCTATTTTTTTACAAAAATATAGTACAATTCATTCACTTTTTTCTCAAAGTTCCGTTAATAAAAAAATTTTTTCCTTATTAATTTCAAAAGATAAGGCTTCATAAATGGTTAATAAAGAAATTTTGAATTGATTTAAGTTTGCACCCTACATTCAGCATTGGCCGAAAATTGTCAATTTTAAAAAATAGTTTCATTTTTATCGATTAATAAAAAAAATGTCACGCGAGCTTTTTTAAATTTGGTACCCATATTTTTTATAAAAATAGATTTAGAATGATTTAACACTAAACTGCTTCCCGCCCGGCCAAAGACGAATGCAGGAGTGGAGATTTTATGTTAAAAATCAGTTTTTTTAACGACTATTTTTAAAAGCATATTTGCATAATATTTTTAATATTATTTCTTATGTAATGTGTAAAACACAAATCAAGCTTTCATTCCTTAAAAAATCAATAAAATAGCTCCAATAACCTATTTTTGGTAATTTTTCAAAAATAATTTTTTTTTTTTTAAATATCTGAAAATCCAAAAAAATTCAATTTTTTTAATACAACTCCACTAATTTTGCAAATACTTTAAAAATGTTAAAAGAATATAAAAATAGACTTATTTACCAATTCAACGATATATAAAATGTTGATATAGGTCATTTAATAATAGTAATATAATGGCCTCAAAACTACCAAGTCACGTCAAAAGTTGCAAAATTCACTATTTTGTTCCGTATTTCCATATGTGTGTATACGTAACATTTTAGTTTTCTAATGTATTTGTAGGTATATATTTGTTATTATAAAGTAGTAAATTCTTTATTTGAGTAATGTTTATTTAATTTGTTCTACATATTTACATACTTATTATACATATATCCCGTATATTTATTTTATTAAGAATATATTATCGAAGATATTATTAGAGATTTTCTTGAAAATAATCAGAAACATCAAACGTTAGCAAATTTTTAACTTCCTTAGCTTCGGAATCCTCTTTTTCTATTTCAAGAGTGATTTTTGGTAGCCATCGTGTTCTTATAGAATATATAACTGGATCTGATGATATTAATAAATATTCCATTAAGTCCATATTTTGCGCTATTTTCGAACATTTTCGGGTATTGAAGAGTCGGAAATATTTAACATCTTTATTTCGGGCTTCCTGTGCTTCCTCTGTTAGCTCTCCCAATGGCAAAATACTATTTTCTATTATTTCTTTACCATGAGCCAATACTTTGTGAATTGTTGGAGTCATTGATTGTTAAGTAGTTCTTTAGTTTCGTAAATTTTAAATTTGTCCACATTAATTTGTTTTTTGCTATTAATGGCTGCCAATATAATCTTAAAACGCTTCAAAATATTTAAGTCAATGCCTGTGCTTGAAGATGTGAGTTCCGGATTTTCAAAGAAACGTCTTGCTGTATTTTCATTATTTGAGCTTCCATAGCCATGTAGAGCTTTATCAATTATTAATCCGAGTTGTTCTTTGAATTCTAATTGAATTCTTTTCTTCTCCTCTTTTCGTAATTCGTGAAGTTCCAAATTGTTTTTTACTGTACCATTTTCCTGCCCGGGAATATTTCTATACTTCATATCATATGCAAGATGTAAGCAGAACTCCAAAAATCTTATCCTTGCGTGGAGTGGTGATATTCCAAATTTTAAAGAATTTTTATTAACAAAGACTTCAGAATTATCCTGAAATTGTGAAATCTCGTATTGGTTTCTTGATAATCCTAAATTTAATATTAGAGCTAAAGCATCTTCAGAGGTAAAGAACGATGTTGATTTCGGTGTGACTATGCTTTGGATTATCCGATGTAATCGATTGGGAGAAGCTGTTGGTAACACATCTATAACTTTTTCTACTTCCTTTGGTTGCGTACGTGTTACTAAAGCTTTAAATGTATCTTTTATTTCGGCATTCGTATGTGAATTTAGAATAGATTCCTGTTTGGTCCTCTTTGTTCTTAGCTGAACTTTATCGTAACTTTTTTTTGGTCGACCCTTTTTCTGCTTTCCGATCCAACCACTCTTCATTTTTCTTCTTGAACTTTGGTATTGACCAATCTGAAGCTTGCATCCTTTTTTCGTATGATTTATAAAAATTTTCGAGCTTTAGACTGTCTTCTGCAGTAAGAGTTAAACCAAAAGATACTACTGTATCAATGAGTTTTCTTATTTTTTCTGGACGATTTATAATATCAGATAGATTATCCCAGATTACTTTGCAAATAGAAAAGTGTTTTAATGTAATCTCCATAATGGCAAATTCACTAATAAATCTGCATATTTATAAGGATACTTATATATAGAAAACGAATATTTATATCAGGTAAATGGTGACAGGCAAAAATGAATTAAAAAATTTAAATTTTTGCTCAAAACCCCCAATTTCATTCAGTTTATTTTTATGACCTGTAGTGTTAAACAGGTACGTCAAAAAATGTACCTATGCGATTGTAAAAAAATCATTTTTGTTATAATACATTAATTAAGTAGCTAGGTAAATTATTTAAAAACTTAAAAAAATATACTTATTTATGTATTTAGGTAATTTTAAAAACCTTTTCAGTAGAAAAAAATTATGAACACTTTAAATAAATTCATTAATAAATATTATTACCTCGTAACAAAAATAAGCAATGCAGTTGAGTGTTACGTATACACACATATGGAAATACGGAACAAAATAGTGAATTTTGCAACTTTTGACGTGACTTGGTAGTTTTGAGGCCATTATATTACTATTATTAAATGACCTATATCAACATTTTATGTATCGTTGAATTGGTAAATAAGTCTATTTTTATATTCTTTTAACATTTTTAAAGTATTTGCAAAATTAGTGGAGTTGTATTAAAAAAATTAAATTTTTTTGGATTTTCAGATATTTTTTAAAAAAAATTTATTTTTGAAAAATTACCAAAAATAGGTTATTGGAGCTATTTTATTGATTTTTTAAGGAATGAAAGCTTGATTTGTGTTTTATACATTACATAAGAAATAATATTAAAAATATTATGCAAATATGCTTTTAATATGCTTTTAAAAATAGTCGTTAAAAAAACTGACTTTTAACATAAAATCTCCACTCCTGCATTCGTCTTTGGCCGGGCGGGAAGCAGTTTAGTGTTAAATCATTCTAAATCTATTTTTATAAAAAATATGGGTACCAAATTTAAAAAAGCTCGCGTGACATTTTTTTTTATTAATCGATAAAAATGAAACTATTTTTTAAAATTGACAATTTTCGGCCAATGCTGAATGTAGGGTGCAAACTTAAATCAATTCAAAATTTCTTTATTAACCATTTAAGAAGCCTTATCTTTTGAAATTAACAAGGAAAAAATTTTTTTATTAACGGAACTTTGAGAAAAAAGTAAATGAATTGTACTATATTTTTGTAAAAAAATAGCCATTTTTCATGAAAATTTCAGAGTGCTGACTTTAAATATTTTTCACGTCTATACGAATTGAGATAATCCAAAAATTCTTTCAGCATATTATTTTGAAATATGTAGCAAATTACAGAATATTTTTAAAAAATGTTTACCTCATATATCTCCGGACTTATTCCCGAAAAACGAAAGAAAGTCGAGCCAAAAAATCAAAAATTCAAAATTCAAGCGTAAATATCTTTTTAACTGTAAGAGATAACTTAGATGAGTAAGCTTATTTTTTCTTTATCTTGCCAAGCACTTTCCAGAAATATAAAAATCTTTAAAATCGGACTTCATTTGTACAAGTTACGATTTTTTTTAACTTTTACATACTCGAGGTAGTCAACTTTGACACCCTGTATCTTATCTTGTGTTATCACAGGGTGACTACAAGATGATTTTTCTGAAAGCTTAGGTCCTCCTCTACAACTCTTCCATACATTTCAATTTGATCCGACCAGTAGTTTAGGAGATTCAGATTTATTACCAAAAAATTTGCGTTTGACCCCACTGTGCAACAGCTCAGATAAAAATGATGGTACACATAAATACTACCAAATCTTAAATTCCATCAGGTATGCTTAGATATGTAAGTATCAACAAAAGAAATTTAACCTCCCAGAAAAATTTTACTTCTGCTAAGAAACAAAAGGTAATTGACAAACCATTGATGAGTAACCGTTTTGCTCTATTGAGTGATGATATAGAAAATAATCATACAAAAGATGATAATTCTATTCAAAAATCATCTAAACCCCACCAATATGTCTTCGTGAGCATAGCTCCAATAATTTGGTTAAAACATTTATTGAACTTATTGGAAAAAGCAATCTTCATATTGTTCCAATAAGAAGAGGTGGCGTACTAGAGACAAAAATAGTGGTATATACTGAGGATCGTTATAGAAAAATCTCTCATTGCCTGAACAATAGAGTAATTCCATTTTAAATTTAAAAATTTTCTTTGCAGCAAGTATACCGAAAAGGCTTCCTACCAAAAAAAAATATATAAAAAAAATTGGAGATGGACTTTTGTAGATACACGTTACTAAAGAAAATTGTTACAAAAAAATATATTAATAAAAACGTTTTCAAAATTTTTATATGACATCTCAAAATACAAAATTGATTAATCCACTGCAAAAAAAAATATTTTGATATCTTTTGTATAACAAAAGTTATGGCCATTTAAATAAATATGTTTACCACTTTCAAAACTATAGAATTGCGACAGTTCTCAAAATAAAAATGAGACAAAAAAAATTTTACATGCCTCTGTATCCTCCTCTAAACATGCTCCAAACTATATCTAAATCGGTAATCAAGAGTCAAAAATTTTTAAATTTAAAATGGAATTACTCATTAGTATATATCTTAAAAGTAGTAAATGTTTGACTGGAAGTCCCTGGAAGAGTTGGGCTATCAAATAAAAGTTTTGGTAAGCATTTTTAATGAAGATAAGATTCCCCAACCAATGTTTAGATTTGAGTTGGAGCCGAACGAAGGTAAACTAAAGAAAAATTAAACAATCCTATATATTCTATTCGATATATATTGAATCACAAGAGTCACTATTAAGAGAAAGGGACATGTAAAATGTGGCAGTTGCCAGGAGTTCGGTCACACTAAAAATTATTGTACCCTAAGTACAGTATGTGTAGCATGCGGAGATCTACATCCATCATCACAGTGTGATAGTATGAAAAAAGGTCTCAAAAGAAAATGTGGCAATTGCAGCGGCGATCATTCAGCCAATTATCGCGAGTGCCCAGTACATGAGGAATTATTGAAAAGATTAAGAGAGAGTCAAAAGCTAAAAAGAAACGGCGTTGTTGAAGTAACACCTGTAAATAGGCGTTAGTAATGAGGTTATGGCTTCATTTAAGCGAGTATAGCCAATCCTAGAAATGTCTCTTACGCCATCGTTTAAGATCGACAACCTATTGTCCCCCACAATTCGGAAGAGTTAGAAGCTTTAATGCTAACTCTTACGCAAACAATTATCTCTTTAAACCAAAATATGACAAACTTTATGTCATCCATGCAAAACACAATACAAGAGCGCAGAACCAAGTGATTCAAGTCCTCTTAACGAAAAAATGAGTTATATTATGTATAAACCAACATAAATCGGAAATATCATACTTCATGAAATATTAAAATATTGATGTAATGTTAGTCTCAGAAACACATCTCACAAATAGATACAATTTTTATATTACAGGTTATTCATTCCATTTTACAAATCATCCAAATGGATGACATGACTTAATTTGTCACCATTCTCCAATAATAGTGACAAATTATGGAAGGATCAAACTATCCTACGAATACTTTCTATAGGACAAATTGATTAAAATATAGAAAATACATGACACAAATCCATATTTTCAGTGTGAGGTAGATATACATAAACAAATGCGTCCACGACTTTACGTCGTTAATTAATTCAGACTTGGATCATTCAAAGATTCAAACTTATAAAAAAGATAAAACTTAAAAGAGAATAGGAACAAACCAAATCACCAGCTGCAAAGCTGAGGCTGTCCACAGTAATTAAAAAAACTAAGAAAAGCCCTTCAAATATAAGAGGATCGCCAGAGCAGAAATTAGATTGAAAGTTTAATAAATAATAAATATACTAATTTTTTCTTATGGAAGTCATTTAAGGAAAGTTGATAGTAACTGGGTCCGTGGTTCAGAGGATAAAGCCAATTTATTGGCATGCTATTTATTGGGAGCAGTATTTCCAAAACCTAAGTGGGAAAAACTAATAATTTTATTTACAATTAGGCTTTAAGTTTGGGTTAAATTTTGATAAGTTAATGGCCCATAATATCACATTAGGGTGAAATCGATTTCGGAAACGAAATAAATTGAAATCGAAAAAATGTGCGATGTATTTATTTTTTAGTTTTCTTTATTGATTAAACTCACTTTTTATCAGGTTTTATCATAGTATTTTAAGTGTTCCACGAAAATTATTTCTTTCGTTTTCAATAGTGCTGTATCTTGTAAAGGAAATATAAAGCATTTTTCTAAAAATTATTCTTAAAATCGATCGAAATTCATCACAACTTTTTAAACCGTTCGATTAAAAAGAAAAAACAATCGATATCCCTCACATATCTGATTATGATGTTTTAAATTGAGTAAACAGTTATTTAATTATATATAAATATTTTAATTTTCAGGAAAATTTGTTTTATTTTAATTGACGATATCAATTCAGTTACGTTCACAACTAAACTGCAGACTACATATATATTAATCAATTAATTTACACTTCTGACTTACCAATATGCGTACCCACGAAAACCGTACATAGCATCTAGCCAACTTGAGATATGGTTGAAAAATTTGCGCATACGAGTAATTGAATTGAAAAGTAACATTGTCACATTCACCCTCAGAAGAGGAAATTGTCCTCCTGTTACACTAAATGGCATAAGTATACCCAAGTCAGATCATGTTACATACCAATCAAAACTAAGCCTTGACAATAGTCATCCTGTATAAAACCGTTTTAAAACCAATTTGGACATATGGCATTCAATTATGGGAAACATCCAGTAATACGCTTATCGATATTATACAAAGGACCCAATCAAAAATTCTTAGAACCATGACGGGTGCACCATGGTATATAAGAAATGAGAATATCCATAGAGACTTAGAGGTTCCATTGGTTTGGAGTTTAAAAACCACAGTGAAAAATACATTATAAAACATCAGACTCACCCCAACCCTCTTGCAAGACTTCTTATTGAAGATCAATCAAATTCAAGGCATCGCAGAGCCGATTTCCCTCCCCGTTACTAAGAGGACCAATTATTCACCTAGCTATGTTCTCGTTAGAGATCAATTTGTCTTTAGTGTTTAATTTTAAGATTTAAATATATATTGTGAGACCTTAAAAAAGGCAGATTCGATATATAATAAAACGTTAAAACGTTAAAACGTCAGATAGAGTAATTATCTTACGTGTAGATTCAAATATTAGTAGTATTATGAGACAATAATCTTATATGAGGAAATTACTTAAAAAACAAAGTTTTTTTTAATTGCTTTCTTTTAATGTTTGTTTTACATTTAAAAAAGATATTTGTATACAAATGGTCTTAAAAAAATGCGACTTTCTTAAGTGATTTGGATTTTCTATTAATTCCTTGCAGATATCAAAACTGACCAAGGTTTATACAAAATCCGTTAATTTAGAAATGCTTTTAAGTTGTACCACAATATGGAAAAAGATACATAAACCCTTTTAAAAAGAAAAATAAAACGACGATGTGTCAAATAAAAATCAAATATCAGCTAGAGGTAAAAACTTTATTGGCTATATACTACTTAACTTTTAAAAATATTTAGGTTTATAATTTATGCTTGGAACGAATAGTTCTTAGAGGAACAGCCGAGAATTTGGAAGAATAGGTAAAGAAAAAACTAAACATATTTAATTTGTATTTATGTAAAGATGTGGTAGGATCAACACATGACTGTGCTGCAGTAATGAAAAAATTTGCACAAGCATCTCAGCCCTAGGACAGCCCTTTTTGAATATAAGTCCTCGATAAATTTTATTTATTTTTTAACAATTTGTTAAAATCTAATACAGCATTTCTTAATATTTTTCCATGGCCTAAACGGATATGCTATATATACTCTTTTTATAGCAAATATATTCCTATTGTACCGACATATTTATATACATAATTCCATTTAGGTTTCATGTAAAAAAATAAAAGATTTTTGGGGGAAGTCGGTTATCATTTTTCAGGAATGTAAAGTTGGTCACAATTCGAATCTGGCAATCCTTCGCTAGAGCCATATGAACAAAACTTTATGATCACTTACATATTAAACACTTGCACAGTTACACTCAAACCACAACAATTTTTTCGTCTTCAGTTTGAGGGTATTGGTGAGTATTTTTGTGTTTTTGTTATTAGTTGGTATTGTTATTCTCTTTAGTAGATTAGGTGTGAATAAAGAACGAATAAGAGTAACACATTTGTTTTACTATTATTCGCTGAAACAAATAAAGTAGATATAGAAGCTTTTACTATAAGCACTTATTGTATGTTGATAAAAAATTATGAATACGTATTATGAAAATGCAGACGTTAAAGTGATTAATTTATTAAATTAAAACAATATTAAACGTATATTTATGTAGTAACATTATTTTTATTGATTGAAATTAACTTGAAGTTTTTTAGTTAACAAAATAACTCAGTCTTTTAAGTTTAAAAAAAATAATAAAATAACGAAATAGGAATTTAAACATTAGTATATACTCATTCTGAAAATGCAAACGCCTTTAAAATGAACATGTTATTTATTGAACTGAAAAAATATTAAAAATACTTTAAAATTATTTTTATTTTTGGTAACAAAGTTAAGTTAATAATAATAAAAAAAGAAAAAAATTGGGGACTTAATTCTTAGTATATAGAAAAAAGAATTTAAAATATGTATTCATATATATATTATTCATTCAGTAAAGGATTTCGACAACACATATTTTTTTAACTTTGGGCATTCTAACTCAAGAGCAAAAACTATAAAACTTTTTGGAACTATTTTACTTTTATTATTATTTTGCCTATTCGGATACATGTTATTATGATGTGCAAAGCTTACAAATAATTTTTTTAAATTGTCTCGGTTTCTCGTTATTTGGAAAATTATGGTTACACCATATATTAAGATTTGGTTCAGAAAAATATCAATAAGTTAAAATTACTTCCAAGTTTTACACAATATTTTTTTTTATGTTCTCAAAAGTTATAGAAATATTAAGCCTATTTCATGAAGAAACTTAAATTTCGTATATATATTAAAAGATTATTAAAAAAATCATAAAAATTTAAGTTTTTTCCACAAAATGGACTTAATATTTCCTTCCATAAATATTGCG
Source organism: Protocalliphora azurea (assembly GCA_932274085.1). Taxonomy (NCBI): domain Eukaryota; kingdom Metazoa; phylum Arthropoda; class Insecta; order Diptera; family Calliphoridae; genus Protocalliphora; species Protocalliphora azurea. The sequence continues at coordinate 76,631,935 of OW026521.1, read as the reverse complement.
CGTATTAAAAAATAATGAGTTGGAAAAAATCTTAATTAAATATTTTATTGAAACAAATCTGACAAGTTGTTTTCGAGGTAAGTACCTCGTTGATATTACTAATAGCGAATTAATTAATTAATAAGAATTAATTAAAAAAAGTGATTTATAGACTCAATAATTAATACTAACATGTATCTGAATTTACAGGCTTTGATTAAAACCTTACTTTTTCCACTAATTGAAAACATTAATAATAAAATCAGCGTTGCCTTGTGTAATCTATTCAATAAATTCAATAATAAAAATAAGAAAAAATTAAAAAAAAAACTCAATAAATATCAGTGTTTTGAATTTATGTTCACAAATAATTTCATTAAATGATTTTTCATTAGAGCCAATTTTAGATCTTTTATCCTTTCAGAAGGGGCACTAGATGCTGATATAGCGAATATACGGCAGCTTAATTTAATTCAGTTTTCCTATCATACCACAATTTCAAAATGCAAAAATTATGTTGTAAATGTACAATAGTATTTTTATATTTAATTACTTCATTTTCAATTCCTGATTCGGTTCAATAAGTTCATTTTCTTTTTCATTTTTTAACAATTTTTTAACATTTTTAACAGCACTTGTTTGTTTAAATTTGATAACGAGTTTTTGATTATATTTATATACATTTTTACAAATTTTGAAAGCAACAAAATTCGTTAATTCACTATCATTTTCATCTTTTATAAGACAAAAACAGTCCCATATTTTTCTTCGTCCGCCTTTTTTCGCTAATTTTGTACACATTTCTTCAAATTTTTTCTTTAATGTCAATATTATTCAGCGATCGGGAAGGGTTCAAACTACCGGGGAAAGACCTTTGGTGGTCTTTTTTTGATTTAACTCGAGAACCACCAGTCCGATTTTGCTGAAACAAATTTAAAAAAATTAGGAATTACAATTCCTTTAATCTGTTCATACAACGTTTCGCTACATAAGCAACAGTTTCGCAGTTATAAATAAATGTATGAAAAAAAAAACTATTTTTTGCCTAAAAAATTTAATTTTTTTATTTTTAATTCATAAAAAATCCAAAACGGTAAAAAAAGTGTCAAGTCCTATTACTTTCACGTAAAGTCACATAACCTTTAAACAAAAATCCTTGGAATTAAAAAAAAGTAATAAACAAAAGGTTATTTGATTTTTATGGTAGCGGTAACAAACTAAAAAACGGTCATAAATGTGCGTGGACAATTAAAAGGAAAAAAGGAAAGTGCACTTTTTTAATTATTTGGGTTTTTTCCGTTGGCTACCTGCATGATTTTTTTACACAAATTGCACCCACATTTATGAGTGGTCATGTTTTAGAACGTTTCGAAAAATTGAAAACGCACACGAATCAGGTTTTTAGCCACCCTTAAAAGATGCGCGAATTCATAAGTACCTCTCAGTAAAATATTGAAACTTACGTAGTATTTATAGGTGTTCACTGATCGATTTTTATCATTCAACAAGTGTCTCCGAACGCGTAAAGTACGGTTTTTTTAAAGTGACGAAAAAGTAATAAAAGTATAAAACCGAAATGAGTGCAAATTGTCCAGAAAATATCAATTTATTTTGTTACGTTTGTGGCAAAAGAGCTTTTTCAACAAATGCTGCATTACTCACTGAGCAAGTGGAGCGCGCTTTTAAACTTTATTTTGATTGCGAAATAATTCGCGACGTTTCGTGGGTCCCAGACAAAATTTGTAAAACGTGCTACAATGGTCTTAGCATGTGGATCCAAAGGAAACGCAGTTCACTTCGTTTTGGTGTACCAATGATTTGGACTGATCCAGGAGAGCATAATTCCGACAACTGTTACGCTTGCGCAAACAAAATATGTGGAGTAAATCGTATAGGCCTTAAACGAAGAGTTTACATATCTGTTAAAAGTGCACAAATACCTCTACCGCATTCGGATGAAATACCAATTCCACCGCTTCCAAGTCCTGACAGAGAAACTTCTTTTTCTATTGAAACAAGCAAGAATGGACAAGATTGTTGCAGAATTAAACCTTTCTCAACGTGAAGCAGAAAAACTTGCCCAGCTTTTGAAAGAAGGCAACAATTTGGAGCTTAATGTCAAAGTCATCGGATATCGAAGACGACAATTGCTATTCCTACGGTAGTACACACTCAACGAAGGGAACACATTTTTTTACTGCCACGATATAAAGGGACTAATGGAGGCGATGGCCATTAATTATGTCGTAGCTGATTGGCGAATGTTCATCAATTCTTCGAAATCAAGCCTGAAAGTCGTTTTGCTACATAAATATAATAAAAAATCAAGCATCCCCATTGGCTACAGCACAGACATGAGCGAAACATACGATTCCATGAAAATAATTTTTGATAAAGTTTACTACACTGATCACATGTGGCGGATCAGTTGTGATCTGAAAGTCGTGGCGATGCTAAGAGGTCTCGAAGGAGGCTATACGAAAAACATGTGTTTCTTGTTTCTTTGGGATGCCCGATTTAAAGGAAACCAATACGAAACGCATGAGTGGCTTGCTCGAGATCCAACGGAGAAAGGACACAACTGCGTAAATGATCCACTGGTGCCAATGGAGAACGTCCTCATGCCCCCTCTTCATATCAAACTGGGAATCGTAAAAAATTTCATCAAGGCCATTGTGAAGCAACCGAAAATTCTTGATTGTTTGGAAAATATTTTCCCACGAATCAGCGAAGCAAAATTTAAGGAAGGTGTTCTGAATGGGCCGGATATACGAAAGCTCATGAAATCAAAGGAATTTAAAGGTGCTTTAGACGGTAATGATTACTTTGCGTGGAGGGCAGTGAAGAAAGTCATACGATATTTTTTGGAAAGTACGCGAGCACACAATTACCCCGCTCTTGTGACCAAGATGTTGCACTACTTCCAGAAAATTGGAGTGAATATATCCCTCAAAATTCACTTCTTGCATCACCATCTCGAATACTTCAGCAAGCAGCTAGCCTCAGAGTCGGATGAACATGGCGAGCGCTTCCATCAAGTGGCAATGCCAATGGAAACGCGACATAAAGGCAAAAGGCTCGAAATTTGTTGGTGGCTGAAATTTGTTGGTGGTCGCAAAAGACGTACGATCCCGACAATGAAGATGAAGAAGAATATACAATGGGAGTTTCCTCCTAGGGTAAGTCACAAAAATGAAGTTAACTGACTGATTAAAAACAATTGATTTTTTCCAGATGAAGACAGATCCTCATCCGATACAGACTCTGAACAAGTGGGCGAACCACCACGCAAGAAAGTAATGGGCGCAAACAAACGAAAATAAGTTTTGCGTTCATCGATTTTTATAACCTATGTATCTATGTAATAACCTAATAATTACCTGTAATAAACGTAAAATTAGTGTTAATAATTATAATAAATAATATATAATAAATATTATCCAAATTCATTGAAACATAAAATCAATATTCTTGTCAAAATGAGATACCTTCACTTAATTGTGAATAAAAGCGAAACGCGTCCATCGATTTTCATGATCTATGTCTCATTTTGTTTAAAGGTTATGTGACTTTACGTGAAAGTAATAGGACTTGACGCTTTTTTTACCGTTTTGGATTTTTTTTATGAATTAAAAATAAAAAAATTCAATTTTTTAGGCAAAAAATAGTTTTTTTTTTCCATACATTTATTTATAACTGCGAAACTGTTGCTTATGTAGCGAAACGTTGTATGAACAGATTAAAGGAATTGTAATTCCTAATTTTTTTAAATTTGTTTCGGCAAAATCGGACTGGTGGTTCTCCGAGATATGTAAAAAAAAAAGACCACCAAAGGTCACAATTTCCCCTATATGATAGTTACTAACTTCAAATCGATATATCTCGATTCCTAGACGTGACCCAGCGAAACGTATAACTTCTTTTTTATCCCGATTTTGACTGTCGCATAGTGTTATTAAATACAAATTTTATCAAAAAATTCACTCATTCACACACTGCACAATAAAAACTAATATGTTTTACTAACAAGTACTCTAAAATACTTGTAGTACAACAATTACTTGAAATAATAAAAAACAAAACAAATAAATTTCTCACTCAATAATAACTGTAACAGTTTTTATGAGTATAGTGAGTGTCTAAAAACAAAATCATACCACATCAGTTACACTACTTTTCTCATTTATACTAATACCACAAGTATTTATTTGTTATATTTATTTTGAGTATACTTTCAGTTCTACTCTTGCACCTCTTTATTACACATGTATATCTCTAAACAAAAATCGATCTTTAGTGAAAATTAAAATTTAATTGATAAGGAATCTATAGAAGCAATAGTGAAATGAAAATCTGTAATCTCCAGTGCAAATTCTTCAAGCTTTTCACTTGAATAGTAAACTTTTGCATATTTTAAAAGTATTTTACCAAAAATTAATGAAAAAATTGGTTTCTTTAAAAAAACGTAATTTTTACTGATTTTTTGTAGTTCGATGAACAGTTTTGTATAAATTATTTAGTTAGTTTTTTGAATAATTCGTACATACCTGCACAGAAAAAAAATATTCAAATAATTTTTCAATGAAATGATTAATTAATTTTATATTGAAATTTTATTATATTATTATTTAATGTAATTAACTTTCTAATTGGTGAAAAAAAAATATTAAGGAAAAAGAAAAACTTGTCAATAAAAAATATAAAAATAAAATAACTAAGTCAATTTCCAACCATTTTCAAATGTTTTAACTTATTATAACAATTAAAAAAGCAGAAAAACGAAATATGTACATGATTTCTTTAATAATTATTTGGAAAGTACTAATGTTAACTATTTCATGAAATTATTAATCGTTTCAATACTTTTGTAGATGTTCCTGTCATTTCTACCGGGGGTTAGATTCACTTTCAAAATCTATTCTTGTTTCAAAGCAAAGACACTCGAATAGGATAATAAGAAAATATTTATTGGAATGTCACGTAGAAGTGAAGGCTTTTCGGGAATAAAATATAAGTATACTATAAGGGTATAACACTAAAATTTGATGGGGAAAAACGAAACTTGATATATAGTTTCGTCTTGGCATCATATATGAGGCATGAGGCATTTCACTCGAAGGTTACAAAAATCTGATTTATTTCTGATTATCGGTGATTTTAACAGGGTGTATATAACGCTAAGACGATAATATATACCAAGTTTTGTTTTTCCACATCAAGTTTGGAGCTTTCATACTGTTTTCGTCTAATTTTACTTGTATTGTATTAGCAAAATATTTTTTATAATTAAATAACTAATTATTTTAAATTTTTAATGACTTAAATCAAATTCACTTTTTTGGGAAGAAAACGAATTAGAGCCTTCAGTTGTAAATTCATTTGTTAAAGGCGGAGATTCGATGGTTGATTCAGCTATCGCTTCAGTTGCCACATTAGTCACTTTAGTTGTCGACTCTGTTTGAGACTCAGTTTTCTCTTCACTCTTTCCAATTCCATTGGTACCTCTACCAACATAGCTACGTTGCCATCAAAAATTTAAAATATTCGTAATTCTAAAAAAAGTACTGATACCCAGATGCTAACAAATGACAAGTGCGATAATGGAAATAAACGTGAATAGACAACGGAAACTACTGAACAAATTTCTACCAAAAAAATTGATTCAAAGTCTAACGCAATTGAATGTTCATCTGATCAGAATTGAAACAGTGAAAATCAAAATTACATAAATGGAAAATGCAATTCCAATGTGAAAATGAAACTAGCAAATTCACAATACTACTCCTAAATATTTCGATAATATAGCCAATCTTTATGATTTCAATTGTGCAAACGATCAAATACAATGTCAAATTAAATGTTGTAATCCTCAACAATTGTGTAACAATTTGGGTAAATGTGTGGAAAAAATTAATGGAGTCGAAAAATATAAAGCAACCACAAAGTGGACCACAATAGCTTATATGATTACAGGCGTAGGTTGTATAGTGGCAGCTTTAGGATTTGCTCTGTTTAAGGTGTACAAATTTAGACGTTCTTCTAGATTTTAATGATACATTTTTGGTTTTAAAATTTCTTATTTTCTATTTAAATAAAGTTAGCATATAATCATTTGAGTTTTTCGATCATAAACATATAAATTTAAGTATTTACTTGCAGATAAAAATTGTACAACATACTCAGAACCATAGAATACAAGTAGTAGTTTATGTGAGAGGCAGTTCAAACTAAATTAAAAATAAAAAAAATTTACTCATTTTTTCCAAAACACAAAAACGAGATATATATGACCATACACTTTGTTGTTGTATGAATTAGATATTTACAACTGAGTTAGGTTTTTGTCTCTCACATAAACTTCTAGTTGTATTCTATGCTCAGAACATTTCAAGTTTTATAAACACATGAAAATGTTCATGTTTAACATTTAAACTATAAACTTAATATTCACTAATCATATACTTAACTATTTCTGTATTGAAAAACATAATAGTGTATTTACATCGAACTTAAAGTTAAATAGAAGATAATTTTATAAAGTCTAAGATTTAACCCTAAAAAATAAAAAAGAAAAAAATATTAAATAAAAAATATTTTATCAGCTTCAAATAAACAATATTTTGTTTTGTATTTTTGCGATTTCATAACGGTTAGATTTTTATGGTTTTAAGGTAAATTAATTAAAAAAAATACTTTAAGGAATTATAATTTCCGTAGCTCATAAGTAATAAGACATACACATTATAGACTGCTTAATTTAAAAAGTTTGATGAAATTTTTAAAGCAAATATTGAAATTAAAGTTATTTTGAAAAATATATTTAAAATTAATTTAATATATGATCACAGTTTAGATTATTGTACGAGCGGATAAGAGAGAACAATGAAATATATAAAATTGTCTTTGAGACGGACTTAAGGACGGACGTAATTATGTAAAAGTTGTATATGAATGTGATACACAATCATGTCTCTCATTGATATCACCCTTTGACCCTAGCGTGTGTTCTATTACTATTGTTTAAATTAACTCAACTTTTTTAAAAAAGAAATTTTAAGTTAAGGGTCGAAATTTCACCCTCTTCTCCCTAAATTCTTAAATTGCATAAAGTAATTTTAGTTTCTTTAATATCATAAATACTAAGCAACAGTTACATTGGAAGGAATGGATTTATCTCATATTGATGAATACAAAAAAATGTGTGCGATATTTTTGTTTTTTGCATACATAGGTATTTTAAAAAATAAAATATTTTTATTATTTTTCATAATTCCCTTGGACAGGTATGAAAGATTATCCGTAGACTTACTATTATAATATTTATTCTAAATGTAAATAGAACATAAAACTAAACTCCTGACACAGTTTTACCCTTTAAATTCTTTAGCTCAGTAATGTTGGCTTTTATTATATCAACATTAATATGTGGTTTCTCAATATCTTTGCTATTGTTTAAAATGTTTGGAGTAACTGGTTTTACAACTCTATTATTAATTTTATCGTAATCTATCAGCCATGATGATGTTTGAATAGACGATTTTTGTTTTGATGTAAAATATGCCGAAGAATATAACGGGATTCCTTCGTGTTCTGCAACACATCCTGATTGTAAAATTAACAAACCTTTTAAAGGTAGCTTTATCGAACTGCGATTATGATTATCATAGTCCACACTTAATATAAATGTTTCAGAAACAATAAATAACCACTGATTTTCTGTTGATAATTTGGTTCAAATACTTTTCTTTTGGATTTGTTCAAAATTACATTCAGCATGCCTTGACTATTTTAGTGCAGAAATTTCACATGTTCGATCAACAGTTGATTTCCATGAGAAATTATTTCTACAATTAAATTGATCATCATTGTTTTTAGTACATGCATTAAGTTATAACTGCGACATCAAAAAATACAAATTATTTGCAGTTGTACACTATGTAGTCATCATCCACCAAAAATATCACTGTACTATTATCTACTTTAATTGGAAGTTGAATTATTTTGTAACTTCAGAGCTACGATTGATAACTAATGATATTTCGGCTTATATTACAACTCGATTTTCTATCATAAATCTATTTACTTTGATAGTATTAAAAATTTTCTTTAATTTAGTACCGGTGATTTCTATTTAAAATATTGAAAAATATTTAAAATATTGTGTTTAAAATATGGAAGAGTGAGCAAAAGAAGACAAAATATGGAGAAAAAACAATGTTGGAGCTAGAAAATCATATTATTTTCTTGCCAGAGAGGTACAGTCTTATTCCTGCTGATGTCCTGGAGATTATTACTTAAAAAGTGTTGCAAGCAGTCATGATCAATTTTATAAATTTGTTTTTGAAAGGAAAGAATAAAAAAGTATAAAAATAGTTTTATATATTTATATTTCAATCGTATTTAGATAATGCTTTCAGATAGATTTATTGTAATAGATGTGCAGGGATTTTACGTAGCTAGTAAGTTATTTGTTAAAGAAATTAGCATTTTAGATGATGATGATGGTGATTTTAATATTGAAACTTTTCTCATTAAATCTCCTTGTAAGTATTCTAAGTTAACTAATAAGGAAAGAATTACAAATAAGTGACTGTACAATCATTTTCATGGATCAATGATCAATGATTCAATGATCGTGACTGTACTTTAAAAGAGACTACAGAATATTTAATGACAACTATAAAAAAAACCATCTGATTATATATGTTAAAGGATGTGAAAAAGAGAAATGGATAAAAGAAATATTTAAAGAAGAAGAATATAACGAAGAAGGAAAAGAAATATGTATATTTAATTTAAATAACTTTAATTGTCCAAATATAAAAAACGTATATAAAAATTTTATTAATATAAATATTTGTAATTATCATAGAAATAAGAATTGTAATCAAATATGTGCTGAAAAAATGTAATTTTATTAATTTATATTTAAATAAAGAATTTTATTAATGTAAAGTTCTATGTAACTTATATTTTTTAATTTCAATTAGTTATACTGTAATCTTCAAACAGACAACATCAAATATAAAAAAAGGTTTCATCAGCTGAATTAAAGGAACTATTGGATAAAAACAAATGTAATATTAATCATGATCACATAAACCTATTTCTCAGAATGATTAAAGAATTAAGAATGTGTAGTGCTACATCATTCATATACTTCAAGATTGATTTTCACAAATACGATTGCGAAAATATTCAGACACAATCTTTTAACATATGTGCTTATAAATTACATTACAATCAATATATGCTGTCACAAAAGCTATATAATTTATATAAACCTACTTGTAATTATAAAAAATAAAAAAAGACTTTAAATAAAAAAATTGTATTGATTAAATAATTTATTTAAATTTCATAAAAAATTACATTATTTTATTTTATTTTATTTATTTTTTTTTTTTTACTTAGCGTTTTATATCCCGATATTTCATCTTTGAGACACAACGGACACTCGTACACTGTGTAGTATTCCCTGGAAAATGATTCATCAGAGAAATGTTACCTCTCCAAATATGGTTTTTGTCTAAGAAGTTTAGCCTTCTTTTTTTTATCAACTTTTCCATTACGGTTGATATTTTATTCAACTTGTTATTCCCACTTTGCAACTTTACTTTTTATACATACTATCTTTTCCTCAACCTTTTCGTGCAATTGAGTTTCATTATCGTCCTCAATAACAAATAATTCTGCATTCATTTTTTTAAGTATTGTTATTCAAGTTTAATATGAGTTAACAAAATTAGAATAAAAATCACAAAATGTTATACTAAGTTTTATTAGAAATTAAAGTTTATTTTAAGATTTGTTTTATTTTTAAACTTACCACAAAAGAATAATAATAATACAAAGAAATTAAAAAAAAAAACAAATGCAAAATGTTAGTAGAAATTTGTGACCGATTATGGCCAAAAGGCTAGATTATGAAATATTATTCAAAATAAATAAAATAAAAAAAAAATGTTAGAAAAACCAATAATTTTTTTTAATTCTATCGGTAAACATATTTCTAATAATTAGAACCACAGAGAAAACTTTTCTCATCTTCCTTACATTTTTGCAAACAAATCATAAAACAAATAATTTCTTTATACAACTCTACTGTATTAATCATATGTCAAGATTATTGTAAGTCTTTATTTAAATAAATGTTTATTTAAATTTTTTCACTTTAGTACGCGACTTCTAAACAAAAAACTATTTTCTTATCTTATTTCCTCATACTCCTTACATTGTTACAAACACAAACCACAAAACAATTATATTAAATCTAAAAATAAAAACTTAGACTAACACCCAGAGCTAGAAACTCAAATCACACATTTAACTTCAAGGTCAACAAAACCACAAACCTCAGGGCTGGAAACTCAAACCTCAATCCCCCCCCTTTTACCCGCGCACCAACATTTTGCCGTTCGAGTTTACGAAAGTATTTGATTATGTTTTCTTTCCATGACTTTCCAGAAATTGACATCGATGGCTCAAAATGTCATAGCAGGTATCCCAAGAGGGCAACGATATGAAATCTATATTTTTATCATCATTTTATTTGGATTTTATGATGCATTCATGATATCGAGTTCTGATCCAAGCGATAAAAGCGAACCGCGAATAGCAGAAATGGTATCTGTAATATTCCGCAACGAACCATTATCACCTTTAACATTTCAGAAATTTTGAAAAGGGCAGTTATATCTTTCTTCGTAACACCTTTCAAGAGCCTTGGGGTAATTTTTATTCGGTAAATTTTGGGGTAAATTTCATTAAGAAAAACTTTGTTTCATTGACATAGAACAACGAGTTTTGTTTAAGATCGACAACAATTTTGCTTTGGTTGCAATATAAATTTCTTCCAGATCGCTTCATGTGGCACCGGATGGACAGACCTTTTCAGTTTGCCCTTGAATGTGGAAAATCTGCTTGAAATACTACTCTAAAATTTCAAGCCGACATTGCAAAATAGTTCTTTTGAATATTCGAAATGTTGCGCTTCATCACGGCCCTTTGTTGCTTTAACGACGCCAATTCAGAACCACTTTTGCTTCAGGCTTGTTGTTATTCATTTTGAAAAACTTATAAATTTTTCAAAACCGAAAACAGAAAATTGAAAATCAGCTAAAAATTATTTGTATAATTTTTTCGATGAGCAAATATATTTGATTATTTATTTGAACCACACAAATTTTTATATAATTGCGACCCAAAAAAATCTTTTTCTATTCGAACTACAAAAAACATTGTCGATAATACAAAAATGTTTATTTTGTTCCACGAAATATTTGTGCAAATATCACACAAAATGTATGTTGTGGCTCTACGGGCCTAGAATTCCAAAATCAAGAATGGATTTGAAATTGCAAAATAAATTTTATTTTGTTCTACCAGAACGATAATGTTCAAAACGAACTTCAGGAATTCCTCGAAGGAAATTGCAACTTTACCACCAGCAGTTGTGTTGCACCGAAAGATCTAACATTTGTGCCAATGCACAGTGGGGCAGAATCGAAATTTTTTGGAAATAAATCTGTAACTTCTGATCGGCTGGTAGAATTTTCAAGCTCCTCAGAGGTGGAGCTAAGGGGCCTCAAAGTTAGGTACCTCTGACATAAAAAAATTTGTAATCACTTGTCAAATTTTTCTCGTCCGATTTAAAATATTTTTATATATTGTTGTAGACCCTGATAAGACCTATAAAAAACATGCTTACATGTCCTATTTTGCATGTTCCTGGTCCAGTTTTTTTCATATATAACCTAGTATTTCCGACCGATTTTTTTAGTTTTTTTCTTAACTAGTTAAAGAACAAAATTATGTATTGAATAAAAAAAATTTAAGTCGATATCTTTACCGAGTCCAAAAATAAACGATTTTGAATTTGAAAATTGCAAACAGACGACTTTTTGTGTGTTTCTAGCAGAAAAAGTATCTATACTCTTTTTTATCTAAAATAAAATTTTCCTTAGCAATATATAATAATTTTGCACTTTTCTGAAAGGTAACTTCACAGAGATGACTTTAAGATAACAAACCAACCCAATAACTCAATTGGTCATGGTACACACCCTCCCGAATTGGACCCATTTTATATGATTTTAGCCCATATTTTCTCAAATCCCAAAGCACAAATCGACAAGCGGAATATATTTTTAGAATCTTCAATATGTTGTTAAAAGTTTTAAATCAAAATCTGCGGGACTTAGGAAAAATGTGGATTCTATAGCCAAAAATGTAAAAAATACCATTTTTGGGAATTTTCATTAGTTTTTTTGGGAATTCAGGAAAACCCTACCACATTTCCTGCAAATTTCATTAAGATATCAAATATGTTATTACAATTAAAAATTTTTATTTTCTCCAAAAACCCCAAATTGTGCCTTTTGTTTGGTTTATTTCTAAATAGCGAAAGAAATTTTAAAAATATGTTTCCAAATTAAGCATATATAATTTCCGATCTTTTGCAAAAAGATTCAAGTCAATATTTATTGTATATATGACTATATTTTTACAAACTTGCAACTTTAGCCTTTAGCTTTGCGTGAATAATTATTTAGAAAATTATGAATATTTCTGTATACTTTTAGTAATATCTATACACAAAATATTTTTATAAAAATAATTAATAAATATTTTTTATTTTTAATAGGGTTGCCACATTTCCCAAATTTAAGTAAATCTTTATCCTTTTCTAAGCATTCATATATCTCTATTAATGAATTTAAAATAACAAAACAAACAAAAAATGTGTATTTTAACTTAATCAATATTATTATTTTGGTATTTATCATCTTCCTTAATAAATATTCTATTTCTAATACGATTTTTTATCACTTATTTACATTAAATTTACGTAGACAATTTTTCTAATATTTTAAATTTATACTGCTTATTTTCTATAAAATAATCTGTTGTATCTATATACATATCTAAAAGATAATAAAGGTCTTCAAGTCTTCAATATTTTGAGTTGACAAAGGCTCATAATAAATCCAACGTCTGATGATAACAATAGGCTATTAAAAATATCCTCGTTTTGTGACGTTCTGGAACATTTCCTGTAGCTGAATAATTGAACGTGCTTAAAATCTATGTTTATTGCTTCTTGAGCCTCTTCTGTAAGCTTTCCTAGAGGAAGAATATTTCGTTCAATTATATTTTCGCCATGGCACAATACTTTATGTACTGTTGGTGTCATTTCTTTCCATGAATATAAAGAAACAAGTAGTTTAGATATTTCTGTTGCATATTCTCCAAATCGAGCAGAGTTAATTTTGTGCTTACTATTAATTGCCATTAATAATATGTTAGTCCTTTCAAGTAACTCTTTATTAATATCAGTTATTTTTGATGTAGCTTCGAAATTTCCGAAAAACCTTCTTGCTGTGTTTCCATCACTTGTATTACCACCAGTCGGCAGAGGTTTGTCGATGTTTAATCCCGTCTCTTCTCTGAATTCATCCTGGGTTCTACTTTTCTCAGATATTCTAAGCGTTTTTAAATCCTCGTTGTTTCTGGTAGGTTTTGTTAAATTTTCTGGCACACTTCTATACTTTAAATCATATAATATGTGCAGAAAATGCTCCATGAACCGTATTCTGGCGTGAAGTGGACATATTCTGAAAGACAGAAATTCTTCATTAATACTCCTTGTTTTATCAGTATCCGAAAATTGTGATTTCGTCTCATCACATAGTGAGCATTTCCAAAAAGAAGATGTTTCCATCAATCATTGTTAGACTAAGTTGAAAGGATATGTAGAATGTCTATTGGTTTATGGTTATTGAAAGAGGTTGTAAATCATTTATTTCATCTCTAATATATTCCACTAAATCCTTTGTTGTTGTCTTCGACTCCCTTGTGTATTCGAACTAAATAGGTCTGCAAAAATGTTTTGATCCCGGAGTGGTGTTAAGATGAAGAGTGCTTTAAGGAATAAGATCGTATTCTTAATGGCACCAAAGATGCTATAAAAACGCTTTTATAATCTGCCATTTTCTTACTTCCACTAGCATGCTTGTATTCAGGAAGGGCTGATAGTCCTTCACATCCCCACTTACAGATTAATACAACGTCGCTGTTATTTACTTTTACCAACTCATCTGCAGAAAAATCTGCAACTATCCTGGTAGCTGTATTCTCATGCTTCCTTTTTTTCTTGAATATCCTTATATGATGGTAGAATTGAGTGTCCCTTCTTAAGCAGAGTTTTTCTTAAAATTTCGGCAATCCGTTTAAGACGTTTTGGTGATGCAGTTGGCAGTATTAATTGCACTCTTAGGTTGCTTTTCCTTTTTTAACATTTCTTTGAATGTATCAGAAACTTCTTCATTCGAAATTATAGAAAGCTTATGGGCCAGTCGTTTCTTCTTAGATCTTGTACTTAAATCATCATATGTCTTGCAGGGTGCTCCAGTTGATATTTTGCACGCCGATATTTCTATATTAGTATCCATTAAATCGGAATGTTTAATTTTGAATCCGTTAGTACGCTGATTCAAGGTCTTCATTTTTACGTCATACAACTTTAAAAAACTCTCTATCTGAGATTTACCAATGACGTTGACTTTTGCATGATATGTAGTTTTTATGAATTCTACTATAGCTTCCAAACGATTAAGATCATTTTTAGATAAACTCCACAGAACACAACACTATTGTTATAATGTTGATAATGATTAGCTGCGCATTTATATATATAACTATTCGACATATCTCGCAGGTATATATATTTACAGGTATTCTGTGAATTTTCATTAGGTAAAATATCTGAAAGAGTCAATTTGGCAGAGTACCTATACCGAATTCATTGATATTATATGTTGCTGTTAGGTATTATTTTGAACCATCAGTAATAGATAAATGCTGCAGCTAGGTATCACCGGAAAGTATACCTGTACATTGCCACTAGATCATAAATATATAAATTTTTAACCATCAACAATAGATGTTAAATTTAAGTAAACACCATAAATGTAAACTAATAAAATACTTATTGATTAAGTTAAAATAGACATTTTTTGTTTGTTTTGTTATTTTAAATTCATTAATAGAAATATATGAATGCTTAGAAAAGGATAAAGATTTACTTAAATTTGAGAAATGTGGCAACCCTATTAAAAATAAAAAATATTTATTAATTATTTTTATAAAAATATTTTGTGTATAGATATTATTAAAAGTATATAGAAATATTCATAATTTTCTAAGTAATTATTCACGCAAAGCTAAAGGCAAAAGTTGCAATTTTGTAAAAATACAGTCATATATACAATAAATTGGAAATATAAAAGTTTAAAAGCGCATATTTCTGAAATGAGGCATGATATTGACTTGAATCTCTTTGCAAAAGATCGAAAATTATATATGCTAAAGGATAAGCTTAATTTGGAATACATACTTTTAAAATTTCTTTCGCTATTTAGAAATAAACCAAACAAAAGTTCCAATTTGGGGTTTTTGGAGAAAATACAAATTTTTTAATTGCAATAACATATTTGTTTATAAAGATATCTTAATGAAATTTGCAGGAAATGTGGATCTTATTAATATAAATAAAAGCGCGTTAACCAAATTACAATCAGGGGTTGGGTTTTCCTGAATTCCCAAATAAACTAATCAAAATTCCCAAAAATGGGATTTTTTACATTTTTGGCTATAGACTCCACATTTTTCCGAAGTCCCGTAGATTTTGATTTAAAACTTTTAACAACATATTGAAGATTCCTAAAATATATTCCGCTTGTCGACTTGTCCTTTGGGATTTGAGAAAATATGGTCTAAAATCAAAACTTTCATATAAAATGGTTCGAATTCGGGAGGGTGTGTACCATGACCAATTGAGTTATTGGGCTTGTTTTTTATCTTACAGACATCTCTGTGAAGTTACCTTTCAGAAAAGTTCAAAGTTATTATATGTTGCTAAAGAAAATTTTATTTCAGATAAAAAAGAGTGTAGATACTTTTTAGGCTAAAAAAAACACAAAAAATCGTTTTTTTGCAATTTTCAAATTCAAAATCGTTTATTTTTGGACTCGGTAAAGATATCGCCTTAAAATTTTTTTTATTCAATAGATAATTTTGTTCTTTAACTAGTTAAGAAAAAAACCAATAAAATCGGCCGGAAATACTAGGATATGTATGAAAAAAACTGGACCTATAACATGCAAAATATGGTGCTTAAAAACTCAAACGCAAATAACTCGAAAACTATAAGAGATAAATAGGATACGTAAGCATGTTTTTTATAGGCCTTATCAGGGCCTACAACAATATATAAAATATTTGACGAGAAACAAAAATTTGGCAAACGATTAAATTTTTTTATGTCAGAGGTATCTAACTTTGAACCCCCTTAGCTCCGCCCCAGAGGGTTTTGTTGTGCCCCCCTTCCAAACTTAACATTGTACACTCATCTGCTACGCCTATGCCAAATTTCATGAAAATCCAACCAGCTGATCAGAAGTTACAGATTTATTTCCAAAAAATTTCGATTCTGCCCCACTGTGGCTTGTAGGATATAATGAGAAATCACTTGAATATAAGAATTTCGATCTAGCAGCCCTTCGGGATATAGAAGGAGTCTTCAACAATGTCAAACTGACATCGATCAAGGCCTTGGGCTTGTCAACTCAACCATCAACATTAGTCATGTTTACAAAGAAATACAAACTCCCGTATTTCAAGTCTCCTAGCCTAAATGGAATGGAATTAGCAATATCCAATAGTGCCAAATCTAAAATAACAAGATATCCTAGAAACCCAATTCTCTTGATAGAATAGGAAAGGCTACAATGGTAATCTATGAATGCAAGAAGGACATTGGAGGCACATGGAAAATCAACCAAAAGAACGTGAATTGGATTCATAAAAATGTAATTAAACCGATTCTCTTTTATGGAGCATCAGTATCGTGGAAGTCGTTCGATACGGCTTCAAATCGCTCTAGCTTTGAAGGAGTAACGCGTAGAATAGAACTCTCCATACGGGTGCCATGAGCACCATGTCTACCAAGACAATATTTGCAATGCTTAATTGAATCTCAGTGATCTTAAGGCTAAAAATAATGCGCTAAGTACGGCGATGAGACTAAACTCCAATGGCTGCTGGCACTACAGGCCATATGTTCACGCCAGCATTCTAGGAACTACAACTGTAATTCCTGAACTTATAGATTACTGCAAGACTAAACAACTATCATCGAGACTCTATTTCGGTTCACCCAGGAACCCTGGACCAAACCTCTTGCTCTAATAGAATACTTCCTATCTACACAGATGGTTCCGAGATGAAGAAGGTGCTGGTGTCTACATCGAAGAATTTGGGAAATGAATGTTGTTTGGACTCCCGAACGTATGTAGTTTTTTAGATTGAAATAACGGAATAACGGAATAACGAAATAACGAATGGCGAAACATTCAAACATGGCGCTGATATGAGTGCGTGGACACGGGACGAATCACGACAATTGTATTGCGGACGAACTGGCTTTACTACAGGATGAGGATATATATCGTTTCTGTGGCATCCTTAACGTTTGTAAGCAATGTATCAACGTTGCAATGAATGAATTGGCAAAAATGGAAGAACAAACCCATGTGCATGATAACGAAAGTGATAAGGCCATAGACAAAAAAAGGTCATCGTTCTTATTACAATTACCTAGGATACTACTTGGTAATATCAATGAAGCAATGTCAGATTAGGACTTCAGTCCAATAAATTTTGCAGAAGTTGTCACAATGGAGAGGAGGAGGAATTTATTCACCATCTCTGCAATTGTCCCGCATTTGAAGATCTCGTTCGCGCCATTTAGGACAGAGATACTACAATAGTCTCTCTGAATTAGCTAACATAAGCATAGGAGGCATCAGCGCCTTTGTAAGGGAATGTGAATGGTTTTATCTTCCAGACTTATTTGGCATAAACTCACTCTTATACCGTTATCTGACAAACTCTACCTTATCTTATCTATTCTCTTTTTAAATTATCGAAATCTATTTTCAACTAATCTGTAAATTTTCTTCTTCTTCTTCCTCCTCGTACCTACTCTTCCTTCTTTGCCTATCACTATCTATTTACAGATAAAAAGGGACCTAAAGAGTCCAGAAGAGACACAAACCGCCGCGATGAAGATCACCTTTTTAACTAACTAACTAAAAATAGAGCTAAAAATTACTTAAATTTTTTCATTCTTCTACACTTTTTGTTCGCGCGTTTATACTTTTAGATCTCATACGATCTTATCGGACTTTGTAGATAAATTCTACACCTTCTTTATTTTTGTTCAGATTTTCAACAGTTACATACAGGGTAGTAAGATTTTGATGACAATATTTCTTAATTTTTTATTTTTTTGTTTCTGGACGCAGTCTGAGCGCGCCTCAACGAAATACAAATTCTGAAATAGGGATTAATATTTGTTGAAATTAAGTGTATTTTGCGCTATATCTCGTTGATGTCCAAAATAGTCAACACAAAAGCGATCATTTTTTAAAAAGCCTGTTTTTGGGCACATGCGCAGTTTCTAACGGAATAGCATGGGTTACTACGTGAACTTCGCTTTTTTTTTTTTTTGTTATTTTACACAATAAAATCGAAGAAGCATTAAAAATAAATATAATAAAAAATATGATGTCCTTTTTGAAAATTACGCAAAAATTGCACTTTTGGTTTTTGTATTTTTATATAGCAAGTTGCAATATATAAAAATACAAATATAATTGATCGCGACCATAAATTTTTTATAATGGCCCTTATATAAATCGGACAATCCGTTCTCGAAATATATGCTTATAAGAATGCGGGAATACTGTGAAAAATCCCACGTTTAAATTATAACGGAATTATTTTATTATTTATAAAGCAATGCTAAAAAATCTTTTTTATTGGTAGCTGTTATATGTTCAAAAAATAAAATTTATAAGCAACGTAAAAAATATATTTCAACATTAGCTGTTATCAAGCAACGTAAAAAATTAAATTTTAGGCAACGTAAAAAATAAAAATCAAAAAAATATTTTTTATTAATTATAATTATTATAGGAAGACGAAAATTAATATTTGTTAAAAATAACTGTTACTTAAAGGCGTAAAATTTTCTTATTTTTTTTTAACAATTATGACATTTTTATATAAATCTTATAACAATTATGTCTCTCATTTAAAGACGTTAAACGTTTCAAAATTCATCGCTGTTTATCATTAAATTTATTACAAAATGAAAACATTTAACTTCATGTATTTGTGGACATTAGTCAAGGAAAATTTGCTGCCCTCTGTTAACTTAGAATCGTTTTGAGGATGTAAATATTTATTTTGTAATTAGAAAAGTACGCGGTGCACCTGCGAAAGTCTCAGTTCTAGGTGTACGATTGTCCAAGGTAGTTATGCAAAATATCATCTTCCCATTTTTGGACTAATTAATTAACTGTATTGCATTGGATTTATTCCTAGGAATGGCGATTTAAAGCATATGTAGACCATAGAAGCTCTGAAATTCTAAATAACACAAAACCTGAACTGTAGAAGTGTGTTCCGACTCAATTTAACACAGCAAATGCTGGAAAAATAGCAGTACATCCACCAAGATTTAATTTACTAAGTAAATGGGTATTCCTCCTTTTCTGAAACAAGATGAAGCTTATTGACCAAAATCCATAATCGACAATCCAGGTTATAAAATCAAGAGCTTAGAGAAAGAATTAAAAGCAAACCTAGTTATTGTTGAAACCCGTTGTAAAAATTTCGACTACAACAGTTTCTCATCTTATTTTAAACTAAAAAGTACAGTTTCCTGGGTAAATCCTTTTATATCCCGCAACTGTGGAACCAAACAACAATATGTTGATGAATTATACTGTGTTTATATTCAATCAAAATTTTAATATAGTTGACTACAAAAATTTTATGTTTTTGAATATTTTGACCAGAAACAAAATTTTATTAATATAAAAAATATCATTATTATTGCCAATGTTTTTCCTTGTTCTTAAACGATATTTTATTAATTTATTTGCAAAATTTATTATCATAATTAATTATGAAAGCAAATTAATATATATATATATATATATATATATATATATATATATATATATATATATACATATATATATTTTATATATATATATATATATATATATATATATATATATGTATATTGCTAATATTTTGGACATTAGTATTCTTAAGGAACTCCATTAAGCAAATTTTTATTTGAGCTTGTTTAGGAGAAGATGTCCTATATTTAGTTCTACGTTGCTGTTGCTTAAATGGCATAGATTGCGGTGAGTGGGATTAAATATATGCTGTTGTGTGATGTATGTGTGTCCTAATCTTTGTCTAATGTATTTTTGTAGATCTCTTCTTTCGGCATTATTGGGGTATATTAATGGAGTCTTAGATTAGTTGAAGTTTTTATAAATGTGATGGTACTGTGTCCATTCTTCAATTTTAGATTTTTTGATAGTTATTAAAATAGTGTTTTTTATATCCCTTTTATTGGCTTTACAGAAGTTGCAAATTTAAGTGCTTCATGCGCTAAAGTGATGCCTTCGATGCATCATTTTAGCGCATGAAGCAAATTTAGTGTGATATTTAATTAAAATATCTCTTATTTTAGAGGTTATTATATTTTTGTTTTTGATGTAATACGTGACAGTTATTGTAGATTTAGAATCTGTGCAAATAACATATTTATCTCGAATTATATTTATTGAGTGTATATAATACTGCTGTCGATTCAGCCGTGTACATTGAGCAATTTTGGTCAAAGGTAGCTAAAGAATCAGTATTTAATGCAATGTTAATTACGGCAAATGCAGTGATAGTGTTTGTTTCTGAACCATCTGTGTACAAAAATTTCCAATTTTTATTTTTTAATGATGAGGATATTTCGTAGTTAGATATAAATTCCTTAGGTTTGGTTATTAGATCCAATATGAAACTCGTACTTTTTAATTTCTAGGGTGGTTCAGTAGGCGTGTAAATTTTCTGTGGTTTTATATTGATACCTATATCTAAGGCCAATTTAAGTCAGTTGTAAATAGTTGATGGAAAACGCATTGGCCGTTGGGAGAGGATGGTTGTAATTCGATTAATAAGGTACTGTTCAGAAGGAAAAATTATTTTAATAATTAAGTTGGTGTTAATGAATTTGAATCTTTCCTATCTATCATATTTGTAATTCGAGTTGTTTTGAGAGCACCGAGAGCAATCCTAGTGGATTGATGGTAGGCAGGACAAATTTTTCAGAATTGTGTCTTTGGGGCTTTACCATAAATAGTAAGACCGCATTCTATTTTTGACAAAATTAAACTGCGAACAATATTTCTTGACGTATTTGGATGAGGTTTTCCATATCTTCCACCTATACATTTTATTTTATTATATTTTATCGTTTTAATAACGGTTTTTTGAGGCTATCTATTTGAGATGACCATGTGAAGCTGCTGTTGAAAATTATACCAAGTATCTTTAGTGTTTCAACTTTAGTAATACCCTTACCTTGATAGTTATTTTTGTGGTGGTACATGATTTTTTTTTTTTTGCTTATATGAATATATTTAGTTTTATTAAAGGAAATTTTTGCACCTGTAGTTGTACACCAGTAAAAAAAAGTGAGTCTATTTCCTGTATATAAATCATCTGCGTAGATAACATGTTTGAAATATTTGTTGTTAGAGATTATTATATTGAGTTTGTTTGTTGCTATCTAAAAAAGTATCACCGATAGCGAGGAACCCTGTGGAATTCCGTTGTAGAGGTTTTCAGTATGAGAATAGCAGTTGTTTATTTTAATTCTAATTTTTCTATTGGTAAGAAAAGCATAAACAAAACTTCTTTTTGGTCAAAATTTCCATTCCTTGACTTGCGATATTATTGAGTGCATACCGATCTGGTCAAAAGCCTTTTCGAAGTCAACTGATATGATGGAGATGTGATTAATGCGTGAGAGTGCAGAAGCAGTTAAATGATGGATATTGTTTAGGGCATCGATGGTACCTTTATTAGGTTTAAAAGCAGATTGATGTATGCTGAGTAATTTATTTTTCAATACGAACCATGTTATTCGTGTGTCAATAATTTTCTCTAGTTTTCGATAATAAAGGTATCAAAGATATGGGCCTATATCCCTCAATTTTTGTTATATCTTTGTTGGGTTTTATGATGGGGATTATAATTGAGATTTTCCAACTTGGGTGCATAACACCTGTGGTGAAAACTTGATTGTACAGTTGTTGTATCATTAATAATATATTGTTAGGTAAGATTTTCAACAATGGATATGATATTTTACCAAATCCCGGAGTTTTTTCCTTTAGGGAGCTTAGAGTTGATTTTATTTCAATAGAAGTTATACTTTCCTCTACATTTTTTGATGAGAGTGTTAACTGATAGTTGATGAGGGTGTTAGAAGTTTGTTTATTGCGGTTAAATTCAAAACTAAAATTGTCGTCAGAAGACTGACATGACCATATTTTAGCAAACAGGTTAGCAATCTCAATAGGATTCGATATGATATTATTTTGTTCAATGTAACGAATTCTATTATTTGTGTTCACTCCGCTTAATTTACGAATATAGAACATCTCACGAATTCAAGAAATGTTTGTCAAATGTGTAAACAAAAACACCATTCACTGCTTCATCGCACAGAACATGTATCGAGTATAAACCCCTCTAATCCCCAAGTAAGCGCTAGGTTCGCACCTTCAAATCAGAATATAACCCCCAACAATTCTCGTACGAAAAAAACCCCACAATCCTTGTTTCTAAACACGAATCCCTCTATCTCTGCTGAAGCTGCTGCTCAAATGCGTCAATCTTATTCAACCCAAATACAGTCCGCATCGAATTCGTCCGTTTTACTCGAAAATGCTCTCGTAGATATTTATTGAAATCTTCTCAAGTACACTGTTCGTGCGCTAATTAATTCTGCTGCGGAATCAACGTTTATCTCGAAAAAACTTCAGCGCAAGCTTTTGTTAGATACTCGGTCCTCAAACTCTGAAATCCATGGCCTTAACGATGCATTAACTGCCACTTCAACCTAGCTGTGTTACATTAAAATTGGCTCTCCATTGACAGTTCTTTTGAAACTTATACCGATGCCTTTGTCGTCAAAAAATTAACTGGTCGGCCTCCGTATTATCCGCTGTCTGTCCTTAAAGATAGTAAATGTTCAGACTTGAAAATGGCTGATGAACGTTTTAATCAATCGTCTGATATAGAATTACTTCTCGGCGAAGATATATATCCTAAAATTCTACGAAATGGTACACGTTGGGATAATAACCAATCTTTAGTGGCACAGCAAACAGTTTTTAATGGATAATTACTGGTAGAATTTCGATAAGAACCAATATTCCATCAGCGTCGTCATTTATTAACGAAATTGCGTTGAACAACCAACTTAAAAAATTCCCAAGGAAACCCCGTCTTTCAAACGAAGATGTTTACTGCGAAAATATATTTCAGTCAATGATACATCGCAATGCAGATGGACGTTTTGTAGTTTCGCTACCATTCCGTCGTGAATTCCCTGATACCATAAATATAGAATCATCAAGTCATACTGCTCTTAATCAGTTTCTATGAAACAAGACTAGACTATTAAAAAATTCCCAATTAAAGTCGAAATACAACAAAGTCATTTAAGAATATTCGACGCTGAAACAATGTAACCCCCTCTAACACATACAACGAGTACTATTTAGCACACCATGCAGTTCTGAAACCCGACAGTACTACTACAAAGTTACTTGTAGTATTTAATGCATCTAGTGCTTCCTCAAACGGAAATAGTCTCATTGAATTGCTGTATCCCGGACTAATTCTACAAGATTATCTTACTGTGCTTATTCTGCTCTGGAGACTCTTCAGATATGTGTTCAATTACGATATAGAAAAGATGTATCGTCAGATATTGGTCAATCCCTCTTATACCTCGTTCCAAAGGATAATATTTCGAAGTTCTCTCCAAGAACCCCCTCAAGATTTCGAACTAAAAACCGTAACCTTTGGCGTGAATTGCGCCCCTTATCTAACGATACGAACACTGCTCGAATTAGCTTAACTCAATGAACAATCCAATCCAACAGTTTCAGACATTCTCCGGAATTACATGTACATAGACGACGTTTTGAGCGGTTCCCACACTTTGTCTTCGGTCCTTGAGTCGGCTGGTTTCCCTCTTAAAAGATGGACTGCAAACAATGAGTACTTACTAAAAGGTCCTTGTCTGAGCATTTATTAGGTACAGAGTTCCTGAAGTTGTCAGACTCTTGTACTACTAAAACCCTAGGTCTACGGTGGAATGCAGGAAGTGATAATTTTTATTTTCGACTAAAAGATCAATCCTACCGAAAATCCATTACAAAAAGATCAGTCTTATCTGAAATCGCCAAACTATTTGACCCCGCCGGTTGGCTTACTCCCAAAATTGTTGTCGCCAAAATTATTATGAAGCAAATCTGGAAGGATGAAACAAACTGCTTTCTTAGAAACTAAAGTCGCCCTAGTTAAGAAAAGAACTCTGTGGAGCAGAATTAATGGCCACCATGGTTGATTCCATTCAGTCTCAACTCAACCTTCGAAACCATAAATTATTTCTGTGGACCGATTCAACAATAGTCTTGGCATGGCTACATAAAACCCCTAGTAAATGGAGTTTCTTCCATTATTGAGAAGGTTGGGAGCCAATCTTGGTTTCATGTTGACTCAAAAAGTAACCCCGCCGATTTGGCATCCCGTGGACTCACAGTTCCTTAACTAATGTCTAGTGACTTATGGTGGCACGAACCTACGTGGCTCAGATGTCCTCCGAGTACATGGCCCCAGAACTGAAGAAGAGGCCAAACCAGCAGTTCGTGTTCACTTAACATAGTCACGAGATATGCACATAATTTGCCACGTATATCGTTTCTATTACAGATGTAACAGAAAGATTCGTCATAAACTGGTCACTACCTAAGAATTAACGCGAAATGAACTAGTTAATGCAAAGTCTCATATGGTCATCGCGTGTCAAAGGTTATACTTCGCCAATGAATATAACTTACTGTCACAACGTCTTGAAATACCCAGAAAAAGTCATCTGTTAACTTTTAATCCTTTTCTAGACTCTAATGGTGTTATGCGAATAAACGACTGACCGTTATGAAGAACGATTTCCTATATTATTGCCGTATCACGGATGGTATACGCGTCTATTTTTGTCATATTTACAAAAATACTCCCTTCATGGTCAAAATGCTCTTTAATATGTTCCCCGGCTAAAGCTCTTGATTAAGTCAACAATATCACAGTGCCGTACATGCGTAAAAAAACCTATACATCTCGAAGCAACAACGGTAATTTCCACGCAAACCTTTTTAACTGCGTTTGCAAGTTTCTTTTTCTTTTTTTCTCAGCGAGGGACTAACAGTGCCTTATATTCCACAGTGGGGCAGAATCGAAATTTTTTGGAAATAAATCTGTAACTTCTGATCGGCCAAATTCATGAAATTTGGTATAGGCGTAGCAAAGCAGTGTACAATGTTATGTTTGCAAAGGGGTCACAACAATCCCCCCAGGGGCCGAGCTAAGGCGGCTCAAAGTTAGGTACCTCTGACATAAAAAATTTTTAATCGCTTGCAAAATTTTTGTTTCTCGTCCGATTTCAAATATTATTATATATTGTTGTAGGCGCTGATAAGACCCATAAAAAACATGCGTACATGTCCTATTTATCTCTTATAGTTTTCGAGTTATTTGCGTTTGAATTTTTAAGCACCATAATTTTGCATGTTCTTGGTCCAGTTTTTTTCATATATATCCTATTATTTCCTAAAATAAAATTTTCTTTAGCAACATATAACAATTTTACACTTTTCTGAAAGGCAACTTCACAGAGATGACTTTAAGATAAAACACAAGTCCAATAACTCAATTGGTCATGGTACACACCCTCCCGAATTCGACCCATTTTATATGAAAGTTTTGACTTTAGATCATATTTTCTCAAATCCCAAAGCACGAATCGACAAGTGGAATATATTTTCAGAATCTTCAATATGTTGTTAAAAGTTTTAAATCAAAATCTACGGGACTTCGGAAAAATGTGGAGTCTATAGCCAAAAATGTAAAAAATCCCATTTTTGGGAATTTTGATTAGTTTATTTGGGAATTCAGGAAAACCCAACCCCTGATTGTAATTTGGTTAACGCGCTTTTATTTATATTAATAAGATCCACATTTCCTGCAAATTTCATTAAGATATCTTTATAAACAAATATGTTATTGCAATTAAAAAATTTGTATTTTCTCCAAAAACCCCAAATTGGAACTTTTGTTTGGTTTATTTCTAAATAGCGAAAGAAATTTTAAAAGTATGTATTCCAAATTAAGCTTATCCTTTAGCATATATAATTTTCGATCTTTTGCAAAGAGATTCAAGTCAATATCATGCCTCATTTCAGAAATATGCGCTTTTAAACCTTTTTAAACCTTTATATTTCCAATTTATTGTATATATGACTATATTTTTACAAACTTACAACTTTTGTGAGTAATTATTTAGAAATTTATGAATATTTCTGTATATTTTTAATAATATCTATACACAAAATATTTTTATAAAAATAATTAATAAATATTTTTTATTTTTAATATGGTTGCCACATTTCCTAAATTTAAGTAAAGCTTTATCCTTTTCTAAGCACTAATATATTTCTATTAATGAATTTAAAATAACAAAAAATGTCTATTTTAACTCAATCAATATTATTGTTTTTGGTATTTATCAACTTTCTTAATAAATATTCTATTTCTAATACGATTTTTTATTACTTATTTACATTAAATTTATGTAGACAATTTTTCTAATATTTTAAACTTATACTACTTATTTTCTGTAAAATAATCTGTTGTATCTGTATACATATCTAAAAGATAATAAAGGTCCTTCAAGTCTTCAGTATTTTGAGTTGATAAAGGCTCATAATAAATCCAACCTTTTCTCATTGATGATAGTACAGGGTCTGATGATAACAATAGGCTATTAAAAATATCCTCATTTTGTGACGTTCTGGAGCATTTCCTGGAGCTGAATAATTGAACGTGCTTAAAATCCGTTTCTTGCTTCTTGAGCCTCTTCTGTAAGCTCTCCTAGAGGAAGAATATTTCGTTCTATTATAATTTCGCCATGACACAATACTTTATGTACTGTTGGTGTCATTTCTTTCCATGGATATAGAGAAACAAGTAGTTTAGATATTTCTGTTGCATATTCTCCAAATCGAGCAGAGTCAATTTTGTGCTTACTATTAATTGCCATTAATAGTATGTTAGTCCTTTCAAGTAACTCTTTATTAATACCAGTTATTTTTGATGTAGCTTCGAAATTTCCGAAAAACCTTCTTGCTGTGTTTCCATCACTTGTACTACCACCAGTCGGCAGAGGTTTGTCGATGTTTAATCCCATCTCTTCTCTGAATTCATCCTGGATTCTACTTTTCTCAAATATTCTAAGTGTTTTTAAATCTTCCTTGTTTCTGGTAGGTTTTGTTAAATTTTCTGGCACACTTCTATACTTTAAATCATATGCTATGTGCAGAAAATGCTCCATGAACCGTATTCTGGCGTGAAGTGGAGATATTCCGAAAGACAGAAATTCTTCATTAATACTCCTTGCTTTACCAATATCCGAAAATTGTGATTTCGTCTCATCACATAGTGAGCATTTCCAAAAAGAAGATGTTTCCGTAATGGCATTACTAACCTTTCCATCAATCATTGTTAGACTAAGTTGAAAGGATATGTCGAATGTCTATTGGTTTATGGTTATTGAAAGAGGTTGTAAATCATTTATTTCTTATTTAATATATTCCACTAAATTCTTTGTTGTTGTCTTCGACTCCCTTGTGTATTCGAACCAAATAGGTCTGCAAAAATGTTTTGATCCTGGAGTGGTGTTAAGCCATATATCTTCAAATGAGTTTTTACACTTTGATGAAGATTGCTTTAAGGAATAAGATCGCATTCTTAATGGCACCAAAGATGCTATAAATACGCTTTTATAATCCGCCATTTTCTTACTTCTACTAGCATGCTTGTATTCAGGAAGGGCTGATAGTCCGTCACATCCCCACTTACAGATTAATACAACGTCGCTGTTATTTACTTTTCCCAACTGATCTGCAGAAAAATCTGCAACTATCCTGGTAGCTGTATTCTCAAGCAAAGAAGATAGCTCTACACATGCTTCCTTTTCGGTAACTAGTTTGCTTTTTTTCTTGAATATCCTTGTATGATAGAAGAATTGGATGTCCCTTTTCAAGCAGAGCTTTTCTTAAAATTTGATATTTGTTTCGGCTGAGTTCCAGTTCAAGCATTAAAGCAATTGCTTCTTCCTCTGTAAAATTGGATTGTGATGTTGGAGTAGGTACACTTTCGGCAGTTGTTCAGCAATATTAATTGCACTCTTAGGTTGCTTCTCCTTTTTAAACATTTCTTTGAATGTATCAGAAACTTATTCATTCGAAATTATAGAAAGCTTATGGGCCAGTCTTTTCTTCTTAGATCTTGTACTGTAAAATCATCATATGTCTTACAGTGTGCTCCAGTTGATATTTTGCACGCCGGTATTTCTATATCAGTATCCATCCAATCGGAATGTTTAATTTTGAATCTGTTAGTACGCTGATTCAAGGTCTTCATTTTTACGTCATACAACTTTAAAAAGCTCTCTATCTGAGATTTACCAATGACATCGACTTTTGCATGATATGTAGTTTTTATGAATTCCACTATAGCTTCTAAACGATTAAGATCATTTTTAGATAAACTCCACAGAACACAACACAATTGTTCATGTTTCAATGTAATCACAATGGTAATCAACTTCGTTATGATGTTGATAAGGATTAGCTGCGCATTTATATATATCTATTAGATATATCGCACAGGTATATATATTTACAGGTATTCTGTGAATTTTCATCAGGTAAAATATCTGAAAGAGTCAATTTGGGAGAGTACCTATACCGAATTCATTGATATTATATGTTGCTGTTAGGTATCACAGGAAAGGATATTACCTTTGCATTGTCACTAGCTTATAAAAATGTAGATTTTGAACCATCAGTAATAGATAAATACTGCAGCTAGGTAAGTATACCTGTACATTGCCACTAGATTATAAATATATAAATTTTTAACCATCAACAATAGATAAATACATTTGTTAAAATTAGGTAAACACCATAAATGTAAACTAATAAAATACTTATTGATTAAGTTAAAATAGACATTTTTTGTGTGTTTTGTTATTTTAAATTCATTAATAGAAATATATTAATGCTTAGAAAAGGATAAAGATTTACTTAAATTTAGGAAATGTGGCAACAATATTAAAAATAAAAAAATATTTATTAATTATTTTTATAAAAATATTTTGTGTATAGATATTATTAAAAATATACAGAAATATTCATAATTTTCTAAGTAATTATTCACAAAAGCTGCAAGTTTGTAAAAATATAGTCATATATACAATAAATTGGAAATATAAAAGTTTAAAAGCGCATATTTCTGAAATGAGGCATGATATTGACTTGAATCTTTTTGCAAAAGATCGGAAATTATATATGCTAAAGGATAAGCTTAATTTGGAATACATATTTTTAAAATTTCTTTCGCTATTTAGAAATAAACCAAACAAAAGTTCCAATTTGGGGTTTTTGGAGAAAATACAAATTTTTTAATTGCAATAACATATTTGTTTATAAAGATATCTTAATGAAATTTGCAGGAAATGTGGATCTTATTAATATAAATAAAAGCGCGTTAACCAAATTTCAATCAGGGGTAGGGGGTAGTAGAATTCCCAAATAAACTAATCAAAATTCCCAAAAATGGGATTTTTTACATTTTTGGCTATAGAATCCACATTTTTCCGAAGTCCCGTAGATTTTGATTTAAAACTTTTAACAACATATCGAAGATTCTTAAACTATATACCGCTTGTCGATTCGTGCTTTGAGATTTGAGAAATTATGATCTAAAATCAAAACTTTCATATGAAATGGGTCGAATTCGGGAGAGTGTATACCATGACCAATTCAGTTATTGGACTTGTTTTAGCTTAAAGTCATCTCTGTGAAAAGTGTAAAATTGTTATATGTTGCTAAAGAAAATTTTATTTTAGATAAAAAAGAGTGTAGATACTTTTTCGGCTAAAAAAACACAAAAAGTCGTCTTTTTTACAATTTTCAAATTCAAAATCGTTTATTTTTGGACTCGGTAAAGAAATCGACTTCAATTTTCTTTATTCAATAGATAATTTTGTTCTTTAACTAGTTAAGAAAAATACTAATAAAATCGGTCGGAAATACTAGGATATATATGAAAAAAACTGGACCAAGAACATGCAAAATTATGGTGCTTAAAAATTCAAACGCAAATAACTCGAAAACTATAAGAGATAAATAGGACATGTAAGCATGTTTTTCATAGGTCTTATCAGCGCCTACAACAATATATAAAAATATTTGAAATCGGACGAGAAACAAAAATTTTGCAAGCGATTAAAAATTTTTTATGTCAGAGGTACCTAACTTTGAGCCGCCTTAGCTCCGCCCCTGGGGGGATTGTCCAAACATAACATTGTACGCTCGTCTGCTACGCCTATACCATATTTCATGAAAATCCAACCGGCCGATCAGAAGTTACAGATTTATTTCCAAAAAATTTCGATTCTGCCTCACTGTGTATTCAGACAATGGCCTGGCTTTTGTTGGCGCTTCACATATATTAGACGCTAACAAAACCCATTTCATGTCACTGGTACGACGAAAATTAACTGATCAACATAGTTTACTTTGCTAGAATGGCAGTCCCGCCAGGAGCGCCACACATGGGAGGACCCTGGGAAGCAGGAGCTTCAAAAGATCCACCTTAAACGAATTTCTCATGGTCAGAGCTATGAAGCTTGTTTAAACTCAAGACTTCTTAGCTATGAGCGATATCCCTTCAGATCTCTGTGCACTTACTCCTGGCCACTTTCTTATAGGAAACTCTTTACTATCTCTCCCAGAACCTAATCTTTCTGAGCATTCCTTAAGTTACGCTAATCGCTTGCAAAAAATTGCAAATTTTGTATCACCAATTTGCCCTCAGATGAAAGGAGGAGCATCTGAAAGAACTCAACAAACGCCTAAAATGGAAATATCCTCAGCGTGACTTTGCTATCGGTGATCTTGTCATTGTAAGACAAGACAACTTGCCACCAAATCAATGGAGGCTTGGCCGCATTTAAAACGTTATTCGTGGCAATGATAGTAGAGTTAGAGTTGCCGAAGTAAGCCAATCGTCAAATTAATTTTACTCCCGAATCCCGAACAAAACTAACTTCGTATATTTATCTATCGTATATATATATATAGGGTAGTGGCTGCACAATAGGCGTCGTTGCTTCATAAATTTAAAAAGAAAATCAAAAAAAGATAAAAAATAACAGAGTTAGGAATGTATTTATACAAGAACCTATCCATGCATGACTTCCTTCAGTTACAGCAATCACCATGCCATGTACCCACCGCAGCAGTTTGTCACCCTTAGAAGAAAGGGTCGCCACAGCCATCAACGTAGTTCGCTTCACCTTCCAATTGCCGCTTGTGTCGCAAGGACCATTTCCTCCGAAAATGTTTTAAATTTAAACGAATGAAGGTCTCAGAGAAGTTAATGGTGGTTAAACGGCTTCGATACTGCGAAAACTGCTTAGAACATTCCCACCAAGTTAATAAATGACGCAACACCGATCGGTGCCGCCAATGTGAGAGCAGACACCACACTCTCTTGCATCGGCATGAACGTATAAATTCATCGATGCTAAAAGTCACTACCTCTACGAGTTCCAGAGTTCCAGTATCCACACTATAACGCTACTCCCCACCATTATCGTAAAAATGGAACTTGGAGATGAATGGTGTAACGTCAGAGCACTACTTAACCCTTGCGAAGAAGTAAGTTCGATTGCAGAGTTTTTGGTAGAGCGCTACAAACTGAATGAAAGAGTGGCAGAGTTATACACCAGAGTTATACACCAACTTACGTTTAGCAGACCCCCATTTCTATAAATACGAAGATACCAACTTCGTCCTTGGGGCCGATGTTTATCCACGGCTCATCAAATCCGCCATTCAACCGGAAGCAATTGGTACCCCAATGGCCCAAGACACCGGCCTAGGCTGGACTATTATTGGAAAACTTTGTGTGTAGATGCTGCAGACCTTATTATATTAATATATATTTTATTAAATTTGTATACCCATATTAGTAGTATATTAAATCACTTTACTGAATTTACCCCCATACGTCATATACCTTTAGAATCATTAACTTTATAATGAAAAGAATTAAAAATTGAATTTAATTGTACTTTTTTTTTATTATAAGTTCTTTCATGTGTTCTTTTGCAATATAGCCGGGATGTTAAGGTGTAACAATAAGAACATAAAGGCCTTATTCAAATACCACGTTAAGTTTTTCTCTTATATTTAAAAAGAGAAAAACATGTTTTATCTTTAGTACTTACTAATGTGAGACATATGTTAATAAAAAAAAGATTATTATTAAAAAGGAAACAAACCGAGCAACATCATCCCCCGGATAATAAAGTGCGTAAGCAAAGTAAAATAAATATATTTTATTCAACGCCAACACTAATCGTGTAGTTATTATTTTCAAAAATTGTCAAAATATCTTTACTTCACCGCCAGCTTGAAATACATAGCTAAATTCAAAAATAATAAAAAAGTGTCTACATTCTTATATCTTAAATAAAATGCATATAAAAATAAAGTTTATATCTAAAATAAAATTTTCTTTAAAAACATATAATAATTTTACACTTTTCTGAAAGGTATCTTCACAGAGATGATTTTAGAATTAAAAACAAGACCAAACACTCAATAGGACTATGTGCAGACCCTCCCGAATTTGACGTATTTTATATCAAAATTTTTATTTTAGCCTATATGTTCTAAAACTCCAAAGGCTATGTGAAATTTTATGTAGATCCAATCATCCGATTAGAAGTAACAGATTTATTTCCAAAAATGTTAGATTTTGCCCCACTGTGCAATGGCGTATCGCTGCAAACCTCCAAGATCGATCGTGCAAAATATGGACTAAAGAATATTTACCACAATTAATATTCAGATCCAAAGATGAGCAATTAAAAAAGGATGATATTATTCTGTTTGTGATACGTAGACACAAGTGGCTTAAAGGTATTATTGCTAGTACCCAGCAATCCGATGTGTAGACAAAAAGCGATATACTACGTTTCCCAACATCCAAATTCGCTTTATTAAAAGTGAAACAAATTGGTTCACGAAAGTGAGGAATGTTAGAGCCACTTGTGTAAAATATACTTGTGTGATTTGATGTACTGTATGTATGTATGTGTTTATGTATGTATATATGCATGTTGAAATTAATTTATAAACTTACCCAAATTTTCATAAATATCATCGCAAACATCCCATCTATCTATAATACCAAGAAATTGCACCAAGTAGGCAAATGTTGCCGTTTTTGGATTGTTAGTGCACCATAATTGAATTACTTTTGTCATTGGATCATCGCCACCTATTGCATTTTCATCGCATAAGCACTTCTGTTTTGCCAAACAAGCTAAACCTCGCCAGTCGCGCTCGTAACCTTCCTCAGAACGCAAAATTTTTCTTGAATTTAGCAAGTAAGAAAGTTTCCGTAAAGTTTTTTTACTGAGTGCTGTTAAAGGTATGTCCTGAAATGCAATTATATCGCTTTCTACAGCTGTCGTTGGAGTGTCAATTGAGCTAACACTAATGTTTATGCTATTATTGCCGTAATTCATGTTGGTTATTGATAATGCGAGATTTTGAACCATTTTAACTAAATAAATTAAAGAAAAATACAACATCACATACAGTTAAATTTTGAAAAATTAAAAGATCAATATCGTTGGCTTAATATAGCAAAGGCGTATCTCGATTTTTTTTTCTTTTTTTTTTTGAAATCGCTCTTTTTTACGCATTCTGGTGGACCACATTCTAATACACGTCTCTTGAAAAATTGAGTGCGCTATGACTGCAAATAACAGTTTTACAGGCATTTAGAAGAAAGCCGTAACTTATTGGAAATATATTTTGAAAGAAATAGCTCTAAAGCCGCCCATAGACACATACTACATTATTAAAATTGAGAGAGCTTGAGAATGTGTGTCACACAGATGTTGCAGTATAAAAAATCAAAATCGTTTTGATTTAAAGATGAACTCATACTGCAAAAATTATTTTGAATGTATATTTGAATGAATTTTTGCATTAATGAAAATTTCATTTGACTCTTAAAACTGCAAGAAAAAATAATTAAAATATTTAAAATTGTTTGTTTGTATTCGCATTTTTTTCATAAAAATAAAAATTTGATTGATCAAATGTGCTGCTTTTAATAAAAATATGTTGACTAGAGGGAATTTAACTTGCTGAATTCGAATCTGCTTTCCGTTTTTTCCTATCAGGTCTTGATTTTTTTATGGACTTGGCTAATATTTCACCATTTTTAGGCGATCACTTTACTATTTCTCGAGAAAGGTTTGCCCAATTTACATAAATAAAACTTCGAAAGATGCCGACTGAAATCAGCTTATTTTTTTATCCACTCAATAGTTTCGGAGTTATTCAGAAATTAGTGAAAAAGTCCATTTTCCATACCATATTGAAAAAATGTTTCTCCTTAAAACTTATTAAAACGTTAAAAAATTGTGGTTTTTAATCATTCATCAAAAAGCTAAGTATACTACGCTTAAAACTGATGTACAAATAAGGATATTCACAATTAACTGAAGACACCTATATCAAAGAAGTATTTATACTATATATACAACTATACGTATATTTAACATATTAAATATTGCGTAAGCTCCATTGTATAGTTTTTACTATAGATGGCTTCAGTTAATTGTGAATAAAATCATTATTTTTTCATAAATTTTCATGATAGTTTGTGGCCTGTTTTAATCGTAGTACACTTGATTTTATGGTAAGACTAAAAACCGAATAACTCCAAACTGAGCAGGAATGTATAGTATAACCACTCTCTGTACACTCAAAAATCTCAGAGTAACTTTGATAATATATTTGTTTTTATTTAACCATCTTATTTTAATTACTTCAATTGATACTTTCAATACCATTAACTTCACCTTCAAGAACATTCTACTGCGTAATTTTATTTTCATATTCAATGCCCTGAGTTACAACAGTCGTTGATCATTCTAGTAGTAAATGTGGTGATAATAAGAAGTATCAAGTTTTTAAAAGTCCAAGTATACAATTAAAAATTTTAAAGTGTTTGATTAAATCTTAAAAAAAAAATTAATTAAAATAAAATCAATATTTGTTCAAAGGATATTTTTCAAATATACACCGGAAAAGTATTCCTCAGGAATTGAGAAAATCTACCCAATAATTTCTTTGACAATTTCGGAGCCAATAGGCTGCATTAATGTAAGCAACCAAAAACGTGGTTTTTATTTTATTTTTTTCAAACCCTAAAATGTGTTTCAGTTACTTATTTATTTTTTAAGGCAGCCTTAACTTTATAGTGTTCCGAGCCAAATTTTAATTTTTTTCAACGGTTTCTCTAATATCAATTTTGATCCCCAAAAATAACAAAAATTTCACGTGACCAAGGGCCTTATAAATTGTACTGTTTGAGACACCAAACAAAAGCTTTGCATCAATACGTTACGTAAGCTAAGGGTCTAATCACGTGTTTAGTTTGAGACACCAACCTAAAGTTTCACACCGGTTACATAAGCCGGACTTAACCTATATTTTACCATAAACCAAACCAAAATCGTGTATATTATTCTAAAATTATTCTGAACTAACTAAATACTCGTAATGTAACATTTAAAACTTTATGCAAGATTACTTTAACAAAACGTGTACTTATTTTTACGTTATTTTTATCTTATTAATTTGTTTGTCACTGTATTATTTAAAATTACGAAAAAACATACATTGTACTTAAATTATGTCAACTTAAATTAAACTGCAACACATGCATTGTTTTTAAAAATAAAATACAAAATACATACTTACATATATTTAAATTAGCTTAAGTAATAAAATTCCATTTTCATTAATTTGCACTTTTAACTTCTTAACTATTTTTTATAATTATTTCTCCGTTATAAAGTATGTCAATTAATTAAGTAATTTTAAATATTTTACAAAAGAAGAATAACAACACAAATAAATTTAAACTTGAATAGTGTAAATTCTGACGAAACGTTTGAATTTAATTCCACTAGATTTCTTATTTGTTCGTTGGTGACCCCGACGTGATCTGTGTAGGAAGGCACGATCAAATTCACGTTAACAAAGTACGATTCGAGTAAGCGAACCAGCAGTTATCAGAATAAACCTTTTGGACTTGAGCATCCTTTTTCACCACCGCCTGCAACAACATGTCTTCAGTGGAAGAATTAATTAGCCTGCAGAGTATCTTAGGTGAAAACATCCAGCAGATCATCTGGAACTTCAAGAAGGATTCTGCAGATAGAAAAAATAAGGTTTCCAATTTTGAGGAACGCAGTCGTCGCCTTTCCGACAAATGGAACGAATTTAATGATTTTGACAAAAAATTGCGTGTAATTGTTGCAGACCAGTCTGAAGTAGATTACTTCAAAACCAATTATTTTGAGCAGATTCGGGCATTGGCGCAAGAACATATTGACATATTTCAATCTGAATTAGTACGCTTGAAAAAGGAAGAACTCAAGAACCCACAGGCAACTCCATATGAACACAATGTGCAAGCATCAGCGGGGATTACACAAACACATGGCAGCAAGGAATATGGATCAGAAGACGATTCTTCACATAGTTTAATTGGAAAGTTTAACGCTCGGATGTCAGCATTGCAGAGGTTATTGATTGGAATGTCAAGAATGAGTAGCGATGAGCCTCAACAGTTCTACATTAGAATTGAGACCATTAAAAAACTATGGAACCAAATAGGAGAACTATATGATCAAATATGGGATCGATGATCAAACCCCCTAGACAATGGTCTGGATCAAGATGCTTATGAAAACCTGAGAGGAATGGTCATTGATGGTTTGACAAAGTTACAGGTGATGTCGGATCAACCATCAAACACAAGTTCGGTAGGCCAACATACAGTCATGGCAACAGCATTGCCACTGCCGAAGATCTCAATTCCCAAGTTTGATGGGGATTATGCAAAATGGACGCAATTTTATGACATGTTTCTCCATATGGTCCATCAACAACCGATACCTGATGTCCAAAAGATGTGGTATCTGAAATACAATCTTACAGGAGAAGCAGAAAAATTTGTAAGCCATCTATCAACGACAGAGGGCAACTATGATTCAGCATGGACTATGTTGCATGATCGATACAACAACAAACGGGTTCTTGTAACAACACTAGTCGAGAAAATCATGAACCAACCATTACGCAATTCAAATTCTGCTACCATTAAAAAATTGCACGACACAACTCGTGAATGTCTTTTGGCACTAAATAACATTGGGATTGAGACAAAGGGCTGGAACCCTCTCCTTTTCCAAATATTGATTAAAAAGCATGCATATGAGGTTCGAGCAGTCTCTTAGCAAGCCGAAGGAGTTACCAACAGTTGAAGACCTGTTATCTTTTCTGGAAATGGTTTAGAACATTGAATCCATCACGCACAGGGAGAAATTGACACATACTTCAAATAAAACAGCAGCAACTATGGTGAAGAGAGCAAATAGGTGCAATTTCTGTAATAATGAAAATCATGCTTTATATCTCTGCGGAAGGTTTTTAAATTTATCAGCTATAGATAGGCTACGATTTGTACAATCACAAAAGCTTTCCTTCAACTGCTTCAAAAGAGATCACTCTTCAAAAGACTGTTCATCAGGCTTGTGTAGAAAATGCAGCAAGAAACACAACACAAGTCAAGTAAACTTCAATTTCCGTCCCGAACATTGAAGTAAAACCTAATACTTCCAACGCAGCGGTGACATCTGCTTCTGCAAATGCCTCATCATCAGAGAGGGATTATGTAATACTTGCAACAGCAAGAGTAAAAATAACAGCATCTAACGGAAATTCAGCAGAGTTTCGCGCTGTTCTCAATTCTGGTTCACAGATGAACACATCACTTGTTAAATACATCACTTGGATGGATTATCAGTGGAAAGTTATCTTCAAGTCAAGATACAAATGACGCTACAACTTGTGGAGTTTGCACAAATAATCCAGAAGATTTTGACGACGAGTTATTAAGTAACGTCATTGAACGGCTGTAGAGAATGGAAGACGATGGATCTACTGAAAGGGGCTTTTCGCAAAATGAACAACAATGTGAATCACTATTTGTTCAAAATACCCAAAAAAACGATGAAGGGCGTTTTGTTGTCAAGATACCCTTCCGTGAAAATCCTTCTGCATTAGGGGATTCTAAGGCAACAGTCTTAGTCTTGAACGACGATTAATAAAAGATCCATTGACCAAAAATTAGTACATAAGTTTTATGAATTACTATGAACAAATGAAACATATGACAGAAATAGATATCAACTCAATACCAATTCGCGACTATTTTATTCCACATCACTGTGTTATAAAACCAGATAGCACCACCACTAAACTTCGTGCCGTTTTTGACGCTTCTGCTAAAACATCGTCCGGTTATTCACTTAATGTACACTGGTCCAATTGTTCAAAGTGATCTATTTTCGATACTCATCCGTTTCCGTTTACCAAGATTTGTATTTACTACAGACATTGAAAAGATGTACCGACAAATCTTGATACATCCAGATGACAGGAGATACCAGATTATCCTGTGGAGGAATGATCCTTCTTCTCCAATAAAATATTATCAGCTTAACACCGTCACATACGGCACATGACCTGCTCCATATTTGGCAACAAGATGTCTTCAACAGATTGCTGTCGATAATGAGAAAGATTATCCACTAGGTACTCAAATGATAAAGGAAAATTTCTATGTAGATGATGGTCTCGGGGGATCAAACAGTTTAAGTATTGCAATCGAAACATAATAACAGCTCGATTACATTTTAAAACAACATGGTTTCAATTGTCGTAAATGGAGTACGAATAATAAGCAACTACTTCAAAACATTCCACAAGATGACCGGGAGGTAAATCTTGGTTTTAACAGCACACAGAAGGAAACTATTAAAACTCTGGGTCTAATATGGCTGCCTAAAGAAGACCATCTTTGCATAAAGGTAAAGGTGGAACCTATAAATATGATTACTAAACGCACAGTTAGTTCCGACTTGGCAAAACTTTTTGATCAACTTGGACTGCTGGCACCAATTGTTGTGAAAGCAAAGATATTTATTCAACAATTAATGCAGATGAAATTGACATGGGACGAAGCACTACCTAAAGATATAAGCTCAACATGGTCAAATTTCCGTGAAAGTCTAAACTCATTAAAAAACCTTCAAATAACACGACACGTGTTCAAGGATAACATCTTATTAACTACTCATCTTCATATCTTTGCGGATGCATCCGAAAGAGCCTTTGGTGCAGCAGCATACATTCGATCAACGTCTAAAGGTGACAGAATAATAACAAAGTTACTCTATGCAAAATCTCGCGTATCACCAATCAAAAACAAACCTTACCACGATTAGAACTTTGTGCAACACTTCTGACTGCAGAACTAGCTCAACGCCTTCGAAAGGTTATGCAAGTGAAGAGTTTACCAATTTTCTTATGGACAGACTCTGAGATTGTGTTGTCATGGATACACTCAAAATTATCATCTTTCCACACATTTATGGGTAATAGGATATCAAAAATTCAAACATTGACTCTTCCAGAGCAATGGCAACACGTTTCGTCAAAGGATAATCCAGCAGACATTCTCTCAAGAGGTTTGACAACAATATCAATTTCAGATTGTCATTTATGGTTTTTAGGACCATTATTTTTACACGGAAGGCAAGAATGCTGGCCTGCAGAGTTTCTTCGGCCACAGTTAAAAATTACCTCTGATTTAGAAAGAAAGAAAGATTCAACAATTGTTTTATCAACTGTAAACAACTACAGTTTTGTATACAATATTGATCATAAAGGTTCGTTTAAGAATTTACAGCGAATAATATCATATGTCCACCGCTTCGTTGAAAACACCTCTGAAAAATATTCACCATGGTCATAACTAAATGCTTTAAGTACAAAGGAACTTGAGACATCACTAAGAATAATTGTACGTGCTATTCAAAGTTATGATTTTTCCAATGAAATCAAGTAATTAAATAAACAATAAGAAATCACTAAAACAAGTCCAATTATCAGTTTAACTCCGTATATTGATAAAGAAGGCATTTTGCGAGTGGGAGGACGATTGGAGGAGTCAGCTTTATCCTACGATTTAAAACATCCAATTATTCTTCCATACAATGATGCACTAGTGGAACTTTTATTTAAATCAATGCACGAAGAAAACAAGCACTGCAGTCCGCAAGCTTTATTAGGAATCGTGAGGCAACGGTTTTGGCCGATCAAAGGAAAATCCATTGCAAAATCAATCAGTGCAAAAATGCATACAATGTTGCAGGGCCCGTCCAAAGCTATGTCAACAATTAATGGGAAACATTCCACGGGACAGAGTTACTCCTGCACGGCCATTCATTAATACACGTGTTGATTATTTTGGACCGATATGGATCCATTACAGAATAAGGGGAAAAAACCAACAAATATAATATAATATAATATAATATAATATAATATAATATAATATAATATAATATAATATAATATAATATAATATAATATAATATAATATAATATAATATAATATAAATATAATATAATGTATTTTGTTGCTTTGCGACAAAGACAGTTCATTTTGAACTGGTTAGCGACTTATCAACTGATGCTTACATCGGTGCCTTGAAACGTTTTATTTGTGGAAGAGAACGTTGCCAAAATATCTATAGTGATAACGCAACAAATTTTATGTGAGCCAACAATAAACTTACTGAACTCTCAGAATCAATATTCTCTGATAATGGGAAAGAGTTAATAGCTTCAACATGTAGCTCAAAAGGAATACAATTCCATTTTATTCCACCAAGATCTCCCCATTTCGGAGGACTTTGGGAAGCAGCGGTAAAATCAGCTAAAAATCTTCTTGTACGGAGCTTAAGTATAATTCCATTGACTTATGAAGAATTGGAAACGGTTATCATAGAAATTGAAGCCGTCTTGAATTCTCGTCCATTATTATGTCTAACGACCCCTCTGATATGTCTGCATTAACTCCAAGACATCTGTTGATCGGTGAAGCTCTTACGTCTCAGGTGGACACCGCAGCGAGCTCAAGAAAAATATCACTTTTATCGCGGTGGGAACTAGTCTCAAAAATAAAACATGAGTTTTGGAAAAGATGGTCAACTGAGTACCTGCATGAACTTCAACAGCGTTATAAGTGGAAAACTCTAAGTCCTAACATCAAACCAGGCGATATGGTTATCATTAAAGAAGATAATGCAGTGCCGATGAAATGGCCACTAGGAAGAATATTGAAAGTTTATCCTGCAAATGATGGATCCATTCGGGTTGCTGATGTCAAGATCGCATCTGGAATATGTAAAAGCCTATACATCGTCTCGCATTGCTTCCTGTTGAAGAGAATGAACAGCCAAACTCAACAAAACTGGACTCAAATGCAACAAATACAGATAAGATAGCAGAAGATCAAAATAGCAAAGGCAAGAGAATAAGACTACCATCCAATAATGTATTCAATACCCTGCTGTCTTTGCTACTTATTTTGCCAGTGATTTTGGGAACGCCAATCAATAACAAGCCATTTGGATCTCAGCTAGGAGTTCATTATTCATTATGTATTATGATCTATCACTTAAACAGATTTGTAAGAAAATGGAGTCCAATGCAGAGTCTTGTATAAATATAATAGAACATTTGCAGCATATTGAAACAGACTTAAGTCTAGACAGACTGTTATACAAATCTCGACAAAAAAGAGGTGCTATTGATTTTGTCGGAAATATTGCACATTCGCTCTTTGGTGTACTTGATTCTGAATATGCAGAGAAAATGTCATCAATCATCACCAAATTACAATAAGACGACTCATTCATGCTAAAACTCATAAAAGAACAAACTTCAGTTGTAAACTCAACTATGAACATCGTTAAACAAGATCTTA
Source organism: Protocalliphora azurea (assembly GCA_932274085.1). Lineage (NCBI taxonomy): Eukaryota > Metazoa > Arthropoda > Insecta > Diptera > Calliphoridae > Protocalliphora > Protocalliphora azurea. Next base: position 76,589,674 of record OW026521.1, on the reverse strand, counting down.
CTGCAGCAAAGTTCAAAGTTGACAGTCTTGAATCAACCATAAATGAATTAGTGAAAAACGAAGAATTACGCAATGAAGAATTGTACCAATTCGAGCTTGCTCATCTGTTCAGCATGGGCTTTATGCAACTATCACTTAATGCACACAATTTACAAAAAACGCAAGCATGCATCTTGGACACATTAACTGACTCCCATCATGGAAATATCAACCCCTTGCTGTTAATTCCACTGCAGCTAGAAATCGAGATACATCAAATCCAAACGCATATGCCTGAATCGTTGATGTAACCAGTATCGGAAAATGACTTGTTAGAGTTTTATAAGTTAATGAAGGTAAAGGGTGGATTTACCCAGGAACACGTGGTATTCAGTATAACGCTACCATTAGTAGAGCAGGATAAATTTAAATTGTATATAAATTGTATATAATTCCTGTCCCTAATACAGTTAACAGCACAATGCTAGCAATAGAAACATGTAGTCCTATCTTAGCGGTAGACACAAACCGAAGACATTACTTTCCGGTATCATCAGATCAACTTAAGTCATGTAACGTCATCAGAAAGGACATATTAATATGCTATAATATTCAACTGGAATATAACTTCGTAGCAGAGAGGTGTTCATGTGAAATTAATTTATTTTACAACATTACTACTCCAAATTGCAACCTACAGAAGCCCTCGGCCAGTGTAACGTGGACACCATTAAATAATAAAAACCAATATATTCATCATCATCACCCACACAAGTAACAACAGTTTGTGGAAAGGAAACCTTTTATCTTGAAGGATCTGAATTGTTAACTATTAGTCAAGATTGCATCCTTAAACATGATCATATCCATATGACCAGACAACAATCGCTATCAACAATTACTGGGTCATCATACACAAGCCTTGCAAACATTTCAGAACTTTCATATCAAGATCTTGCAAATGGTAACAATATTAAAAAGGCCAATTACACACTCATGTCAGACCAGATTTCGCTACAATTCAATAAAATAAAGGGCTTGCAACAAAGGTTAGAAACAATAAACAACTCAAATGTTCAACATCATTCAGAACATGGTGTTACAATTGAATATTTTGCATTATTCGTCAGCACAATAGGCATAATACTGGCTTCAGTTATAGCTGTAATACGTCGGAAATCTAGTACCATTGAACCAAAGAAAATGACACAACCATCTTATTCTACTCCTCAACCATCCAACGATAAGTCAACACCCTCACCACATTCACGCCAGAATTTCACAATTCAAGTTTAAATTTAATGTATTTTTAATTGACTCCTCGTCAATGCCGGGGAAAATGTACTTATTTTTACGTTATTTTTATCTTACTAATTTGTTTGTCACTCACTGTATTATTTAAAAATACGAAACATACACTGTACTTAAATTATGTCAACTTAAATTAAACTTCATGAGACCTTACCATGAAAGAGTAGCTGCTTACGAGAAGGCCAGAGCTAGCATTTTTGGTAATGATAATCAAGTTAAAAGATCATCTAAACGTATTCAAGAATATTATTGTCCATTAAAATCATTAAAACTTCATGTAATTTCTGCTATTGTTTCGAAAGACTATGATAAAAAAAGTGTGTAAAAGCAGTGGTTTTTCGAAAATGTGTCGGAAATGTACGGACGGCGGATGAATAGCGATAGGACGTATTAGGTATAATAAATTTGGAAATACAGTTTCAAGGACAATCTAAAAAATTTTGAGTTTCTTGTAGTACCATCTATAAGACAATGTAATTTGTATCTTTGTCTTCTGGACAGATTTTAAACTCAAAATTTCCGTACCCATAATTGAGGAAATAGAACAGATTTAAGACCCTAACAAACTTCCTTTGACTTACGATCAAAAACATCGACTTGACATAATTATTGCGGCGTTTCCAAATTCAAAAATTGAAGATTTGGGGTGTACAAAATTACTGGAGCACAAAATAGATACATGCGATGCAAGACCCATTAAACAAAGATACTATCCAATTTCTCCAGCAGTTGAAAAACAGTTTTGTGGAGAATAGGACAGTATGATTTTCCTTGGTGTTATAGAGGAATCACCAAATTCACCGTGGTCTTCCCCAACGGTAGTAGTAGTAAAACCCAGCGAAGTGAGAATGCAGGAAATTGAATTCAGTAACTATTAAGGACGCTTACCCGATTTCGAACATCGAAAGACTTTATCAAGACTTCCTCCAGTTTTTTGCATTTAAAAAATTGACTTGAAGGATGCCTTTTCGCAAATAAATCTAGAGAAAAGTTCTAAAAAAAAGACAGCGTTTATAGTCCCTAATCGACCTTTGTACCAGTTTACAAGAATGTCGATTGGACTTTGTAAGGCACCGCAAACGTTGTGCAAACTTATGTACATGGTCATTAGGTCTTATATCGAGGGATTAGAGTTCAAAATTGTAACAGACCATGCCAGTCTCAAATGACTTATGAATCAGCGTAATTTGTCGGGACGTTTAGCTCGGTGGTCTTTGAACATTCAGGATCTAAATTTACTATTGAGTTTAGAAAGGGTAAGGACAATGTGGTTCCTGATACTTTATCATGCATACACGAGGGCGTGTTTGTGAATTCAATCAAGTTTGAGAGTATGTCTGTTATTGATTTGGAATCTAATGCATTCGATAGTGAAGAGTACGCTAGGTTACGTGAAAAGTTTTCGAATACAGATTTACCGGATTTTAAGGTTTCCAGGATTCTGCGGTTATAATTTCCAATATTTTGTTTTGGCATGTTTGTATTTTTGCAATATTTGATGATGAAGCCATACCCCTTAACTGGATCCCATAACGTCCATATTAGTTTTAAAATTGAGTTATAAAGAAGTAGTTTGCAATTTAGACTTAACATAGAGTTTCAACCAATAAGCCAATTTAATTAACCTCCGATTGCTGGGGTATTACTTTGTTATTTATCGGGATAAGTGGGCACGATTCACTACGCAAGTTAAATGTTATCATAGTGCATTTTTGTTCTTTTACTTTTATTTTCATTTCCTTAACCATATTTTAATATCAAATATATGTTCCTGCAAGATTCGAGATGCTTCTTGAGGACATTCATGGGTGCTTAAAATAGCTGTATCATCCGCAAATGTTGATGTGTGCGTTGGACTATTAGTTGGCATATCAGAAGTGTAAATTAAAATACAAAATACATACTTTCATATATTTAAATTAGCTTAAGTAATAAAATTCCATTTTCATTAATTTGCACTTTTAACTTCTTAACTATTTTTTATAATTATTTCTGCGTTATAAAGTATGTCAATTAATTAAGTAATTTTAAATATTGTATAAAAGATTAATAACAACACAAATAAATGGTATTGATTCTATAGTCTTCATACACAAATCATGTCTCCTTATTTTATAGTCTTTGAGTGCAAGTACTAGAAAGACATTAGAAAAATAAAATAGTGTAAATTCTGACGAAACGTTCGAATTTAATTCCACTAGATTTCTTATTTGTTTAAAACGTATTGAATTATATTTTTCAATAGTTATTTTTTGTAAAATAATGACTTAAAACATTCCTAATTCTTACAACTAGTATCACACAAACCCCAAAAGTGTATATCCTAAGATTAAAACTATGTCTAATCATGTGCGTCATTACAAAATTAACGCTATCAAATATTGATTTTCTTTATAGAATTAACTTGATTCTAGTCATAACATGTCAATTTTTTAATTTCAAATATGACTAAAACAAAAAAATCTATTCTAAATGTTAAAAAAAAAACAAACATGAATTTAATTAATTGAATTTATATTTGCAAACCTTAAAATAATTTTATATAAATATTACTACATATTACTACATAAAATTTACTTTGTATTTACCTTATTTAACTAAAATATCAAACAATTAAAAAATCAGCACTAAGACTATGAATTGTCTATAAAATTTTCTTTATTAAATTATAGAATTTTCCTTTGCCAATTAAGTTTTACTAACAATTTATTTCGAGTGTATTCTCGTATCTTTAATTTTCTTTTTATGTTTTGATTTTTTATTTTGTATCCTAAATAACTAAATCTAAACTTAATAAAACCCTACAACCTTATATATCATTTTGTTTATTTCCTTTTATCTTCTTTTATTTAATAAATTTCATCTAAGTGAAATTGTCTAAAAATGAAACACTAAACTTTTTTTATAAAGGTAAAAAATGTGTAATTTTAGGGACAGATTATAAAATATCGGTACTATGTCTATCGTAGAAGTTGGCTTACGCATTTGAGAAGGAAAAAGTGTACCGAATATGATTTTTCATCCAACCACCGTTAAGTTTGTCATTCCTTTAGTAATGTTAATAGCTACTTTTTTATAATTTTTTAAAATTCTCTAAAGGTATGTAGATTTATTATATGTTTACCTGCCAAATACTAGGGTTGAGAACCACGAACACAGAATATAGAGATAGCTGGTGAACATCTATTCATACCCCCTAACCTCTGAATTTGTGCCGTTATAATTCGAAGATAAATATTGAGAATTAATAAAATGCATTTTTTTATCATTCGAAGATACCGGCCCGTAACAGCGGATAAAAAAAACTAAAAAGGGAGAAATATTAGACAAGCCCATAAAAAATCAATAGCTGATAGAAAAAAATGGTAAGTAGATTCGTGTTCAGCACTTCAAATTCCATCTAGTCCATCTATTCGTGTTTATGAGAGGATTTTTCTGCCGATCAGTGTTGTATAATTTAATTAATTTTCATGTTTTTTAAGAAATTTCCTAGAAATAATTTTTTGGAGAAATATATAAAATATAGTTTGTTCTTGTGTTGGAGAGTTCTTATGTTAAAGTTTTTAATAAAAGGAATTGTGCAAGAGAAAATTATGACTCAAATAATGTTCGTAAGAGAAAAAATATTTCAAACAAAGCCGAATGAATGACAAAAATCTAATGGAAGGTGAGCAATGTGTGAGTATTTCTAAAAACGGTCTTTATAACAAAACTTTTAAGGCAACTAGAAAGCCATGTTCATCATTCATCAAAAATATTATCTCAAATTTCAGAGAGAAACACTGGAGATGTCATAATAAACATGCTTCGAGCCTTAAGATCAGGAATAATTTATTTCAAAACTAATATAACTGATAAATACTAGTTACTCCTCCAAAGATCGAAATCTATTGTTGATTATATTTCCCCTGATTGTATTTTTAAAGAAAACTAAATAGCCTTATATAAAAAAATGGGGCGATTTGCAAGATCTAAAGACAATCCTCCCATCAGATAGCCACCATTTTTATGAAAATTTACCTTATAAAATATAATTTTTGTAGTATTTTATAGTAGTTTATTGAAACATTAATTTTTGTTAATTAAAACACTAATTAAAGCAATTTCAAACTACTGAAAAAATGGCTTACATTAGATTTAATTTCAAAAATTTCAATAACAAAGAAAAAATAATGGTATCAAAATTATTTTTCATAGCAAGATTTTGGTATCATCTTCAGGTGTTTAATTTGGCACTAAATAATTTACTAAACCGATTCACCGGTGTCCGTCAGTTCCTCCATCTAACCATTATAAACGTAAACATGCTGATCAAACTATATTTTACAATTTGCAAGATTCTTAATGAAGCAGGCTTCAAGTGAATTTAGTTAAAATCGTCATACACAGTTTATATTTAAGCGAAAATTATGATACTTAATTTTTTGAATATCGGACCAAAATTAGCTTTCTATTGAAAAACGTTTTTGGAAAATCATACGTGCATAAATTGTATATGGATGCTATTTTAATGAGCTTTTCACGGGGAATCCCAAGACGGGATTTGTTGTGTATGCAAAATGTTTATATTTTCAAGGGTGTGAAGATAAATACGTCAGTTAAATACGTCCTACACAAATGTTAAGTACGCTCCACACGCTGTTAATTAATTTGTTAAAATGAACAAAATTATTTTTAATAAAAAAAACTATATCAAAATTAAATTTTAATAAAAAAAATCAAAATATATTTATAAAACACATTAAAATATAAAATTTTAAAAAAATGTTTTCAAATATATCACTCTATACATAAAATTTCTTTGAACAAAAATCGAAAATTTCAAGTGGTCCTAATGGACATAAGGAGCAGACATGAATCGGGTAAGCGGCAGAGTGGAAGTAGCCTAGAACTAGTAGATTCTAGAAATGTATGTTCTATGTCCAGATTTTATGTATAGAGTGATATGTTTAAACAAATTTTTTTACAATTTTATATTTTAATGTGTTTTATAAATATATTTTGATTTTTTTATTTAAAATTTATTTTTGATATAGTTTTTTATTAAAAAAATAATTTTGTTCATTTTAAGAAATCAATTAACAGCGTGTGGAGCGTATTTAACATTTGTGTAGGACGTATTTAACTGACGTATTTGTCTTTATGAATCAAGATATGGTAAAAAGCTAATTTTTTGGATGTAAAATTTAAAATATTTAGAAAAATGTATTTCAAAGTATGTTTGCTCATATTTAAAATAAATACATAACTTCTAAACTAAAAAAGTGTCCAACATGAAATTTTGCACGAGTATGGAGAAGAGTTATGTTAACGTTCCATAATTGTTAAAAAAAATTTTAAAATATCGTTTTTGGTGATATAATGGTTTAATTTTTATTTCTAATTTTGACCTTTGAACTTTCGAAATAAACTAACTTTTTATATATAATTTTAAAGGCAATATCTTTATCTTCAGAAGTTATTCTAAACTAAACAAACTGCCTGTTTTTATAACACGAGCGCAAAAACGACTCGTTAACTTACATTTAAAACAAAATAAAATTTTGAAATGTTGCTTTTGTTTTACATGTAAGTTAGACGAGTTGTTTTTGCGCTCGTCTTATAAAAACAGGTAGTAAACTAAATGCGTGCTAAAATAAATGAGTGCCCAGCTTGAAATTTTACACGAGTAGGGAGAAGAGTAGGATTTGGGGTGCAGGAATTCCCACGATTTTTTTTAATTTCCCGGGAAAACGAGAAATTAAATATTCGCATTGGTTTAAAATTCTGTATATTTTTTTTCTATTTTTAATAACTTATATCAAGGAAAGGTTGACGTTACTCTAAACGTGGTACTTGCATAGAAAACAACTAGAACGTTATCTAGGAGTAACGTTAATGTTGCATGAATAAGGTTTTTGATAATTGAATTCGGTTATTTCCTCTCAGATATATATTAGTCTATGGTTTATCGAATATTGGAACATAAGTTCATTCACATGAAATTTTAAATCAACTTTATTATATTATTGATTTATTTGTCATATTTAAATTTTAGATTTTTTAGTTGTATTATAAAATTTGTTGAAATGAATATGAAATAAGTTGAACTTCGAAAATGTTCACTAGTATAAAAAAATTCTTGGTTGGGAGATTTTTTATTGAAACAAGTTATTTTATTTTGACACAACTTGTCTTATCCAACCAATGAATCTGTAGATGATATAACTTCCAAAATAAAACTGGGTATTTATATTATTATTTTTTTTTTCCATCAGATTTCTGAACGCTATGATTAATCCAAAAAGTTTGGTTGCGAACCAATTTTTAGTTTTTCCCAAATTCATGATTAATTTAGTAAGAATTACACAGTTAAATAAAATACATAAAAAAAATAGAGAAATAAAATGAAAATAAAACTGCAAGAAAAACTAGATACGTATGTAGATATGTATTTATAATTAAATTTACATAATAGATTAGAGATTATGTTTAAAAAAATTTAGCATCAAAAACACATTAATCTAAAAATCTGAGACAAAGTTTTTAACAAAAATTAAGGAAGATACTTATTTTATTTGTATAAATTATTTACAATTTTTAAATATAAAAAATGGTGTTATTCTTTTATATTATTTAATTTTTTGAAATTCAAATGATTTATAATGTTTTATTTTATTTTATTTAATAAACAAATTATCTTTTTTCTAAGAGAAAAAAGTTTTAAAAAATTTATTTTTTCGTTCCCGTTTCCCGGGAAAAGAAATATTGATAATAATTAATTACAGAGAAGACTTCAGCTCGTCATTAAAGTAAGAAATTTTCACAATTAAAAAAAAAAATATTCCATTTTTCTATTTTTTTAAGGAAAATCAAATTTTGTTTAATTCTTTTCTACTTATTTTATTTATCACCAAGCAGTGAATGTAAATTAAAATAATAAAAACCTTGAATTGTTATAAATTGATTTTATACAGCCAAATCTAAAATTTCATATGTACAGTTAAGGATGTGACTATAAATAAAACAAATACAACATTCATGTAACATATATATAAAACCATTTAAAAACATCGAAACTAATTGAAATATATATTTTTAAATATGCATATTGATAAGTTAGCGAAGTATTAATAAAGGTTTCAGATAGTCGACTCAAAAATAAAAATTATACATAACCCATTATACAGGAGCATCGACAATATGCAATATGTACATATGTATATGCCCGCTGGACTACAAACTTCGATAGTGATATCGCTTTCGAATAATTCTAGAACTTTTCTCTAACTAAACCTTCGAGAACGACTATCGAAGGCGTTTCGAGTATGAGCTCGTAAAGCTTACTTGTTGCTCAGTTTGTAGGAGCAAATCGATCAATACCGAAGGTTCGTTTATCTTGAAAATTCCAGATTTTTCCATATGACCATAGTAAAAAAACACATTTTTCAAAATTATATATCTCTGATCACAGACGGAATCTGGACATAGAACATACATTTCTGGAATCTACTTGTCCTAGGCTACTTCCACTCTTCCGCTTACCCGATTCATGTCTGCTCCTTATGGCTATTAGGACCACTTAAAATTTTCGATTTTTGTTCAAAGAAATTTTATGTATGGAGTGATGTATTTGAATTTTTTTTTACAATTTTATATTTTAATGTGTTTTATAAAAATATTTTAATTTTTTAATTAAAATTTAATTTTGATGTAGTATTTTTATTAAAAAATAATTTTGTTCATTTTAACAAATCAATTCACAGCGTGTGGAGCGTATTAAACATTTGTGTGGGAAGTATTTAACTGACGTATTTATCTTCACAACCTTAAAACAGACGGCATTTCTTAAATAAAAACGACATGTTTACTCTGTGAGTGATTGACAATAATGATATCTTATAGGATTTATTAGAATACGTGTACACCTTATTTAAGATATAACATAATATAAACAAAATAGTTACTCTCTTCTGCCAGCTTTATCTCACATATTATATCAGCGTTAATCTCAGTTGTAGACCTGGGGTTACGTTTAGATGGGTTGTTAAATTTAAAATTAAAATTGTAGTAATAGTGTTACCAATATATTAAACTTTACTTTTTGTAAGTGAAGATCGTTGTCATATTGTTGATTATTTTATAATCATTAAAACATTTTAATTTAGATATTTAATAAATAAAAATCCATACATTAATTTTAAAAGAACAAAATGTTCATTTAATTCATTTAAAAATAAAGCCGTTAGAAAAGTCAGAATATTGAAGAAAAATGTTGTAGTTTTTCCACAGCATGTAATGACATATTGAGGCATGTAAAAAATCTGCAACATATTTAATAACCATGTAAAAAACTCTATAAATAATGAGATATAGATATAAAGCAAAAAATAAAAAAGGCAAATAATTCTTTAATTTTAAGGTTTATTTTATGAAATTTTATTTAATTGGAATTTTGTTTAAAATTTTAAACTTATATGATATTGATGAATATTAATTAAATTTAAAATAACAAATGTTAATATGTTAAGATAGTAAATGAATCAAAACTATATTTATCATTGTTTTGAGTTTTATACTTTGCATTGGTATTTTTAGCTATTTAGTTTTTTATTAAACTACTTAAGCTGCTACCTCTGCTTCTCCCTCTGCTTTCTATTGCTACTCTATTTACTACATTTAGAACTAAGCAAAGAAGGTAGCAGTTTTTTTTATGAATATAGGTAAAAATATTATTACCGATTGATCTGTATTTTGACAATTTTTTATTGTAAAAATTCCAAACTGCGATTTGAAGATTTTTGTTAAAAAAAATTACGATTTCACGAAATTTACACACGTCAATTTTGCTTGTTTAAATCTGATTTTGTTTTGTAGTAGATAGAGAGAGAGAAAAGGGCTATGAGAAGTTTAAACTTTTACTTCGAAATTTAAATGGGTGAAACAAAATTTTTGTGTGAAGAGAAAATTATTTTATATACATACGTATGTAAGTAAAATAGTTCTGATCATAGATAAAAAAGTTGAAGAACGTGTTAAGTAGTAAAAAATTTATCTGAAAGTACAACCAATACATATGAATTTTTGAATTATTTTTATTTATTTATTTTTTTATATTTTATTTATTTTTATATATATATATATATATATATTTTTTTTTTTTGAATTGAGTTTATTTTGCCGTAAATTATGATCTCCGGCCCACTTAATTTTTAAACAATTTTTTAATCATTCAATAGTACTCTTAATTGTGATTAAGGAAATGAAAAAAATTTTGGCTGATTGCTCATAGTTTACCAGTTATGGATAAAGTTTTGATGTTTCTGAATATTTTTATTAATTTAATTATATTAATTCTGTTTAAATGTACAAATACCTTTTGAATGATATATAATATGACCATATTCATTAAATCCTTGAGAGGATTTATGCAACTTTACTTTTTTATTGCTATACCGGAACTTACAAAATTTTGTTATTTCTACAAAAAGTTTATTCGGCGAATAAATATAGGAGAGTCCCCTGAATCCGGCTAGAGGTCGGCTACATAGAAAAACCTTTATTAACGTTAAAAATAAAACAACTTTATTTTAACTGGGCCGGTAATCTTAATTTGTTCCCATTTTTCAAATTTTGTATAATACAAAACAATGCTGAAAGTTCACTTAATAGCAAATAGTTTCAAAACTTAATATTATCTTTTTTTTAATATAAACATAAATATCCAAAAAGATATGCACTTTAATTTTTCCGATTTTTTGACCATTTCAAAAATACTATGCCAATTTTGACGATCTTTTCGTCGTCCCAGGTCTACAACTGAGATTAACGCTGATATAATATGTGAGATAACATATACAAACAGGTATCATGCACTTTTAAGATCAAGGTGGTAGGTAGCAGTGCCGAGGATCTGAATGATTAGTTAGTGCGAAAAGAAACTAATCGAGAACAGCTCCCCTCTGATGCTGCTGGCAAGGGTCAGATGTATTACAGCCTAGTCCGCGTACGCCGTCACTGCGCGAGACCGTCTATATTTTACGTGCCTACCTATTTTACGTGGGACCAAAATTGAAAATATAAATTTTATTGAGACAAATAGGTTAAGGAGAAAAAAGGACGAAGGGAAAGTGGACGAAAGGGATCTAGTTAGGGAAGAGAAAGATACGGTTGCATTTTCATGAAATTTGGTATAGGCGTAGCAGAGGAGTGTACAATGTTATGAAGGGGGGCACAACAATCCCCCCAGGGACGGAGCTAAGGGGGCTCAAAGTTAGGTACCTCTCACATAAAAAATGTTTAATCGCTTGCAAAATATTTGTTTCTCGTCCGATTTCAAATAATTTTATATATTGTTGTAGGCCCTGATAAGACCTATAAAAAACATGCTTACATGTCCTATTTATCTCTTATAGTTTTCGAGTTATTTGCGTTTGAATTTTTAAGAAAAAATCCCATTTATGGGAATTTTGATTAGTTTATTTGGGAATTCAGGAAAACCCTACCCCTGATTGTAATTTGGTTAACGCGCTTTTATTTATATTAATAAGGTTCACATTTCCTGCAAATTTCATTAAGATATCTTTATAAACAAATATGTTATTACAATTAAAAAATTTTTAATTTATTTCTAAATAGCGAAAGAAATTTTAAAACTATGTTTTCCAAATTAAGCTTATCCTTTAGCATATATAATTTCCGATCTTTTGCAAAAAGATTCAAGTCAATATCATGCCTCATTTCAGAAATATGCGCTTTTAAACCTTTATATTTCCAATTTATTGTATATATGACTATATTTTTACAAACTTGCAACTTTTGCCTTTAGTTTTGCGTGAATAATTACTTAGAAAATTATGAATATTTCTGAATACTTTTAATAATATCTATACACAAAATATTTTTATAAAAATAATTAATAAATATTTTTTATTTTTAATAGGGTTGCCACATTTCCCAAATTTAAGTAAATCTTTATCCTTTTCTAAGCATTCATATATTTCTATTAGTGAATTTAAAATAACATGAACCGTATTCTGGCGTGAAGTGGAGATATTCCGAAAGACAGAAATTCTTCATTAATACTTAAATAAACTAATCCCTAACAGCTCCCCTCCAACGCTAATGGCACGGGTTGGTTATGATTCATTTAAAAGCCTAGTCCGCGTAAGCCGTCACTGCGCGAGATGTTCCACTTAGTACGTGCATTTTCGTGAGACCAAAAATTAGTGAAAAAAATATTAAAATAAAGTATGTGGAGAAGAATAAGGTAGTTTCAGAAGGAGTTTCGGACACTGACTCTGACCTTTTAAGAATTCACGAGGACATAATTGCTCAGGAGGGACAGTTATTGAGTGAACTAGCCGAAACAGACGAACTCTTGGGCTCACCTGGAGACTCTCTCGGGGGGACGGGCACTACGGAGAAATTGGAGAATCTCTCTCTCGGTTCTGATGAGGAACATGAAATTACTATGATTTCAGTTCACGCTCAGGAACAGAATCCTCCAGCATCCGAGGTGTCATCCGCACGGGATGGTGGACAGGTGGGTTCAAAATTAGTTCGGCAAGACGCGGTAAAACCAAGTGTAACTGCCGTCGTCGACAGCCGAACAAAAGAAGAAAAAGCTAAGAATGGCGTCAGGGCCTCCTTGGTCTTTCTTGATAAGATGGCCAAGAGGGATCTGTCGTCAGTCAGTGGTAGGGATCCTCTGCTATCTTGGGAATGTCTTATCCCGAGGGACTAAATGCGATATTTGACACCGTTCCGGAAAGTGCTCGGGAGAGTATAGGAAACGTGTCAGGGGTCGCACTGAAGTCCAAGAATAATGACAATGATAGCAGCCGACCAAATAAACCTATCACATCTTCGGAACGATCGGTTCAAACTGGGAAGCTGGCTATCATTGCACAACAGGGGGCTGATCGTAAACCATCCGGCAACTCTAGTGAATCAATCACTAAAGGAGCCAGGCCTGGAGACGACCAACCCTCTACAAGCAAGAAAGGTGCGGCAAACAACACTCCCAGCTCTCTTAAAGGTCTTCAAAAGAAGATGATAAAGAATTCTGGAAGTGGGGCTGGTCATAAGCCATCTGACTCTCTTAAGGATCACCGTAAGGAGGTCGTTAAGAGAGCTAGGTCTGGCGATGACCAACCGGTCTCTACCGCTAAGAATGCGAGTCACACACCGACCGGATCTCTTAAGGACCCCCAAAAGGAAGTCATTAAGAGAGCTAAATCTGGTGACGACAAGCCTTCTACCACGAAAAAGGCGAAGGAGTCGATAAAGCCGGCATATCTTCAGGCGGCTGTCATAGACCGTACTGACCCAGATGGGAGGATTAGCACGGATCTATGGAGGTCGATTGAAGACAGGCTCATCGACGAGATAGCCTTAATGAAGGGAAGGCCATATGAAGTGTCCTTCAAAGGCGCGGACTGGTCAAAGGGAGTCAAAACTGTCAATTGTGGTAATGAGAAATCGCTTGACTTTCTCAAGGCCACGATTGCCAAGTGTGGCAGCCTTTGTCCAGAGTCGAAACTGGATGTGATACTCGCATCTGAGTTGCCCCTGAGACCAGTAGTGACAATGTGGATTCCATCACCCATAAAACCGGTGGAAACTATACTGATAGTGTTGGTCAACCAGAACCAGGATCTGGATACAAGTCAGTGGAAGTTGTTAGCTTCTCTGACTTGTAAAGAGAACCTCGGAAGGGACTTCAGGTTTGCTATAGACCAGGAGTCTCTTAGGAAATTGGAGTCTATGGGGGAATCGCTAATTTCGGTCTGGGCACTGTCAGGTTCCGGTATCCGAAATCTGACAGTACCAACAAGGCTGCAAGTGGTGCAAATTAATTTGCATCACTGTGAAGCAGCCTCTATCGAACTAGCGATGAACCTTATCGACTCCAAAGTGGATGTGGCCTTAATCCAAGAGCCCTGGATCAACAACACCAGTATGTGGATTAAGTGTCAAAGGGTATACACTTTTTGTACCATCCACAGAGGATAAGGTAAGAACGTGTATACTAGCTAGGAATGAGTTGAATTTTATAAACTTTCATTCTTTTAGCAATGGAGACCTAACGTACGTGAAAAGTGAGGATAGAGACGGGAGGAAACTCGCACTCGCCTCCGTTTATATGCCCTACGATGTGGCCAACCCACCGGGTGATATGGTGTACAAACTGACGGAGTATGCAAAGAGAAGAGGCGTATATTTGGTACTCTGTTGCGATGCTAACGCACATCACTGCCAGTGGGGCAGCGCTGAGATCAACGAAAGAGGTGAGTCAGTTTTCAATTTTATAACTACTAACAATCTTCTTATCTGTAACTTGGGTAATGTGCCCACATTCAGAACTAAAGATAGAGAGACAGTTATAGATATAACACTGACGAACTTTAGGGGCGAATACATTACGAACTGGAGGGTAGATAGTGAATGTTACTTTTCGGATCATAACAGGATATCCTTTAGCTTAAATTTCGCGAGGCCAAAGGGAGAACCATATAGGAACTCCAGGAGAACAGACTGGAACTCCTTTATGGCCATTATGGATAGGAAACTAAACGCCGCTCCGGGATGGCAATTGTCATCAGAGGGAGTTGAGAGTTTAGTGGAGGACTTCACGGGGAAATTTAGGAAAGGTTATGAACTAACTTGTCCGGTAATATTTCCGGGAAAGAGGGAACAGCCTAAATGGTGGACCAAGGAACTTAGGAAACAAAGGTCAATCGTCAGGAAGATGTTCAATAGGGCGAAACTGACACGCAAGTGTGAGGATTTGAAGAGCTACAGGGAAAGTTTTAATAGGTATAAGGCAGACATTAAGAGGGCAAAAAGGGACTCATGGAGGAACTACTGTGAGTCCATCGACTCTGTTAATGAGTTATCCAGATTCAGGCGAATCTTATCCAAGGATCCTAGTGCTCCTGGATATATTCAGCGTGCGGATAACTCATGGACGGAGTCTTGCTCTGAGTCTCTGAGTTTACTTATGGAAACTCATTTTCCAGGCTGTAGGAACTTAGAGGTAGATGCACAGGCAGGACGAATCTTGGGATTCTCAGAATGTGTATCTGATAGGGAACTTAGTGAAGTAGTGAACTAACTTGTCCGGTAATATTTCCGGGAAAGAGGGAACAGCCTAAATGGTGGACCAAGGAACTTAGGAAACAAAGGTCAACCGTCAGGAAGCTGTTCAATAGGGCGAAACTGACACGCAAGTGTGAGGATTTGAAGAGCTACAGGGAAAGTTTTAATAGGTATAAGGCAGACATTAAGAGGGCAAAAAGGGACTCATGGAGGAACTACTGTGAGTCCATCGGCTCTGTTAATGAGTTATCCAGATTCAGGCGAATCTTATCCAAGGATCCTAGTGCTCCTGGATATATTCAGCGTGCGGATAACTCATGGACGGAGTCTTGCTCTGAGTCTCTGAGTTTACTTATGGAAACTCATTTTCCAGGCTGTAGGAACTTAGAGGTAGATGCACAGGCAGGACGAATCTTGGGATTCTCAGAATGTGTATCTGATAGGGAACTTAGTGAAGTAGTCGGTGACATAGTCTCGATGGATAAGGGAGCATGGGCGGAGAACACCTTTGAACCTTACAAGTCACCTGGTCCAGACGGTGTTTTTCCAGCCATGCTGCAGAACATCAGTGACACGGCACTAATACTTCTCACTGAGCTTTTTAGTGTATGTCTTATTAGGAGATATATTCCAAGGAGGTGGAGAGAGGTTAAGGTAATTTTCATACCTAAGGCGGCTAAGACTAGCTACTCGAAACCTAAAGATTTTAGACCGATCAGCCTATCGTCTTTTCTTTTGAAGACATTAGAAAGATTGATCGATCTTTATCTGAGGACGACAATTGACAACCATATCATCAGTGGGGCTCAACACGCTTATCTAAAGGGTAAATCTGTTGAGAGTGCGCTACATGATGTGGTGAGTTACATTGAACGCGGCCTGCAGTATAGGGAGTATACATTGGCAGCGTTCCTTGATATAGAAGGAGCTTTCAATAACATTAAGATTGAGGTTATTAGAGAATCACTAGAATCATTATGCATTCAAAACTTCCTAATCGAATGGATTATTTTGATGCTGAATAGCCGAATAATTAATTCGAACTTGGGAGATGCATGCATAAGGAAGATAGTGACTAGAGGAACTCCGCAAGGAGGAGTTCTCTCGCCCTTGCTATGGCTCTTAGCCGTCAATGTCATTCTAAGACAATTTGACGCAAGAGGGCGGAAAATCGTTGCCTATGCTGATGACGTGGTTATACTGATCATAAGTAAATTTCTTTCCACGATCAGCGACGTCATGCAGTATGAACTTAACGAACTGTCCTCATGGGCCACTAGTAAGGGTTTAGGGGTCAACCCGGAGAAGACAGAGCTAGTTCTTTTCACCAGAAGGTACAGGATTGAGCAGTTTAGGCTACCGGTACTAGGGGGGACAGAACTAAGACTGGCAAAGGAGGCAAAATATCTTGGTGTGTTCCTTGATAGTAAATTATCTTGGAAGAGGAACACTCAGGAGAGGCTTAAGAGAGGTCTCAACGCCTACTACACATGCAGGAACTCCATAGGTAAGAGTTGGGGACTCAAACCGATGGTAGTAAATTGGATTTACACCTCGGTGGTGAGGCCAATTCTGACGTATGGATGTCTGGTCTGGTGGGAGGCAATGAGAATAGGAAGTCGTAGGAATCTTTTGTCTAAAGCCCAGAGATGTGCTCCGATTGCCATAACAGGTGCCGTAAGAAGCACACCTCAGGCGGCACTTGACGTCATTCTGCATCTCCTACCCATTGAGGAGTTCGTGATGGGAATGGCTGCAAGGAGCCTGCTTAGACTTAGTGAACTAGGACTTACAGGATCAATCAGAATAGGACATTCCAAACTTTTAAACGAGGTTAATCTCGGTGGACATGCCCTGGTTCCCTCTGGATCCACGGACTATATGTGCACGGAGGTCGATTTCGGGGAAAATCCTATACTGATTATTCCGAGTAGGAACCAATGGTCAGATAGGGAGAAACTATTCGGTGGTGTATCGGTATTCACTGATGGATCCAAAATGGATACAGGCACTGGTGCAGGTGTGTATCTAGTTGAGGAAAACATCAGGAAGACGTATAGACTACCGGATAGTTGTAGCGTGTTCCAGGAGGAAGTTCTAGGTATTCTTAGGGCCACAGAATTGATTGCAGGGAACATAGAAGTGAATGCAGAGGTAACTCTGTATGTGGATAGCCAGGCGGCGCTGAAAGCCTTGAAAGGACATTTTGTCAGGTCTATGCTAGTTAGCGACTGTAAGAAGGCTCTTAGGAGATTGATGAGAGATTATCATATCAGACTCTGCTGGGTACCGGGTCATTGCGAGATAAAAGGCAATGAGGTAGCTGACGAATTAGCTAGGAACGGCTCAGTTTTGGATAGGACTGCAAGTGAAAGCAATGTGAGACCACCTCTAGGCTTTTACTTCAGGTTAATTAGGGTGTGGATTCGGGATAGAACCAATCATGCATGGGAAAGTAGAACGGACTGCAGATTATCAAGGGTCCTATGGCCCAAACTTGATAGAGCAGATACAAGTATACTTTTGGCAATGAAAAGGGAAAACCTGAAGACCATGATAGGTGTTCTGACATGTCATTGTCCCATAGGGGGAATGATAGGGTATTGCGATAGAGGTTCCTTCGGTCTTTGCAGAATGTGCGAAGATAATGAGTAGCTAGAGACGGTGGAACATATCATATGTCACTGTCCATGTCTACAACAAAGTAGGCAGAAATGGTTAGGCAGTCGATTCCTTGACAAATTTGACAGTATATCGACAATAGATCTCGATAGACTAATAGGATTCGTCATGGGAATAGGCTGGCTAAGAGGGGGTCGTTGGCTTAGAGCGAGCGATTTGGGGCGGTAGTACTTTTCCTTTCCTGATTCTTTCTATTCTTTTCTATACTTTTCTTGGTCTCAGCTTTTTCTCTATCATTTTCCTCCCTGCTCTTTTCTATATCTCATCTGTAGTTTCTTTCTATATTCTTTACGAAGGGACTCACAGTGGACCTTTAGGTCTCCGAGTGAATTCACAAGTACTCTTCTGAGTGCTGGGCAACCCTTCCCTACCTACATACCTAGAATATAGGTAACGATGTATCCACATTAAAATTTTGTACATAATATAAATTTTAACTGATTTGACTTTTTACAGATTTTAAAAGTATACACATTTTGGTTTTTTTGGTTCTGTTGCTATCTATTAGATTACCACGGTATTTTTGAGATTACTTTTTTTGAAATTAAGTTTTTCATTTGCGCAGTATAAAATATCTAAAATGGAAATTTTGTTTAAATATGCTGTTAGGACTCTGTGAAAAGTTAATTTATTAATTTGTGAACTGAAGTTATTTTGAAATTACACAAAAATTACACAGAGATTTTATTATCCAAAAACTATACAATTTTAAATTGTCCCAGTTTTGGATAGTTACACAGAAATCGTCAACACTGGGACGCACTCTTAGGTTTTCATGCTTACATTCTCTTACAGATTAACAAATTCATATAGTCTTGCTTGAACGTTCAAAGTGTAAGGTTGTGTAATCGCATGATTTTTAAAAACAAATGTTAAATGACAGATAGGAGTACTATTAACTTTGCCATTACGAGGCAAAAAATACTTAAAAAGAAAAGCCTCTTATGTTATTGCTGTTACTCTGACTAACTTCGTTTAAAAATATGGCAATATATTATAAAAATAACCTTGAAGCTGTCCGGGTGTTTAGTGGTATACCTTGTACCTCTGGCTATGTGTCTCTATCGGCTTTGCATGGTAGATTTATTTTTTTGGACGATCCCAATAAATCAAACGATTTTATAACGATATCGAAACGTTATCATATAGCTGATAAAAATTATCACTAGTGATAGTCTTTTTCGAATCGAAGACGATAGTTTTTACGGACTAAAGTGTGCCTTTCTTTATGATATCGTTTTTCCATGAAATTACGATATCGTTTTCGGTACCGTAATTTTTATTTCTTAGCATTAGAAATAAGGTCGGCAGCGTAACGAGAAAACAATTTTATTTCTAACTTTGTGGTAACCTTAACCTTAACCGTACATTAGAAATTTATATGTTAAATTATCTTTTTCATCGAAAATTTATTTCGCATTTTTCTTCTTTATTTGTCTTCAAAACAAACATAATTAATTTTAAATTTTCTTTTTGTTAAAAAGGACAAAATTTTAAAAGACAACAATAAATTTGACAGCTTGTATTAAACATTATTGCTTAGTTTTGTGTTTAAACATTTATTGCGAAATAGATTTCTTATGTGTCCACATGTAACATTTTAAAGAGAGATATAGAATTTGATAATTGCCAACATAAAAATGTCTACGTGTAGACGAGGGGTAAAACACATATTTTTACAATTACGTACTTAAAGAGATTGGTTGGACCACTCAAAATCTGTTACTTAAAAATTTATATTTATTCTCTTGGGTTTGTTTATTGAAAATTTTTATTTTGAAGTTATTTTAATATTTTTATTTTAAAGTTTTTTCAAAATGTTTGTTTTTTATTTCATTGGAAACAAATATTTCGAAATTTCGATATCATAACAATATCGTTTTCGGTAAACAGTATATTATATTCGGCACCTAAGGTGATATCCTTTTCGTTATCATATCGTTCTATGGTTTTCTGGAATATATCTATTTTTATTTTTTGTTTTCCCGCTCTACAATTATGCTATTAGATTTTCTAATATTTCGAAAGATTCTCGTCCTTTTGAGCCATTTAAAGTACCAAATTTTTATGTTTATGAAAACACTACCAGGTAAGGATTTCAGTTCATAAGATTTAAAAATAATTTGGATTATTTAAATTACCAATATTTTCCCCAGAATTATTCGCTTTTTAACTCCCCAAGTCTGGCAGATATGAATTTCCTCCAATTTCTACAAATAAAAATGAATCCAAATTTTAAAAATATCTAGATATTTAACAATAACTTGATAAATTTCAGGGTTCTTTTATATAAGTGGCCATAAAAGCAGACATAATAGGAATATCTCAGGATTTTCTTGGTTTTTTTAATGTAGAGACCATTTACCATAAGAACAGCATTTTTACAAATTTATTTTAGAAATAAGTTCAAATATCCAAAGCTTAAAAAATTTATACGGGTCGTATACATATTTATGCGATTGATTGTACATCTACACAAAAGATTTCATATTCATATCTTGAAAAATGACATCAATATTAACAAAAGTCAAAAGGCCGTAACATCAACTTCATAAATGTAACAGTCCTAAAATTTGATCCATTTAAGAAATATTTAGTTTGAAGAGTGTTTTTTGCTTTAAGTGAACGATTACAAAATTTCACTTAATAGCTTAGTTTTAAGCAAAAAATTGCGTTTACGGCCTTTTGCATTTTAGGCAACGATATGTATGTATTTCGATAGGATCTGTGTTTACCTTCAAAAATGTCGTCTGTTGTTCAGTACTTCAATGCCACCCTTGTTGTTATTGTTGGTGTTTTCTTGTTATTTAATTGTTTGTTTATTTTCTAGAACTAATAATATTTGCTTTCTATTTGGACAAATGTCGTAATTTGGCGAGAACACGTTAATACTTTTTTTATATTTTGATGAATTATTATTATAGTTACTGTTTACTTTTTAACTACTTCCAGTTGTGGTTGTATTGTTTTTGCCTTTGTTTAAATACTTTTAAACAAAAGTTATTAATTGTCGAACTTATTTTCATTTGTAGTACACTGATATAAAAAATAAATTAATACTGACTAATAACAACTGGTGCGATCGTTGACTTGTTGTTCCTTTATCAAACCTTGAGTTTTAATGAATTTGAAATTAGATCCACTTTATTACTTTATGATTTGATTTTTATTTAATAATAGTCAGAATTATTCATTAATAGTAAAATTTTTTTTTGATAATTATCATTAAAATTAATATAATTAAAACGAAAACTATCCGACGACTAAAATCAATGATGCTAATTGATCCATTTCAAATCAAGCAAATTTAAAAGATTCTAATAAAATGCGATTTTTATAAAATTTTCGTTAATCATAACTTTACAGCCCGTCTAGACGTAACATAATATGTAAGATTTTTGTTTCAGAGAGTGTCAAATTCGCTCTCTGAGAAAATTATTTCACGTGTAGATTCAAATATTAGTATTATACGATGTATTATGAGACTGTTGTGATGAGATTTCTCTACACAACCATCTTATAAAATGAACTGTCAAAAAAATACACATACACGAAAGTTTGCTTGTGTGTGTGCATGTGTATTTTGGAAATTATTGAAAAACAATGTTATTTTGTAAAATTGTTTCCTTTTAGTGTTTGTTTTACATGCTAAAAATCATTTTTCTAAAATTTGTGTTAAAAAAGTGCGAATTGCTTAAATGAAACGGTAAACATGTCCTCTGTAACTTATTGAGAATAATAATATCTTATAGGATTTATAAGAATACTTGTACCCCTTATTTAAGATTTAACATAATATAAACAAAATGGTTACTCTCTTCTGCCGACGTTATCTCACATATTATATCAGCGTTAATCTCAGTTGTAGACCTGGGGTTAAGGTACTAACATAGTGTCTACATTAGAGATTTTTTATCAAGACAAACGTCAAACTTAACGCGAATTTGTGGAAGGTGGCAACAGTTGTACACAAACAACAATATGGCGTATTCATTATTGTTTTTTATATATGCAGTTTAACAACTGTAACAACCAAAGTATTAATCAACTGATTAACTAAGGTTATCTTGTATATATTCGCACTCATTTTGACGTTTGTTTTGATATAAATTGTCGGCGTGAACTTAACAAAGTAAGATAACAAAGTAAAAGTACTGCCAAGTTAAAAGTCGCAACTTTGTTAACAAACTAATCCTGTAAGATAACAAACTAATGGACCCTAGGTCGAACTGAGTGCTTTGTTCCTGGACCGGACCACTTGTAGGTGATAGCGGAGGGTCTCAGTTCATTTTGATATACATTTTATTCACCGCTATAGTTTTTGGTAGAACAAAGTTTTCAAAAAAAGATTTTTTCTTATATCACTCTAGAGGACATTTTGGACCCTAGGTCAAACTGAGGGATTTGTTCCTGGACCGGACCACTTGGAGGTGATAGTGGAGGGTCTCAGCTTCATTTTGATATACATTTTATTTACCGCTATAGTTTTTGGTAGAACAAAGTTTTCAAAAAAAGATTTTTTCATATATCACTCTAGAGGACATTTTGGACCCTAGGTCGAACTGAGTGATTTGTTCCTGGACCGGACCACTTGGACGTGATAGTGGAGGGTCTCAGCTTCATTCTGATATACATTTTATTTACCGCTATAGTTTTTGGTAGAACAAAGTTTTCAAAAAAAGATTTCTTCATATTTCATTTACCGCTATAGTTTTTAGGTAGAACAAAGTATTGAAAAAAACAATGATGGTGGTGCCCGGGCTGCAACGTACCAGCCTCTGAAATAAATGTAAATAATCTGGCAGCCCAGAAATAAATATATTAACAGTTTAAAAACTTGACACACCTTTTATACTAACATGGCCACCAAGACGAATTTTTACAAGGTGGTTTCGATTAGACATGTAGCCTTCAGTTTTCTGAAGCGTCAAACTGCACATATAAAAAATTTTTGGAACGAACCTTGTTAAATCTGGCTTGGTAACCGTCAAATTTTATTTGCCATCAATGAAACAGCAGGTAAGTGTTTTTTAATTGATTAATAATATGATTTTTAAGTGATAATAATAATTTATATAGTCAATATGTGTGAGTTTAAATTGTGATTTAAAAAAATAGTGATTTTTTCTTTTTTCAAAAAAAAATTTGTGTATGGTAATAGAGCTGCCGCGTAATTAAAAATAATTCTAAAAATGGGATTTTTTAAATTCTCAAACAAAAAAAATTATTTTGTAATTTTACAGAAATAAATATTATTTTTATTTTTATTTTATTCTATCGCCATATCGAAAAATTATCGCGCAAAAGCAAAATAAAACGATCGCGAAAGGAACTCGGTACAAAAAAGAAAACTATCGACATATCAAAAAAGTATCGCCATATTGAAAAAATATTAAGAAAAACTATCGTTTTATCGGTAAAATATGAAATTAAAAACGGATCGACAATATTATATACAATTTAAAAAAAATCAAAACATGAAATTTAAAATGAATTTTTATTTTTTATTTTTTTATTATATATTTATTAATACGCGCAGAAAGCTCAAGCGAAGGAAGACCACTATCAATAGAAGGAAAACTAAGCTTAAGCAAAGGAAGGCCATTAGAAGGAAGATAAAAAACTTACACACTTGGAAAGAGGGTAATAAATGTAAATTTTCACTAATACCTTTTATTAACTCTAATAATAGAATTATTTTAATACTAAATATAAAAATATTTAATAATAATTTAAATGTATTTTGTAAATTAATATATAATATAAGAATATATTAAGAGTAATTTATAATTAGATAAATTAGTTTAACAAAATATTGATTTCAAAAAATTTTACAAATAAAAAATTTTCAACAATATATAATTTTTTTTTTTTTTGTTACATCTAGAGGCGAAATTTCATCATGAGAGTAAGACGTAAGTTTAGTTATAGTTCAAATGATTTAAAGATCATACTGTTAAATTGCTCATTTTTAGAGGATTTGCAGATCATTTCTTCGAAAAATGCTAAATTATTTGAAATTATTATTGAATCGTTAAATGCTATTTGCAAAAAATCTAAATATAATAAGCTTCAAAATAATTTAAAAAATAGAAGAAGGATCCGTAGTATGGCAAAAACCTTGCTGAAAACACGCAAGGTAATAAAAGTAGACACATTTAATAGTGCTACGAACTTAAAATCTGATGTATCAGAAAATAATACTTTATTAGAATGTAATAAAATTTCAAATCCAAATACTAATGGAATGAAAGTTAATTCTTTTCCAATGAAACAAGAATATATACCGGAGTTATTAAATAGTCCAGATAATATTTCGGACATTGATAATGAAGTTTTAATTAACTCGAATGATTTTATTGTGAAAGATTCACAGAAATCTTACCCATTGACTAACGAAGCAAACTTAATATTTGAAAATTTACCATTGAAGGATGATAATAGCAAGTTTAAAAATCCACCAGAAAAGTTAAATTGTGGTTCTACAAAAATTTTAAAGATATTAAATTCATCAGAAGAACAAACTATTTCTAATGATTCTTTTGCGAAAATTCTTAAAGATATTTTCCAACATTTTAAATTTGTTGAAGAATTTAAATCAAATTTTAAAACTATTAAGAATGATTTAACTAAAATTGTTGACGAATTAAAGAATATGAACGGTCATCAAATTATTAAATCTAACAAAGTAGAAAGTTGTCAAGAACAACAATTAAATGTTGAAAACAATGAACGCGATCATGTTCTTGGTCCCTTCGAAATCAGCGATGATTCATTGAATATGTCAAGCTTTTTAACTTATAGAAAGATTCCAAATCCCAATGAAAAGTACAATAGAACTGTGCTTCAAGGGGAATCAAAGTGTGCAAAACCTAAAAGAACATTTCAAAAGAATATTCTTGATTGTACATTTATTGTTAACTTAGATGTTGTACAAAAAACAAAGAACACAAAAATTACTAAGAAGAAAATCTTAGAAGATTTAGTGAGAGAGGCATATTTAAAACATAACAATGTTTGTATTTTATGTTTTATAATGTTCTATATGGAAAAGACAGTACATTTATGTACGCTTATTGTAAGTTTAATGATTGCACAACTTTCCGATTTGAAATTAATCCTAAGGGAAACGTTTCTGTTTATAGAACCAAAGAAATACAACATGCTGAAAATTAATCTCATGTTGGGCAAATCAGAGGATTAAAAAGATATATTATAAAAAACGACCTTAAGAACAATAAGGCATATTTGTATAGAAAACAGCAAATTTTAAATGCTGCAGATAATATTGCCGAAAAAGGCAATCTTCAAAACATACATAAGCTGGAAACATTAAGAAAATATAAATCTGAAGGTAATTATGATAAATATTATCATCCAGATCCAGTTTACGCTCTTATTTTGATGAGAGATGGTCCGAATAAAAATTATATACAACTAGTTGCTTCTCCATTAACAGTTTATACATGGGGAAAGCATACGTTTGAAACTTTTTCCAGTAATGTAAAAATTCTTGAAGATTCAAAATATACATTACATATTGATGCATCTGGCGAAAGCGTGAAACACGTAAAATGTGCTAAAAAGAGAATTTTGACATATAAAATTGTTTTACGAATTTCAGAAATAAAAAAAATTTTAACAATTGCGGAAGCAATTCTTTCTCGCCACACACTCAGTGAAATTTGTGCTTTTCTGGACAAATTGAAATTGTTCATGAAAGAGAGCAATATTAAATATCAGTTCAAATGGCCTTATTGCAGACGGGTCACAGTGGGGTCAAACGCAAATTTTTTGGTAATAAATCTGAATCTCCTAAACTACTGGTCGGATCAAATTGAAATGTATGGAAGAGTTGTAGAGGAGGACCTAAGCTTTCAGAAAAATCATCTTGTAGTCACCCTGTGATAACACGAGATAAGCTACAGGGTGTCAAAGTTGACTACCTCGAGTATGTAAAAGTTAAAAAAAATCGTAACTTGTACAAATGAAGTCCGATTTTAAAGATTTTTATATTTCTGGAAAGTGCTTGGCAAGATAAAGAAAAAATAAGCTTACTCATCTAAGTTATCTCTTACAGTTAAAAAGATATTTACGCTTGAATTTTGAATTTTTGATTTTTTGGCTCGACTTTCTTTCGTTTTTCGGGAATAAGTCCGGAGATATATGAGGTAAAAATTTTTTAAAAATATTCTGTAATTTGCTACATATTTCAAAATAATATGCTGAAAGAATTTTTGGATTATCTCAATTCGTCTAGACGTGAAAAATATTTAAAGTCAGCACTCTGAAATTTTCATGAAAAATGGCTATTTTTTTACAAAAATATAGTACAATTCATTCACTTTTTTCTCAAAGTTCCGTTAATAAAAAAATTTTTTCCTTATTAATTTCAAAAGATAAGGCTTCAGAAATGATTAATAAAGAAATTTTGAATTGATTTAAGTTTGCACCCTACATCCAGCATTGGCCGAAAATTGTCAATTTTAAAAAATAGTTTCATTTTTATCGATTAATAAAAAAAATGTCACGCGAGCTTTTTTAAATTTGGTACCCATATTTTTTATAGAAATAGATTTAGAATGATTTAACACTAAACTGCTTCCCGCCCGGCCAAAAACGAATGCAGGAGTGGAGATTTTATGTTAAAAGTCAGTTTTTTTAACGACTATTTTTAAAAGCATATTAAAAGCATATTAGCATAATATTTTTAATATTATTTCTTATGTAATGTATAAAACACAAATCAAGCTTTCATTCCTAAAAAAAACCAATAAAATAGCTCTAATAACCTATTTTTGGTAATTTTTCAAAAATAATTTTTTTTTTTTTTTTAAATAGCTGAAAATCCAAAAAAATTTAATTTTTTTAATACAACTCCACTAATTTTACAAATACTTTAAAAATGTTAAAAGAATATAAAAATAGACTTATTTACCAATTCAACGATATATAAAATGTTGATATAGGTCATTTAATAATAGTAATATAATGGCCTCAAAACTACCAAGTCATGTCAAAAGTTGCAAAATTCACTATTTTGTTCCGTATTTCCATATGTGTGTATACGTAACACTCAACTGCATTGCTTATTTTTGTTACGAGATAATAATATTTATTAATGAATTTATTTAAAGTGTTCATAATTTTTTTCTACTGAAAAGGTTTTTAAAATTACCTAAGTACATAAATAAGTATATTTTCCTTCGTTTTTTATTACATTTTTTTAAGTTTTTAAATAATTTACCTAGCTACTTAATTAATGTATTATAACAAAAATGATTTTTTTTACAATCGCATAGGTACATTTTTTGACGTACCTGTTTAACACTACAGGTCATAAAAATAAACTGAATGAAATTGGGGGTTTTGAGCAAAAATTTAAATTTTTTAATTCATTTTTGCCTGTCACCATTTACCTGATATAAATATTCTTTTTCTATATATAAGTATCCTTATAAATATGCAGATTTATTAGTGAATTTGCCATTATGGAGATTACATTAAAACACTTTTCTATTTGCAAAGTAATCTGGGATAATCTATCTGATATTATAAATCGTCCAGAAAAAATAAGAATACTCATTGATACAGTAGTATCTTTTGGTTTAACTCTTACTGCAGAAGACAGTTTAAAGCTCGAAAATTTTTATAAATCATACGAAAAAAGGATGCAAGCTTCAGATTGGTCAATACCAAAGTTCAACAAGAAAAATGAAGAGTGGTTGGAGGGAGAAATACCAATTTTCATTGGAAAGCAGAAAAAGGGTCGACCAAAAAAAAGTTAAGTCAGCTAAGAACAAAGAGGACCAAACAGGAATCTATTCTAAATTCACATACGAATGCCGAAATAAAAGATACATTTAAAGCTTTAGTAACACGTACGCAACCAAAGGAAGTAGAAAAAGTTATAGATGTGTTACCAACAGCTTCTCCCAATTGATAACATCGGATAATCCAAAGCATAGTGACACCGAAATCAACATCGTCCTTTACCTCTGAAGATGCTTTAGCTCTAATATTAAATTTAGGATTATCAAGAAACCAATACGAGATTTTGAGAAAATCTGTTAGCGAAAAAGGATATGATATCTTTCCAAGTAGCAAATCAGTGAGAGAAGCGAAAAGTAATATTTTACAGCCTATGGAGCACCCGGTTAATGCTTCTGTTAAAAGTGCTAAAGTTAATATATTGCAATTACTTGAAAATACTGCCTCTAGAATTATAACTACCTTCAGCAATGATAACATTGAAAAATGCAAAGACTCTGAACTTATTTTAATATTCAAATGGGGCTGCGATTGAACATCAGGATTTTCGGAATACAAACAACTGGATGGAAGTAATTCTGGAAATAATTATTCCTCGCTGTTTATAGCGTCTCTGGTACCACTTCGAATGCGCTTAAATAAGCCTTCCTCATCGACAAGAAATGACTCGCTTTTTGATGATATATGGATAAATTTAACTCCAGGTTCCAAATTTTTGTGCCGTCCAATCCTTTTTGATTACACAAAAGAAACCACGGTTACAATAAACAGCATTGTCAACCAATTGGAAGAAGAAATTAAAGCATTGCCCCCAATATATGTAAAAGTATCAAACAGAACTATTAAAGTTACATTTCAACAACAATTAACGATGATTGATGGAAAAGTTGCAAACGCTATAACAGATACAACATCTACATGGAAATGTAATATATGTGGAAAAATAAGTTCACAATTTCAGGATAATTCTGAAGTCCTTGTTAATAAAAATTCTTTAAAATTTGGAATATCACCACTCCATGCAAGGATAAGATTTTTGGAGTTCTGCTTACATCTTGCATATGATATGAAGTACAGAAATATTCCCGGGTAGGAAAATGCTACAGTAAAAAACAATTTGGAACTTCACGAATTACGAAAAGAGGAGAAGAAAAGAATTCAATTAGAATTCAAAGAACAACTCGGATTAATAATTGATAAACCTCTACATGGCTATGGAAGCTCAAACGATGGAAATACAGCAAGACGTTTCTTTGAAAATCCGGAACTCACATCTTCAATCACAGGCATTGACTTAAATATTTTGAAGCGTTTTAAGATTATATTGGCAGCCATTAATAGCAAAAAACAAATTAATGCGGACAAATTTAAAATTTTTGCTTACGAAACTAAAGAACTACTTAACGTATGTAATGTTAAGGAAATCAATGACTCCAACAATTCACAAAGTATTGGCTCATGGTAAAGAAATAATAGAAAATAGTATTTTGCCATTGGGAGAGCTAACAGAGGAAGCACAGGAAGCCCGAAATAAAGATGTTAAACATTTCCGACTCTTCAATACCCGAAAATGTTCGAAAATAGCGCAAAATATGCACTTAATGGAATATTTATTAATATCATCAGATCCAGTTATATATTCTATAAGAACACGACGGCTACCAAAAATCACTCTTGAAATAGAAAAAGAGGATTCCGAAGCTAAGAAAGTTAAAAATTTGCTAACGCTTGATGTTTCTGATTATTTTCAAGAAAATCTCTAATAATATCTTCAATAATATATTCTTAATAAAATAAATATACGGGATATATGTATAATAAGTATGTAAATATGTAGAACAAATTAAATAAGCATTACTAAAATAAAGAATTTACTACTTTATAATAACAAATATATACCTACAAATACATTAGAAAACTAAAATGTTACGTATACACACATATGGAAATACAGAACAAAATAGTGAATTTTGCAACTTTTGACGTGACTTGGTAGTTTTAAGGCCATTATATTACTATTATTAAATGACCTATATCAACATTTTATATATCGTTGAATTGGTAAATAAGTCTATTTTTATATTCTTTTAACATTTTTAAAGTATTTGTAAAATTAGTGGAGTTGTATTAAAAAAATTAAATTTTTTTGGATTTTCAGCTATTTTTAAAAAAAAAAATTTATTTTTGAAAAATTACCAAAAATAGGTTATTGGAGCTATTTTATTAATTTTTTTAGGAATGAAAGCTTGATTTGTGTTTTATACATTACATAAGAAATAATATTAAAAATATTATGCTAATATGCTTTTAATATGCTTTTAAAAATAGTCGTTAAAAAAACTGACTTTTAACATAAAATCTCCACTCCTGCATTCGTTTTTGGCCGGGCGGGAAGCAGTTTAGTGTTAAATCATTCTAAATCTATTTCTATAAAAAATATGGGTACCAAATTTAAAAAAGCTCGCGTGACATTTTTTTTATTAATCGATAAAAATGAAACTATTTTTTAAAATTGACAATTTTCGGCCAATGCTGGATGTAGGGTGCAAACTTAAATCAATTCAAAATTTCTTTATTAATCATTTCTGAAGCCTTATCTTTTGAAATTAATAAGGAAAAAAATTTTTTATTAACGGAACTTTGAGAAAAAAGTAAATGAATTGTACTATATTTTTGTAAAAAAATAGCCATTTTTCATGCCAATTTCAGAGTGCTAACTTTGAATATTTTTCACGTCTAGACGAATTGAGATAATCCAAAAATTCTTTTAGCATATTATTTTGAAATATGTAGCAAATTACAGAATATTTTTAAAAAATTTTTACCTCATACATCTCCGGACTTATTCTTGAAAAACGAAAGAAAGTCGAGCCAAAAAATCAAAAATTCAAAATTCAAGCGTAAATATCTTTTTAACTGTAAGAGATAACTTAGATGAGTAAGCTTATTTTTTCTTTATCTTGCCAAGCACTTTCCAGAAATATAAAAATCTTTAAAATCGGACTTCATTTGTACAAGTTACGATTTTTTTTAACTTTTACATACTCGAGGTAGTCAACTTTGACACCCTGTAGCTTATCTCGTGTTATCACAGGGTGACTACAAGATGATTTTTCTGAAAGCTTAGGTCCTCCTCTACAACTCTTCCATACATTTCAATTTGATCCGACCAGTAGTTTAGGAGATTCAGATTTATTACCAAAAAATTTGCGTTTGACCCCACTGTGCGGGTTTGTACTGATGTAAGTCCCGCATTATGTGTTGAAAAGTTTTAATAATCAAACATTATTGGAATACCTTATAGTGTGCGCTAAGTATCTAAATAATGTTAAATTAAATTCAAAGCTAAAACCTGATTTTGTTATCTTGCAGTGGTGTAAATGTCACTATATAAATATAATTTGCAAAGATTTAAATTTAAAATTAGGTAAAAACCATATTTTAAAACCCTTGCTTAAGAATGCTTTAGTAGCGGCATTTAGGTTAAGCAGTATGGAAGAGTGTGAACGTTGGTTTAAGCATATTTTTACTGTTTTACTGTCGCCGTTTAAAACTTCTTTATTTGAACAAAGTTTCGAAATATTACATCAATGCATAATAGAAATTACTGATGAAAACTTATGTAAGGAATATACGATTTACGATTATGAAAAAATCGACTTTTTGGAATCAGTTGCACTTAATAGTCCTTTTCGGAAAATTTTTCTTTCGATATACGAGGATATTAAAACTGCATTGAAAAATGTTACAGCAGGTCGTTGCGTAAATCAATACCGCAACGATGATATGTGTACGTTTTTGTTAAATAAATATTGCCCTTTTATTGTACTTTGGACAAACGTTATGGGCATTCATGTTGATACATCTGGGAAGCATATAAGTAATGGCCCGATTGAATTTTCTTATTATTTGCAAAAACATGTTATACTACCGCACAAATCTGTAAGACCAGATGTTTTCGTTAAAATAATGAGAATTGATTATCTAAGTTCCTTAAATGAGTTACGATATAATTATAAAATGTTTGGATCAGTTGATAAGGAAATAGAGAATACAATTATTTTAAGCAAAAATGAGTTAAATGAAAAACATAGCAATAGTAGAATAATTAAAGAGCATTCTTATATTTGTTCTACTCCAAACGAAAAAAAAACAAGACTCCAACTGGATATAAGTGTTTAAGTAATAGAAAAAGAACACAGTTATTCTCAAGCAAGTGGGAATATTAAGACAGAGCCCGAAGAAGAATGGGGGAAGTTGAGTCAAAAAAAAAAAAACAAAAAACAATTCGGCCAAAAATAATGCATGAAGCAAAGGCAAGTAAGTTTCAGAAATTCGTAAAAATAATAGTAATGCGATTCAAAAAGATAACTTTTTTCTATTTAAATTTGATGAATTATTTTCTGAAATTAATAATAGAATAGACTCTATAAATGTTCGATTTACCGATTATTTAGAAAAGTTTAAAAATTATATATTGTTGAAAATTTTTTATTTGTAAAATTTTTTGAAATCAATATTTTGTTAAACTAATTTATCTAATTATAAATTACTCTTAATATATTCTTATATTATAAATTAATTTACAAAATACATTTAAATTATTATTAAATATTTTTATATTTAGTATTAAAATAATTCTATTATTAAAGTTAATAAAAGGTATTAGTGAAAATTTACATTTATTACCTTCTTTCCAAGTGTGTAAGTTTTTTGTCTTCCTTCTAATGGCCTTCCTTTGCTTAAGCTTAGTCTTCCTTCTATTGAGCCTTCCTTCTATTGATAGTGGTCTTCCTTCGCTTGAGCTTTCTGCTCGTATTAATAAATATATAATAAAAAAAATAAAAAATAAAAATCCATTTTAAATTTCATGTATTGATTTTTTTTTTTTCTAAATTTTATATAATTTTGTCGATCCGTTTGTTTTTCTTAATATTTTTTCAATATGGCGATACTTCTTGATATATCGATAAACCTTTTTTTATTTTTTTGATATGTCGATAGTTTTCTTTTTTGTACGGAGTTCCTTTTCGCGATCGTTTTATTTTGCTTTTGCGCAATAATTTTTCGATATGGCGATAGAACAAAATAAAAATAAAAAGAATATTTATTTCTGCAAAATTACAAAATAATTTTTTTTGCTTGGGAATTTAAAAAATCCCATTTTTAGATTTATTTTTAATTACGCGGCAGCTCTATTACCATACACAAAATTTTTTTTGAAAAAAGAAAAAATCACTATTTTTTTAAAAATCACTCACTTTAAACTTACACATATTAACTATATAAATTATTATTATCACTTAAGAATCTTATTTTTAATCAATTAAGAAAACACTTACCTGCTGTTTCTTTGATGTCAAATAAAATATGACGGTTACCAAGCCAGATTTAACAAGGTTCGTTCCAAAAATTTTTTATATGTACAGTTTGACACTTCAGAAAACTGAAGGCTACATATCTAATCGAAACCACCTTGTAAAAATTCGTCTTGGTGGCCATGTTAGTATAAAAGGTGTGCCAAGTTTTTAAACTGTTAATATATTTATTTCTGGGCTGCCAGATTATTTACATTTATTTCAGAGGCTGGTACGTTGCAGCCCGGGCACCACCATCATTGTTTTTTTCAATACTTTGTTCTATCTAAAAACTATAGCGGTAAATGAAATGTGAAAAAATCTTTTTTTGAAAACTTTGTTCTACCAAAAACTATAGCCGTAAATAAAGTGTATATCAAAATGAAGCTGACACCCTCCGCTATCACTTCCAAGTGGTCCGGTCCAGGAACAAATCACTCAGTTCGACCTAGGGTCCAAAATGTCCCTTAGAGTGAAATATGAAGAAATTTTTTTTGAAAACTTTGTTCTACCAAAAACTATAGCGGTAAATAAAATGTATATCAAAATGAAGCTGAGACCTTCCACTATCACTTCCAAGTGGTCCGGTCCAGGAACAAATCATTCAGTTCGACCTAGGGTCCAAAATGTCCCTTAGAGGGAAATATGAAAAAAACTTTTTTTGAAAACTTTGTTCTACCAAAAACTATAGCGGTGAATAAAATGTATATCCAAATGAAGCTGAGACCTTCCACTATCACCTCCAAGTGTTCCGGTCCAGGAACAAATCACTCAGTTCGACCTAGGGTTCAAAATGTCCCTTAGAGTGAAATATGAAAAAATCTTTTTTTGAAAACTTTGTTCTACCAAAAACTATAGCGGTAAATAAAATGTATGTCAAAATGAAGCTGAGACCTTCCACTATCAGTTCCAAGTGGTCCGGTCCAGGAACAAATCATTCAGTTCGACCTAGGGTCCAAAATGTCCCTTAGAGGGAAATATGAAAAAAACTTTTTTTGAAAACTTTGTTCTACCAAAAACTATAGCGGTGAATAAAACGTATATCAAAATGAAGCTGAGACTATCCTCTATCAACTCCAAGTGGTCGGGTCCAGGAACAAATCTCTCAATTCGACCATTAGTTTGTTATCTTTCATGATTAGTTTGTTAACAAAGTTGCTATTTTTTAAACTTGGCAGCACTTTTTACTTTGATATCTTACTTTGTTATCTTCTCGTCCACGAATTATGTTGCTAAAATTGCTGACAGCCTGGTAGAATAGGGGAAGTTAGCATAGGGAAAATAGGCAAAACAATATGGGAATAACTAATGATGAAGATAGAGGCTATATATAGTAATGAAAGTCCGCCAAAATTTAAATTATTTTTTATATTATGAAATAGTTATGTAAAAGTTATTTAAATTTGTCATTACCATATTTGGTAATAATTTGAGGAATACCCGACGACATGATGTCTGCAAAGTCCCATATATATGAAAATCTAGCGGGAAAACAAATTTACATATGTACATATGTATATGTTTTAATAAATGGGATCGCAGCGGGAAAATTAGTATATTATATGAATGGGGAAACTTAGGCGGGAAATTTAGCTGGCGAAAATCAATTGGGGTATATAGGTGAGAATATAAAAAGAGACAAAAGTGAGATGAGGAGCATAAGCAAAGTTGATTTTGAGCTGTGACGTGTAACGCGTAAAAATTAGCTGTGGAAATTAAAACAAAAAGTTACAAAAAAGAAACTAAGTGCAAATATCAGTTTTTTAATATATTTTCATTTTTTTTTTTTTTTATTAATTTCAACAATAGAGTCAACAACAAAAAGTAAGTTTTTTTTGAAATAGAAAAGAAATAATATAAAACGTAGTGCAAATATTTATAATCAGGGTTAAAACGTATTAATGTTTTATAATTCAGTTCTTTTAAGAATTTTGTTTTTTTAACATTAATAGGTTATAACGATTGATTAGAAAGGTTTAAAATTTAATAGTGAAATTAATATCGTTGTGATTTTGTCGTTTTTTTTTTTGTGTTTTTGCCATAGCAGGCTATTGTCGGGTCCAATAAGAATAAAATTCACCATAATCAATATCTGGAGAGGAAAGAAAAAACAAGGAGACATAGCCAGGTAACACTTTTTTGTTATAATTAAAAGAAATTCCGTGACCAAAAAAAGAGGAGCAGAACAAAATTCAGACAGGAAAACAGCTAATTCATTATATACAAACCAGAACAAAGAATCTTATATAATAAGAGAGAAAAAAGTCATTAGATATTATAAGTTTATTAAAAAGAAAACGTTTAATAGTCCGACTAGCGGCAAAACAATTGGCTTGGATTTTTATACAATATTAATAGTTTAATTATATAAAAAACATCAAACTAAAACACAAAAGTAAATTAAAAAATATAATAGTTAGAAAAAGGAATAGTTAAAGCCAAATCTTAAAAGAGAAAATAATAATAATAGCAATACCAATTAAAATAAGAAAGATAATAATAGTGAATTTTGAATTATAAATATAATTAATGCTCAAATTAGGCGCGAAAAGTATCAGAAGAAGAAGAAAAACATTGTTTATAGTGTAGTCATCTTCAGGGAGCTATTTAAGTGTGAGGTTAAAACGAAGGTCCTAAAGTGGAAGATAGATTGTTAATTTGAGCTCTGAAAGGAAAAAAAAAAAATTTAATAAAACTATTATGTTTTTTTTTTTGTTTGTAGAAAGATATATATATATATACAAGTTCAAAGAGATAGGAAGAAAAAGTTATATATAATAAAAATTATAAAAAAAGTAACGGCTAAAAAAAAGAGAAAAAAAAAACAATATAAAAAAAAGAAAAAAATAGATTATTAGATTAAGTTAAAAGGAAATTAGGATTAAAATATATATATATATATATATATATATATATATATATTGTTACGAAATTGTACTTGAATTCAAATATAACGGTTTTAACGGCTGGTTTAAATCTTTCTCAATTCTTCTAGGCATTTCCGTTTATGTTAACAGCTGTTAACATAGCTGTAAAAATTATTAACATAGTTCTAAACATACAACATTGAATAAAAAGCTTTCACCATTGTTTTTAAGTGTGGCAGCACTAAGTGTTTATGCTGCTGGCATTATCATCAAAAGCTCTAGTTTGGCAGCACTAAGTGTTTATGCTCATGGCATTACCTACAAAAGCTCTAGATTATGTTAACAGCTGTTAACATAGCTGTAAAAATTATTAACATAGTTCTAAACATACAACATTGAATAAAAAGCTTTCACCATTGTTTTTAAGTGTGGCAGCACTAAGTGTTTATGCTGCTGGCATTATCATCAAAAGCTCTAGTTTGGCAGCACTAAGTGTTTATGCTCATGGCATTACCTACAAAAGCTCTAGATTGTCCGTTAACATTGTAGAAAGAAATAGAGCTTTCAAGAAACATCTAGTAGGCAATACAGTGTATATAAATTGGCCGTGAGAACACCATTGAGTCAGTCTGGTTGGAAGCGTCGTTAAGTAAAGACATATTAACTGCCTTGGCTGTATAATCTTGTACATTATTAAAGTGTGCTGTATAAGACGTGTAATTTAAGTGTGTGTGTGTATTAAAACACAAAGTGACTTATAAACTGTATTGTTGTACATTTTTAAATAAAATAAAGAGTCGTTACAATTTTTAAACTACTAAACTGCTGTTATTTTTGCAATCAAAGTACAAGTTTATTTAAAGGAAATAAACGACCGTTTTTAAAAGGTAAAAACGTAACAATTGGTGTCAGAAGTGGGATTGCAAAATAATAAGCAGTCATGAAGTTTGAAGAGCTAAAAGTGGAGCAACTCAAGAAAGAATTGAATAAGTTGGAGTTACCTACAGCTGGTAATAAAGCAGAATTACAAAAGAGGCTGATAGATGAATTCAAGCGGCGTGATATTGACATTGGAGCTTATGATTTCGAGTATAAAGAAGAAATGGAAGTTTCTACCCGTGCAACGACCAGCATGGATTTATCCACAATGTTTGCTGCTATGATGGAGCAATTTAAAGAAGCCAACGAGAAACTACTTTCTGAAGTTAAAGAAACTTCTAAAGCAAATAACGAGCAATCTAAAGCTAATAACGAGAGACTTCTTGCAGAAGTTCAAGAAACATCTAAAGCAAATAACGAGAAACTTCTTGCTGAAGTTAAAGAAGAAAATAAAATAATGGAAATGAAATTTCAAGAAACTTCTAGAGCGACAGACGAAAAACTTCAGCAAATTTCGGAAGTTATAAACAGCAGAGTGGATAGCATTGAGACAAAGGTGTCCGACTTAGAGAACTGTCTAGATTTACAAGCCAAAGTCGTTGATAAAAAGCTGTCCGATTTAGAGAATGAAATAGCCAAAGGTGTTGATAAAAAACTACAAGACCTAGAAGTAAAGATTAATAATCTTCAATGCCAAGATGGACAGGTGCGAATTATACCAGAATCTTCTAGTAGAATAAAGGCCCCTAGTTTTGATGGCACCACACCATTTAATGTGTTTAAGTTCCAGTTTGATACAATTGCCATTAGAAACATGTGGAATGACGAAGAAA
The DNA here is from genome assembly GCA_932274085.1 of Protocalliphora azurea. Lineage (NCBI taxonomy): Eukaryota > Metazoa > Arthropoda > Insecta > Diptera > Calliphoridae > Protocalliphora > Protocalliphora azurea. Next base: position 76,551,913 of record OW026521.1, on the reverse strand, counting down.
AGGCTATAGAGTTGATATTGGCCTTAAAAGGAAATGAAGCAGTGGTTCTAGAAAGCGTACCAGCGTGTAACAGAAACAGTTACAATGACATAATGGAGGCGCTACGTAAGTACGGTGGTGAACATAAAAAGGAATTATACCGAATGGAATTGCGTGGTAGAGTGCAGAAGCCCAATGAGACACTACAAGACTTTGCTTTGGAAATCGAACGTTTGCTGCAGCTTACTTATCCAGGAAAAAGGCCGTTTTTGGACCATTTCAAGATAGAGGCATTCATTAATGGAATTCGCGATCCTGAAATAAAACACGCAGTTTGTGCCACACCTAAACCATCATTTACTGAAACCGTCTCATTCGCACTGGCACAAGAAACGGCGAAAATAATTTCAAAGCCACAAATATGCAAGGTGCGAAATATTGAAGTTGTTTCTGATAACGAGAGAAATATAGTCGACGAATTAAAAAAGGTTTTAGAGGCGTTTAATGAGAAGCTAAATAAAATCAGAGTAAAATGTTATAACTGCGGTAAATCTGGTCATATTCAGCGAAACTGCAAAGCATCAAGAAAACGAACCAGATCTGCCTCTCCTCAAAGAAGTAACCAGCAGTCGCCTCATCAATCATCACAAGAATCACCTTTAAACTAAAACGAGCTGGCACTATGGTTCAAGAGCTAGCTCCCACATCTGAGGGCCCCACCATCTCCATATCCGTAATGCAACAGAAAAATAGCAATCTTACTGCTTCGGGGTACATCAACGGTCAGAAGCACGTTTTTACTGTAGACACCGGGGCATCACAGTCTATCGTCAGGCCAGATTTAGTCAAGAAAACAATTGAACCATTATGTGGGGTAAGTCTGCGCACAGCTTCTGGTGAGCCGGCCACGGTCTATGGTAAAGTAAATGTGAAATTAACCATTGCCAATGTTACCGTCAATCATGTATTCATTGTTGCCGACATTGTGGACGAAGTCATCATTGGTGCTGATTTCATGATTAGCCATGGCATTACTTTGGATATGGGACAAAAAGTTATGATTTGGCGAAATGTGGAGATACCCCTTGACGTCGGATATGAAAATAGGACTCAAGTAAGAAAGCTAGTTACCGTCGAGCATCAGAAGCTACCACCACAGTCAGAAACTTTAGTATGGGCTCGCATGGAGGGAGATTGTGAGGACAACAGTTTGTGGGTAGTAGAACCAGCAGAAATAACAAGTGATCTTGTAACAGCAAAAGCCCTCGTTAAACCCTGCAACAACAAAATAGTTCCTGTAAGAATGCTTAACCTGTCCAGCTACGAAAAAGTCGTTAAGCCAAATTCTGAAATAGGTCAATGCACTTCAGCAGAGGCAGTAATCAATTGCGAGAAAAACCCGCAACCTGCCAATAAATCCACCAAAGAACACGAGCTTCTAGCGGAATATGTGGGGAAATGGGTAGAAGGATTAACGCCGCCAGACAGAAATAAGGCCAAACAGATTCTGAAGAAATATAGCTCCGTCTTCGCCTTAAAAAGTCAAGGCCATGGTACAACGGCAATTGTAAAGCATCAAATAAATACTGGCGAAGCGAGGCCAATAAAGCAGGCGCCCAGAAGTGTTCCTCTAGCAAAACGAAGTGAAGTGAAGGAGTTGGTCAATGAAATGGAGCGGAACGGTATAATCGAACCATCTTCAAGTCCTTGGAGCTCGCCTGTTGTTTTAGTTAAGAAGAAAGATGGCAGCACTAGATTTTGCGTCGATTATAGAAAACTGAATGACGTCACCAAGAAAGACAGCTACCCGCTACCAAGAATTGACGACACCCTGGATACACTAGCTGGAACACAATGGTTCTCCACATTGGACTTGCAAAATGGTTATTGGCAGGTAGAGATTTCAGAAAAAGAAAAGGAAAAAACCGCCTTTAGCGCGAGTGATGGGTTATGGCAGTTTAATGTGATGCCATTTGGACTCTGCAATGCTCCAGCCACCTTCGAGCGTTTAATGGAATAGGTATTGAAAGGACTTCACGGGAAGACATGCTTGGTGTACCTCGATGACATAATTGTCATGGGTAAGACTTTTGATGAACATCTGAATAACCTTGAAGAAGTCCTTAAACGTATATCAGCGGCTGGACTCAAACTCAGTGTTAAGAAGTGTGCGTTGTTCCAGAAAGAAGTCAAATATTTGGGACATCGCGTAACAGCAGACGGAATATCAACAGATGAGGATAAGATAATTGCTGTAAAGAACTGGCCACGTCCGAGAAATCTCCACGAATTACGTAGTTTTCTTGGCCTTTGCACATACTACAGACGATTTGTCCCGAATTTCGCCAATGTAGCCGCAAGCTTACATGAGCTGACCAAGAAGTCACAATCATTCCAATGGTGTGAAGCACAAGAACTAGCATTCCAGAAGCTCAAGGATCTATTATGTACCGCACCAATTTTGTCATATCCTATACCTGGAGAAACATTTGTGGTAGATAGCGATGCGAGCGGATACGGAATAGGCGGTGTACTTTCACAAGTAGTCGGTGGCACTGAAAGGGTCATTGGATACTTCAGCCGAACGCTTTCGAAGCCTGAAAGAAACTACTGCGTAACGCGACGAGAACTTTTGGCAGTATTAGAGTGTGTGAAGCATTACCACAAATATCTGTATGGCCAACACTTCCGACTGAGAACCGATCATTCTGCCCTCAGGTGGTTGCTGCAATTTAAACAACCTGAAGGACAACTGGCTCGTTGGATAGAGCGGCTTCAAAACTATGATTTTAGCATCGATCACCGGAAGGGTTTGAAACACGGCAATGCGGACGCGCTGTCAAGACGGCCCTGCAACGTGGAATGTAAGCATTGTACAAAAATCGAGGAAAAGGAATGTATCATCGATGTTCGACTAATGCATATAGAGTCCAGTGAAGATTGGTCTGTGGCGCAAAGAAATGACCCCATACTGGCAAAAATAATATCGGCAAAAGAAGAAGGTAGAAGGCCAGCCCGCAATGAAATATCCGCCGAAAGTCCATTAATGAAATCATATTGGGCCCTATGGAATAGTCTACAGTTGTTAAATGGCTGCTTATACCGCATATGGGAAAGTGCTGACGGTAAAACAGTGACAAATCTAATCGTAGTACCATTCTTTAAAACAAACGAAGTAATGAAAGAGTTCCATGACGGTCCCTATGGTGGTCACCTTGGTGTGGCAAGAACTTTAGAAAGGTTAAAAACAACGTTTTTATTGGGTGGGTCGTCAAGAAGCAGAAACCGATTGGGTAGCTAATTATCCACAATGCATAGCAGTGTAGGGTCCAGTAAGAAGAGCGGATTGCAATGGATGTAGCAGGCCCTTTCGCTGTCAGTGATGCTGGAAACCGTTACGTTCTAGTGGTTATGGATTATTTCAGCAAATGGCCGGAGGTATATGCCATACCCGATGAGGAAGCTAAGACGGTTATAAGCGTATTTGTGAACAACTGCCTGTATATTCTTATACATTATTAAAGTGTGCTGCATAGTGTGTAATTTAAGTGTATGTGTGTATTAGAATACATGTGATTATTTAAACTATTTTTGTTGTACATTTTTAAATAAAATAAAGAGTTGTTACAACTTTTAAACTACTAAACAGCTTTTATTTGCAATCAAAGCATCCGGTTTATTTAAAAGGAAATAAACCACAGTTTTTAAAAGGTAAAAACGTAACAATATATTGAATAAATAGTGATAATAGATGATAATACCGATCCTTGCGGCAGACCCGCAGGGATTTGTCTATCACTAGATATCGTGTTGTCTATAGATACAACAAATGAGCGATGATATAAAAAACTCTTTATTATCTTTTGGTTTAAAAACCAAGCCTTCATGCCATATTGAATCAGAGGCTTTTTCAATGTCAAGAAAAATAACTCCAGTGCCCTTACGATTTATTTTGTTTGATTCAATAAAATTAACGACTCTTTTTAGTTGATGTACTGTAGAGTGCTCCTTGCGGAATCCCAACTGTTGAGGGTTAATAATATTATCTGGGTTGAAAAAGTCTAAAATTCTCTTAATAATTATTTTTTCAAATACTTTATCTAATGGGCTTATCGTGCTGAATGGTCTATAGCTAGACGATAATTTAGGATCCCTTCCTGGCTTAGGAATTGGAATAACTTTTGCCTTCTCAAAAATTGTTGGAAAGTAGCCTTCTATTAAACAATAGTTTAAAAGTTTACATAGAGTTTAAAAAAAAACAATCGGGAATCTTATTAAGGATAATGCTATTAATGGTATCTTTATTATTTTTCAATAAAAGTACAAACGTTTTAACTTTATCTAAATTGGTAAGCTCTGCGTTAGATCTGTCAAGAATTGTATCGTTAAGATCATGAATGAATCTTGAAACAGCTGTGTCCATAGGTGAATAATTATTTAAAGTAATGATGTAAGAATTACCAAATACGTCTGCTATTGAATTAGCTTTTTCATTGCCAGTTTAACTTCACCGTTTACATAAAGATCAGTAAAAGATATTTTGTTTCCTTTAAGGGCTTTTTTAATTTCCAAAATTTGTTAAAGCCCGAGGACAAATTTGAAATAAATTTTGGCCACGATTCATTTCGGTCTTTATTAAGGTGGAAATCAATAAGTTCATTTAATAGCTTCAAAATATTTTGCAATTGATTTTTAAAATTAAAATCCTTACATCTTTGAAATTTACGTATGTATTTATTTCTCTTACTAATTAACATTTTACTAATATCAAGAATTTTTATGGCCGACAGGTATTTTATTAAACGCTTATTTAACTATAGATATTTATTTATTAAAACAAAAATCTAGATTACCAAAATTAGGAACAGGTTGGTCAATGTTCATACACCTAATTTCATTTTCCACCCAGTTTCTGATTGCTGATCACTCTGCACGATAATACAAATGAACTGAATATGTCATATTTTGAACTTGTCTAGAAATAACGCAAGATATAGGTACATGGTCCGACTGTAAAACATTTGGATGTGTCTCAAGATTTAAAAAATTGAGACACGAGTTAGATAAAAGAATGCCTACTGTACACGGTTGAACGGGGTTGATATTTTGTCCAAAAGGAGTGTATTCATCGTTATTATCACTTTCGTAGCTTTTAGATCGTCTTGATTAAAATACGAAACAGTTCTTCTGCTGGTCGCCCTAGCTCTAGATGTCGGCACTTTGGGTGTTGTAGCACTTATAAATCACAATACCATCACAATTAACTTTGTTAAGTGAGCAAAGTGCATAATCGTGATTTCCGGCGCAGGCTGAACACACTTGGATAATTGTGTGGGACCTTTGTTGTCCTTTAGAGGTTTTCTCCAATACAAAGAAATTTTACAAAAATATCTGATTTTCATAACCTCTCTTTTTGAAACATGTTGACGATCAAACTTGATAAGATAGAGCGCGTTATATTCACTGTATCTCTTTGTTACTAGTTCCTTAATGCTTACCGGGTTTATATTGAGCGAGCTTACAAATTCTTCGCCAATTATATTTGTGTCCAATTTTGGCAGACCAAATAAAACCAATTTAAAAGTTTTTGCATCCTTTAACTCATGAAAAACTGTGAGTAGAATCCACATTGGTGGAATCTTTTCTTTGACAGGAGCTACTTCTTCTTCGTCTTCATATAGAAGTTGAAACCTGTTGACACTAGTGCTGGGACCGTCTAACGTTTTTGGCATCTTAAACTTAGTTCTATTGCTCCTATGCTTTCTTCTTTTTTGAGCAAACATTTCTAAACAAAAGAAATTTAAAGCAAATTTAAGTAGTTTTTTTTACACATTTAATTTAACTCAATTAATTTTTTCTAGCAAAAATTAAAACGATATTTTTCTTGAGGCAGAGATGCTAGATGGATATATATATATTCCACAAATTCTTAACGACATTCACTTTTTTATAAACTTTCTTTAAAATTTTTATATTATATATAAATATTTCATTATAATTTTTCTTTTTATTTTTAACTCATTTTATTACTTTTTTTAATTTTACGAAACTTTATTAAAATTTTTCAAAGATCGATCGTTTGCCTTTGAAAGTAACATGCCAGCTAAGTGCCATCGTCTTCTTCAATTTTTCTTTTTAGTTTAAAAACAATGTAACAGTTTTTTTTTTTACTTTCAGAAGATCAAAGATCGAAATGAATGTTTTGTTTTCAAGAAAATAACTTTAGAACACTAATGGGAGACAGTTTTTGGTAACTGTATATTTATCCAAAAACTAACTTTTAAGTGACTTTTTCCACATTTTAGTTAGTAAGAAAAATTTAGAATAAATAAACTACAAAATCAAAATCAATGTTATTTGTTTTTGTAAAATTGTTTACTATCAGGAAAATAATATCTTGAGAACACGGTTTTTGGTAACTTTATATTTATCAAAAAATTAAGTTTTAAGTGACTTTTTGGCATTTTAATTAATAAGAAAAATTTAGAAAAATTGTTTACTATCAGGAAAATAACATATTGAGAATACTAGTCATTTTTCTAATAGTGGATAAAACTATCAGCTAATTGCTGGCATTGCTAGTACATTCATATACATATACATACATATATATATATATATATATATATATATATATATATATATACATACATACATATATACATATATATATATATACATACAAACATACATACATACATGCAAACATATACATACACATACATTTTCTATCGAAATTTGTATTAAAGCGACAATTTTTCTAGGGGTGTTATAGCAACTGATTCAAAAAATGTTTATAACAAATTTGATTTACATTTATTCAAATAATTATGTATATACGTTAAGTAAGTTTAGTATTTCATTTTATTTATATTTGTATAAAATTTAGACTTTTTCATAAATAAATTAAAAAATTATTTAAAATTGTATAGAAATAGAATTTGAAAAATTGTATACCAAACACAAAAAGGAATGCAAAGGAAATCACACCGTCAAAGCCTGGGATGTATGGTTTGCCATTATTGAAGCCCAAGTACAAACTGGTACCCCCAACAGGTTATACAAAAATGACTGTTCCAATATCTATACTCGCCGTTGTCAATTACAATTTCCTAAAAGATTTATCTAACTCGACATGAATGGAAATTGAATTTAATTCCAATTGTGGTTCTATGGATTGTATAGAAGATATCCCCGAAAATGTACGTCATATTTATGACAGTGCAGATTTGCTTTTGTTTCTATTTCATCTTTTTTTCGTATTTTTGTATAAGATGGTTCATATATTTATATTTTTTTATTTCTTTGTTTCGAAAAGACAAAAAAGAATATAAAGCAGTACGGATGCTTTATATTCTTTTTTTTTTTCAAAACATAAATTTTTACATATTCCTAAAATAAAAGCTTGTTAGAACGAAATTCACTGTATATTCATTTTAATAAAAAAATATAGTATATTTGCAACACTTTCAATATGAATTTAATTATAATTACACAATTTTAATAAATAAAATTCCTTGAAATTAAAAACTCATTTTATAAAATCTGGCAATGTTCGTCAAAAATGTTTACAAAAATAAAACTTAAAAAATACTTATTTTTTTAAACAAATAACTGATTGAAACTACCTTCTTTTTTTAATTATATTTATATTATATTAAATTTTATTTTTGTATTTTGAACAGTGTTGCCATGGCAAAAATTTTTTTTATCCAAAATTTTGGAAAAAATAACCAAATTAGGAAAAAAAATAACAAAATTTTAAAAATGCAGTTATTATATATAAATTAATATAATTTTAATATATGTATTCAGGTTTTAAATACTTTGCATATTAATTATAAACTTTAGTCTTTAGGAAAAAAAAAATATTTAAAATTTAACTCTTTAGAACAATGTTTATTAAAATGTGGTCCCTGATCCAATTTTGTGGGGAGTGGGGATATAAAGTTTAATAATAAAAATTTTATTAATCTCACGTCCTTATGAAATGACGTCTAAAAGCAAACCAGAATTGCAAATCAGCTTGGGTCGAGCAGTAATAGAAAATAAGATTGACTTTAATAATTATGTGTTTAGAAAAAAAGAATTTAGTTATTTTTATAGGGACTTACCCTCATTTGGTAAAATTAATTCCATTTTTTAGAAGCGTTGAAATCTAAAGTTTTAAAGTAAAAGATAGTTAATTGGAAGGTTTAGCGAAAATATTCCATATCAATCGTTCATTCAAAGCAATCGCATATATTAAATTTTCATAAGTTAATTTAAAAATTGCGTACAAAATTCTGGTCCAATTGAAAATACAGCGGGACTGATAGAACACTTTTATTGCAGTTATTTGTAAAATAATGTGGTGCACTTTTAAAATTGTTGTTATTATTTATGTTGTCTTACACAGCACAATGGGGCAGAATCGAAATTTGGTATAAGCGTAGCAAAGGAGTGTACAATATTATTTTTGGAAGGGGGGCACAACAATCCCCCCAGGGGCGGAGCTAAGGGTGCTCAAAGTTAGGTATCTCTGACATAAAAAATTTTAAATCGCTTGCAAAATTTTTTTTTCGTCATATTTCAAATATTTTTATATATTGTTGTAGGCCCTGATAAGACCTATAAAAAACATGCTTACATGTCCTATTTATCTCATATAGTTTTCGAGTTATTTGCGTTTGAATTTTTAAGCACCATAATTTTGCATGTTCTTGGTTCAGTTTTTTTCATATATATCCTAGTATTTCCGACCGATTTTATTAGTTTTTTTCTTAACTAGTTAAAGAACAAAATTATCTATTGCATAAAAAAAATTGAAGTCGATATCTTTACCGAGTCCAAAAATAAACGATTTTGATTTTGAAAATTGCAAAAAAGACGACTTTTTGTGTTTTTTTAGCCGAAAAAGTATCTACACTCTTTTTTATCTAAAATAAAATTTTCTTTAGCAACATATAATAATTTTGCACTTTTCTGAAAGGTAACTTCACAGAGATGACTTTAAGATAAAAAACAAGCCCAATAACTCAATTGGTCATTATACATACCCTCCCGAATTCGACCCATTTTATATGAAAGTTTTGATTTTAGACGATATTTTCTCAAATCCCCAAGCACGAATCGACATGCGGAATATATTTTAAGAATCTTCAATATGTTGTTAAAAGTTTTAAATCAAAATGTACGGGACTTCGGAAAAATAAGGATTCTATAGACAAAAATGTAAAAAATCCCATTTTTGGGAATTTTGATTAGTTTATTTGGGAATTCAGGAAAACCCTATGCTGATTGAAATTTGGTTAACGCGCTTTTATTTATATTAACAAGATCCAAATTTCCTGCAAATTTCATTAAGATATCTTTATAAACAAATATGTTATTACAAATAAAAAAATTTTATTTTCTCCAAAAACCCGAAATTGGGCCTTTTGTTTGATTTATTTCTAAATAGCAAAAGAAATTTTAAAACTATGTATTCCAAATTAAGCTTATCCTTTAGCATATATAATTTCCGATCTTTTGCAAAAAGATTCAAGTCAATATCATGCCTCATTTCAGAAATATGCGCCTTTAAACTTTTATATTTCCAATTTATTGTATATATGACTATATTTTTACAAACTTGCAACTTTTGACTTTAGCTTTGCGTGAATAATTACTTATATATATTACTTATATATATACTTTTAATAATATCTATACAAAAAATAAAATAATAAATATTTTTTATTTTTAATAGGGTTGCCACATTTCCCAAATTTAAGTAAATCTTTATCCTTTTCTAAGCATTCATATATTTCTATTTATGAATTTAAAATAACAAAACAAACAAAAAATGTCTATTTTAACTTAACCAATATTATTATTTTTGGTATTTATCATCTTCTTTAATAAATATTCTATTTCTAATACGATTTTTTATTACTTATTTACATTAAATTTATGTAGACAATTTTTCTAATATTTTAAAGTTATACTACTTAGTTGCTATAAAATAATCTATTGTATCTGTATACATATCTAAAAGATAATAAAGGTCCTTCAAGTCTAGTATTTTGACTTGATAAAGGCTCATAATTGATCCAACGTTTTATCTTTGATGATAGTACAGGGTCTGATGATAACAATAGGCTATTAAAAATATCCTCGTTTTGTGACGTCCTGACGTCCTGTTGCTTGCTTCTTCGTTCAATTATAATTTCGCCATGGCACAATACTTTATGTACTGTTGGTGTCATTTCTTTCCATGGACATAGAGAGAACATAGAGATATAGTTTAGATATTTCTGTTGCATATTCTCCAAATCGAGCAGAGTTAATTTTGTGCTTACTATTAATTGCCATTAATAGTATGTTAATCATTTCAAGTAACTCTTTATTAATACCAGTTATTTTTGATGTAGCTTCGAAGTTTCCGAAAATCCTTCTTGCTGCGTTTCCATCATTTGTACTACCACCAGTCGGTATAGGTGAAGTGGAGATATTCCGAAAGACAGAAATTCTTCGTTAATACTCCTTGCTTTACCAATATCCGAAAATTGTGATTTCGTATCATCACATAGTAAGCACTTCCAAAAAGAAGATGTTTCCGTAATGGCATTACTAACCTTTCCATTAATCATTGTTAGACTTAGTTGAAAGGATATGCCGAATGTGTATTGGTTTATGGTTATTGAAAGAGGTTATAAATCATTTATTTCATCTTTAATATACTCCACTAAATTCTTTGTTGTTGTCTTCGACTCCCTTGTGTATTCGAACCAAATAGGTCTGCAAAAATGTTTTGATCCTGGAGTGGTGTTAAGCCATATGTCTTAAAATGCGTTTTTACACTTTGATGAAGATTGCTTTAAGGAATAAGATCGCATTCTTAATGGCACCAAAGATGCTATAAATACGCTTTTATAATCCGCCATTTCCTTACTACCACTAGCATGCTTACATTCAGGAAGGGCTGACAGTCCGTCACATCCCCACTTACAGATTAATACAACGTCGCTATTATTTATGTACTTTTTCCAACTGATCTGCAACTATCCTGGTAGCTGTATTCTCAAGCAAAGAAAATAGCTCCACACGTGCTTCCTTTTCGGTAACCGAAATAGATGGTAAAATAGCTTTCTTTTTTTCTTGAATATCTTTGTATGATGGTAGAATTGAGTGTCCCTTTTCAAGCAGAGCTTTTCTTAAAATTTAATATTTGTCTCGGCTGAGATCGGAAATACTAGGATATATATGAAAAAAAACTGGACCAAGAACATGCAAAATTATGCTGCTTAAAAATTCAAACGCAAATAACTCGAAAACTATAAGAGATAAATATGACTTACATATAATATGCTTACATAAGCATGTCTTTTATAGGTCTTATCAGGGCCTACAACAATATATTTTATGTCAGAGGTACCTAACTTTGAGCCCCCTTAGCTCCGCCCCTAAGGGGTTTGTTGTGCCAAACTTAACATTGTACACTCCTCTGCTACGCCTATACCAAATTTAATGAAAATCCAACCAGCCGATCAGAAGTTACAGATTTATTTCCAAAAAATTTCGATTCTGCGCCACTGTGCAATATAAACAAAATGGTTTTTTCTTCTGCCTTAAGTTGTAGATCTGGCGTAATGCGTTTAGTAGTGATAGCCGAGATGATAATGCAGTACAATAAAATAAGGCAGAGTTTACATTCAATTCGAGTTTAAGTTAAATTTAAAAAAATTAATTTATGAATGAAATTCCTGTGACTATTATTTTTTATGAGAGCTCGGAAGAAGGAAAATGTTAGCTATATGAAGGCTAGCTTATAGAACAAGATATGCAGAATAAAATTAAACAAATTGTTTGTGTAAATGAGTTAGGAAAAATTTATAAATTTATTGTACCCAAGGGCTGGTTATTTCCATTCGAATTATGAGGCATTTAAAAAAAATCATCTCCGTACTTGATGATCATATCAAGGATCTAGCTGCAAACTTTTAAATCAAAATATGAAACAAGTGGAAATTTTACCTGAAGGTAATATATTACTAATTATTAAATAACTAAATATTTTTTTAATATATATTTATTTATTATTTAATATCTGTTGCCGCCTTCAATAAATGTGCAATAATTTTGACGTTTTTTTCTAATACGTAGTGTCTATATTTAACAAACGCCAAAATCAACGCATAAAAACCACAATAAGGTGATTTCATTAATGTTATTCGTATATGCAGCTGACAGCTGTAACAAACACAAATAATAATCAGCTGTTTTACTGAGGTTACCTTGTATAGATTCGCACTGATTTTGACGTTAGTTTCTATGAAAATTTGTCTAGTATAGACACTATGTTAGACAACTTTTTATCCACAAAAAATTCAAAACTATTGCGAATTTATAGAAAGTAACAACAGTTGTACAAAAACAACAGTAAGGCGAAGTCATTAATGTTTTTTATATATGCAGTTTGACATCTGTAAAACTAAAAACAATAATCAGCTGTCTAACTAAGGTTACTTTTTATACATTCGCACAGATTTTGAAGTTTGTCCTGATGAAAAGTAACAAAGATAACAAAGTAAAAGTGCTGCCAAGTTAACAGTCGCAACTTTGTTAACAAACTAATCATGAAAGATAACAAACTAATGGACCCTAGGTCGAATTGGGAGATTTGTTTTGGACCGGACCACTTGGAGTTGATAGAGGAGAGTCTCAGCTTCATTTTGATATATATTTTATTCACCGCTATAGTTTTTGGTAGAACAAAAATTTCAAAAAAAGATTTTTCATATTTCACTCCAAGGGACATTTTGGACTCTAGGTCGCACTGAGTGATTTGTTCCTGGACCGGACCACTTGGAGGTGATAGAGGAAGGTCTCAGCTTCATTTTGATATACATTTTATTCACCGCTATAGTTTTTGGTAGAACAAAGTTTTCAAAAAAAGATTTTTTTCATATATCCCTCTAGAGGACATTTTGGACACTAGGTCGAACTGAGAGATTTGTTCCTGGACCGGACCACTTGGAGGTGATAGAGGAAGGTCTCAGCTTCATTCTGATATACATTTTATTTACCGCTATAGTTTTTGGTAGAACAAAGTTTTCAAAAAAAATTTTTTCATATTTCACTCTAAGGGATATTTTGGACCCTAGGTCGTACTGAGTGATTTGTTCCTGGACCGGACCACTTGGAGGTTATAGAAGAAGGTCTCAGCTTCATTTTGATACATATTTTATTTACCGCTATAGTTTTTGGTAGAACAAAGTTTTCAAAAAAAGATTTTTTCATATATCACTCTAGAGGACATTTTGGACCCTAGGTCGAACTGAGTGATTTGTTCCTGGACCGGACCACTTGGAGGTGATAGTAGAAGGTCTCAGCTTCATTTTGATATACATTTCATTTACCGCTATAGTTTTGCGTAGAACAAAGTTTTCAAAAAAAGATTTTTTCATATTTCACTCTAAGGGATATTTTGGACCCTAGGTCGAACTGAGTGATTTGTTCCTGGACCGGACCACTTGGAAGTAATAGTGGAAGGTCTCACCTTCATTTTGATACATATTTTATTCACCGCTATAGTTCTTGGTAGAACAAAGTTTTCAAAAAAAATTTTTTTCATATTTCACTCTAGAGGACATTTTGGACCCTACGTCGAACTGAGTGATTTGTTCCTGGACCGGACCACTTGGAGGTGATAGCAGAGGGTCTCAGCTTCATTTTGATATACATTTCATTTACCGCTATAGTTTTTCGTAGAACAAAGTTTTCAAAAAAAGATTTTTTCATATTTCATTTACCGCTATAGTTTTTGGTAGAATAAAGTATTGAAAAAAACAATGATGGTGGTGCCCGGATTGCAACGTACCAGCCTCTGAAATAAATGTAAATAATCTGGCAGCCCAGAAATAAATATATTAACAGTTTAAAAACTTGGCACACCTTTTATACTAACATGGCCACCAAGACGAATTTTTACAAGGTGGTTTCGATTAGACATGTAGCCTTCAGTTTTCTGAAGTGTCAAACTGCACATATAAAAAACTTTTGGAACGAACCTTTTTAAATCTGGCTTTGTAACCGTCAAATTTTATTTTCCATCAATGAAACAGCAGGTAAGTGTTTTTTTAATTGATTAAAAATAAGATTTTTAAGTGATAATAATAATTTATATAGTTAATATGTGTGAGTTTAAATTGTGATTTAAAAAAAATAGTGATTTTTTCTTTTTTCAAAAAAAAAAATTTTGTGTATGGTAATAGAGCTGCCGCGTAATTAAAAATAATTCTAAAAATGGGATTTTTTAAATTCCCAAGCAAAAAAAATTATTTTGTAATTTTGCAGAAATAAATATTCTTTTTATTTTTATTTTGTTCTATCGCCATATCGAAAAAAATATTAAGAAAAACTATCGTTTTATCGGTAATATATGAAATTACAAACGGATCGACAAAATTATATAAAATTTAGAAAAAAAAATCAAAACATGAAATTTAAAATGAATTTTTATTTTTTATTTTTTTATTATATATTTATTAATACGCGCAGAAAGCTCAAGCGAGGGAAGACCACTATCAATAGAAGGAAGACTAAGCTTAAGCAAAGAAAGGCCATTAGAAGAAAGACAAAAAACTTACAAACTTGGAAAGAGGGTAATAAATGTAAATTTTCACTAATACCTTTTATTAACTTTAATAATAGAATTATTTTAATACTAAATATAAAAATATTTAATAATAATTTTAAAGTATTTTGTAAATTAATATATAATATAAGAATATATTAAGAATAATTTATAATTAGATAAATTAGTTTAATAAAATATTGATTTCAAAAAATTTTACAAATAAAAAATTTTTAACAAACTTTTAAACTTTTAAACTTTTAAACTTTTTTTTTTTTTTTGTTACATTTAGAGGCGAAATTTCATCATCAGAGTAAGACGTAAGTTTAGTTATTGTTCAAATGATTTAAAGACCATACTGTTAAATTGCTCATTTTTAGAGGATTTGCAGATCATTTCTTCGAAAAATGTTAAATTATTTGAAATTATTATTGAATCGTTAAATGCTATTTGAAAAAAATCTAAATATAATAAGCTTCAAAATAATTTAAAAAATAGAAGAAGGATCTGTAGTATGGCAAAAACCTTGCTGAAAACACGCAAGGTAATAAAAGTAGACACATTTAATAGTGCTACGAAAAAGGCAATCTTCAAAATATACATAAGCTGGAAACATTAAGAAAATGTAAATCTGAAGGTAATTATGATAAATATTATCATCCAGATCCAGTTTACGCTCTTATTTTGATGAAAGATGGTCCGTATAAAAATTATATACAACTAGTTGCTTCTCCATTAACAGTTTATACATGGGAAAAGCATACGTTTGAAACTTTTTCCAGTAATGTAAAAATTCTTGAAGATTCAAAATATACATTACATATTGATGCATCTGGCGAAAGCATGAAACACGTAAAATGTGCTGAAAAGAGAATTTTGACATATCAAATTGTTTTACGAATTTCAGAAATAAAAAAAATTTTAACAATTGCGGAAGCAATTCTTTCTCGCCACACACTCAGTGAAATTTGTGCTTTTCTAGACAAATTGAAATTGTTCATGAAAGAGAGCAATATTAAATATCAGTTCAAATGGCCTTATTGCAGACGGGTTTGTACTGATGTAAGTCCCGCATTATATGGCGCAATGTTGAAAAGTTTTAATAATCAAACATTATTGGAATACCTTATAGTGTGTGCTAAGTATCTAAATAATGTTAAATTAAATTCAAAGCTCAAACCTGATTTTGTTATCTTGCAGTGGTGTAAATGTCACTATATAAATATAATTTGCAAAGATTTAAATTTAAAATTAGGTAAAAACATTATTTTAAAACCCTTGCTTAAGAATGCTTTAGTAGCGGCATTTAGTTTAAGCAGTATGGAAGAGTGTGAACGTTGGTTTAAGCATATTTTTACTGTTTTACTGTCGCCGTTTAAAACTTGTTTATTTGAACAAAGTTTCGAAATATTACATCAATGCATAATAGAAATTACTGATGAAAACTTAAGTAAGGAATATACGATTTACGATTATGAAAAAATCGACTTTTTGGAATCAGTTGCACTTAATAGTCCTTTTCGGAAAATTTTTCTTTCGATATATGAGGATGTTAAAACTGCATTGAAATATGTTACAACAGGTCGTTGCGTAAATCAATACCGCAACGATGATATGTGTACGTTTTTGTTAAATAAATATTGCCCTTTTATTGTACTTTGGACAAACGTTATGGGCATTCATGTTGATACATCTGGGGAGCATATAAGTAATGGCCCGATTGAATTTTCTTATTATTTGCAAAAACATGTTATACTACCACACAAATCTGTAAGACCAGATGTTTTCGTTAAAATAATGAGAATTGATTATCTAAGTTCCTTAAAGGAGTTACGATATAATTATAAAATGTTTGGATCAGTTGATAAGGAAATAGAGAATACAATTATTTTAAGCAAAAATGAGTTAAATGAAAAGCATAACAATAGTAGAATAATTAAAGAGCATTCTTATATTTGTTCTACTCCAAACGAAAAAAACAAGACTCCACACTGGATATAAGTGTTAAAGTAATAGAAAAAGAACACAGTTATTCTCAAGCAAGTGGGAATATTAAGACAGAGCCCGAAGAAGAATGGGGGAAGTTGAGTCAAAAAAAACAAAAAACAATTCGGCCAAAAATAATGCATGAAGCAAAGGCAAGTAAGAAGATTTCAGAAATTCGTAAAAATAATAGTAATGCGATTCAAAAAGATAACTTTTTTCTATTTAGATTTGATGAATTATTTACTAAAATTAATAATAGAATAGACTCTATAAATGTTCGATTTACCGATTATTTAGAAAAGTTTAAAAATTATATATTGTTGAAAATTTTTTATTTGTAAAACTTTTTGAAATCAATATTTTGTTAAACTAATTTATCTAATTATAAATTACTCTTAATATATTCTTATATTATATATTAATTTAAAAAATACATTTAAATTATTATTAAATATTTTTATATTTAGTATTAAAATAATTCTATTATTAAAGTTAATAAAAGGTATTAGTGAAAATGTACATTTATTACCCTCTTTCAAGTGTGTAAGTTTTTTGTCTTCCTTCTAATGGCCTTCCTTTGCTTAAGCTTAGTCTTCCTTCTATTGAGCCTTCCTTCTACTGATAGTGGTCTTCCTTCGCTTGAGCTTTCTGCGCGTATTAATAAATGTATAATAAAAAAATAAAAAATAAAAATCCATTTTAAATTTCATGTTTTGATTTTTTTTTCTAAATTTTATATAATTTTGTCGATCCGTTTGTTTTTCTTAATATTTTTTCAATATACCGATACTTCTTGATATATCGATAAACTTTTTTTTATTTTTTTGATATGTCGATAGTTTTTTTTTTTGTACCGAGTTGCTTTTCGCGATCGTTTTATTTTGCTTTTGCGCGATAAGCAAAGAACAAAATAAAAATAAAAAGAACATTTATTTCTGCAAAATTACAAAATAATTTTTTTTGCTTGGGAATTTAAAAAATCCCATTTTTAGAATTATTTTTAATTACGCGGCAGCTCTATTACCATACACAAAATTTTTTTTGAAAAAAGAAAAAATCACTATTTTTTTAAATCACAATTTAAACTCACACATATTAACTATATAAATTATTATTATCACTTAAAAATCTTATTTTTAATCAATTAAAAAAACACTTACCTGCTGTTTCATTGATGGAAAATAAAATTTGACGGTTACAAAGCCAGATTTAACAAGGTTCGTTCCAAAAATTTTTTATATGTGCAGTTTGACACTTCAGAAAACTGAAGGCTACATGTCTAATCGAAACCACCTTGTAAAAATTCGTCTTGGTGGCCATGTTAGTATAAAAGGTGTGCCAAGTTTTTAAACTGTTAATATATTTATTTCTGGGCTGCCAGATTATTTACATTTATTTCAGAGGCTGATACGTTGCAGGCCGGGCACCACCATCACTGTTTTTTTAAATACTTTGTTCTACCTGAAATCTATAGCGGTAAATGAAATATGAAAAAATCTTTTTTTGAAAACTTTGTTCTACCAAAAACTATAGCGGTGAATAAAATGTATATCAAAATGAAGCTGAGACCTTCTGCTATCACCTCCAAGTGGTGCGGTCCAGGAACAAATCACTCAGTTCGACCTATGGTCCAAAATGTCCTCTAGAGGGATATATGAAAAAATCTTTTTTTGAAAACTTTGTTCTACCAAAAACTATAGCGGTAAATAAAATGTATATCATAATGAAGCTGAGACCCTCCTCTATCACCTCCAAGTGGTCCGGTCCAGAAACAAATCACTCAGTTCGACCTAGGGTCCAAAATGTCCTCTAGAGTGAAATATGAAAAAATCTTTTTTTGAAAACTTTGTTCTACCAAAAACTATAGCGGTAAATAAAATGTATATCAAAATGAAGCTGAGACCTTCTACTATCACCTCCAAATGGTCCGGTCCAGGAACAAATCACTCAGTTCGACCTATGGTCCAAAATGTCCTCTAGAGGGATATATGAAAAAATCTTTTTTTGAAAACTTTGTTCTACCAAAAACTATAGCGATAAATAAAATGTATATCAAAATGAAGCTGAGACCTTTTACTATCACCTCCAAGTGGTCCGGTCCAGGAACAAATCACTCAGTTCGACCTATGGTCCAAAATGTCCTCTAGAGGGATATATGAAAAAATCTTTTTTTGAAAACTTTGTTCTACCAAAAACTATAGCGGTAAATAAAATGTATATCAAAATGAAGCTGAGACCTTCTACTATCACCTCCCAGTGGTCCGGTCCAGGAACAAGTCACTCAATTCGACCTATGGCCAAAAATGTCCCTTGAGTGAAATATGAAAAATTTTTTTTTGAAAACTTTGTTCTACCAAAAACTATAGCGGTAAATAAAATGTATATCAAAATGAAGCTGAGACCTTCCGCTATAACCTCCAAGTGGTCCGGTCCAGGAACAAAGCACTCAGTTTGACGTATGACCCAAAATGTCCCTTGAGTGAAATATGAAAAAATCTTTTTTTGAAAACTTTGTTCTACCAAAAACTATAGCGGTGAATAAAATGTATATCAAAATAAAGCTGAGACCTTCCACTATAACCTCCAAGTGGTCCGGTCCAGGAACAAATCACTCAGTTCGACCTAGGGTCCAAAATGTCCCTTAGAGTGAAATATGAATAATCTTTTTTTGAAATTTTTGTTCTACCAAAAACTATAGCGGTGAATAAAATATATATCAAAATGAAGCTGAAACCTTCCTCTATCACCTACAAGTGGTCCGGTCCAAAACAAATCTCTCAATTCGACCTATGGTCCTTTAGTTTGTTACCTTTCATTATTAGTTTGTTAATAAAGTTGTTATTTTTTAAACTTGGCAGCACTTTTTACTTTGTTATCTTACTTTGTTATCTTCTCGTCCACGCTTTCGATCATTTAATTCTTATAGCTATAATATTGCCATATCGGCAACATTTTTTAAATTTCTTTACAAATGCTACCAAGTTTTTACAGTTATTTTGTATAGTTCACCACTTTTGATTATTCACCACAACCAGTAAATAAGCGTCATTTGTTTGACATCACTATGGTTTGATGTGTGGAGTAGGGTTTTGTGCAGTTTATTAAGTCGACATTCTTATAGTTTTGAAAGATTTAAAAGTGAAGAAATTATTTGAAAAATTCGTGTGCTCTTTTTTTTCTTTTCTAAACATAAATTAAAATGGGGCGAAAGCGAAAGATTCCTCTTGCTAACGAGGAAAAAGAAAATGAACTATGCAGTACATCCCCAAGCAATACGGATGCAATATTGAGTAATGGACCAATTTATACAATTATGTCCAAGGTTCAATTAAATGAAACATTTCACAAAAAATATATCAAGGAGTTAAAGCAACTGTACCAGAAGGTAAAATAAAAATTCTAAATATATCAATATGCGTAGAAAATGCTATTGAATGTGTTATTTTAACTTTATAGATTGACCATGACGCCTTTATTTTTACATTTATAAAAATGATAAAAACTGCCATGGTGGCCGAAGAAACAAATGAGTTTGCACATACAACTCTTCTTTTTTGTGCAAAATTCGTGAGTTCTTTTGAAGGCGATGAGACCCATCCAATGTTGGCTGATATTTGTCGTTGGTTGTTAACAGTAAGTGTATCATAATAATAATTTACTTTTGTGGAAGTTAATTTATTTAAAATAATTACAGACTATTTCAAATAACCCGCACATACGCTTTCGTCTCTGTCAATTTGTTAATATGATTTTGAATGCCCTTGGCAACGAAGCAACTTTAGATGATGTTATTTGCGACAGTATTATGGAATATATGGTGGGTCGGTTGGTTGACATATCTCCAAGTGTACGTGTACAAGCTATTTTAGCAATGCAACGTCTACAGGTTCCCGACAATCCCGATGATCCTGTATTACGTTCATATCAATATCATCTCTGTTCAGATCCTTCCCCTCGTGTCAGACAAGCTGTTATTACAAGTATGGGTCGGAATTATCATACTATACCTTACATTCTAGACCGTCTTTGGGATATTGATGAAAAAGTTCGTCGACACACATATCTTCATATGAGTAGTTATCCAGTGCGATCATATAAAGTATCGCAACGATTAGCTCTGCTTGAACAAGGTCTTAATGATCGATCCGAATCTGTGCGAAAAGTGGTTACAAGTGTAATGCTACAACAGTGGATAGAATCCTATCAAAAAGATCTCGTCGCTTTAATAGGCGCTCTTAAACTTGATTCAAATGAATCAGAAATAAATCGTTATCGTAAAATCGGAAAACAAGTTTTGCGTGAAATTTTCAAGTAAGTTCATTATTGTATATATTTAAAATGTTCCCAATTACATTGGTCAACAAACAAACGTAAACCAACAACAAAATATATTTAAACGTACAAAATTATTTTTTTTTTTACATGAATTTGTCAAAAATTATACACTAGACATCTGCATCAGTACATTGCCTTTCCAAGTAGTATTTGAGTAGTATTTTGTATTACAAGCACTTGCAATGAAAATATGAAACAACAAAAGATATGATAACAAAAATACTGAATTGAGTCGAATTGAAAAGCTTAAAACAAAACAAGACTAGTTCTTTCTGAGTACTTATTGTTTATGAGAAATTAAGAAAAAAAAAATACAATAAATCAAAAACTGTAAATTACTGTCATTTCCTTGTCACTGTAATGAAAAATAAAGCTAAAATAAGGTTTCATTATGAATTCATTAAGTATATGCCAATGCTTTTTATCATTAATTTTTTTTCCTAATTATTAGCAACAGAATAGAAAAATACTACCCCCGCATTCACAAACCAATTTTAAATTTCAAACTTTTAGATGACAAAAGTTTTGTTTTTTTTATTTAAAAATTTAGTAGTATTTAAAATACTTTACAATGTTCGTAATATAATTTAAGTATAGTATTCAAAACCTCTCGAAGTTATTATTTTTTATAAATGATATAATTTTTCTTCTAAATACATTGTTATTTTCTTCTACTTTTATATAAGTTGGAAGCGTATTGTACATACGTAGTCCTTTATAGGAAAGTGACCATTGTGTTGCAGTTATTGTTGCCTGTGGAAGCCTAAAATTCGCAACATTTCTTAGTTGATAGGGTTGCATAATTTTGTTTGTTGTATTTTAATTTTTTGTATAAATATGAATGTATTAAATTCAAGTCTTTGTTTTATATTAAGCCATTTAAGTGTTTCTAGCATATATTCTATTGGTGTATAAATGTTACATTTTATGATTGATCTCATTGCTTTATTTTGTATTTTTTTTTTTTTTTTGTAAACTTTCTATTTGTATAGTTGAACAACAGGTATATAGTATTGTTGAACCGAACACAAAATGTAGTTTTATCATTGTACTTTAAATGTTTATTGTCGTTAGTGTTGAAACCTTGTTTCTTATTTGTTTAAAAAAATCCGATTTTTTAACGATTTTTTAGCATATATATTCGATGTGTTCTTTAAATTTTAGTTTTTTTTGTCTATTATAAAGCCAAGATGTTTAATTTGATTAACTTTTTCAATTACTTCGTTATTAATTTTAATAGTTGATTCACTATTCATATTAATTTCCATTGATTTTGTTTTACCTTTATTCAGTTTAAGTTTATTCATTTTAGCCAGTTATTCATAATTTTCATGTCATGCATCAAATTATCTTCACATTTACTATTAGTATCACCTTCTGTAAAAATTAGTGTGTCATCAGCATATAGCACAATTTCGCATTTTTCCAATATCATTGGCATGTCGTTTATGTATATAATAAAAAGTAGAGCACCCAATATTGATCCTTGTGGCACCCCATAATCGTTATATATATATACTCAGATTTTACATTATTATCACAATTTGCTTTCAATTTGTTATATACGATCTAAATCATTCCAATTCATTTCCTCGTATTCCGCATTTATATAATTCCTGTATTAATAAATTTTTTCTATAGTCTCAAAGGCTCTTTTAAAATCAAGGAAAATTGTCATTATTTTTTTCTTTTTGTCTATATTTTTCAATCAATTTATAACGTAGTTTACTGTTGTTTACCGTCTGAAAATCGCTTTTTGTCAAAGTGATTTCAAATCACGTAAAAGGTGTTCTGCGAACAAAAAACATTGAAATCATGCGATTTGAAACCGGTCAGCTAAATGACTGACGATTTGAAATCACTTGTCTATTTTTTCTATGTTATCTATAGAGAATTCACTTTAAATGTTATTTTGCATTTAATATGATGTGTCTTCTATTTATTTTTGCAATAAAATAAAGTTTTATTTACACAAAAACAGAAATATTAAAAAATTTCTAAGGACATTGCTTGTTTTGTAAAATAATGTTTTGCTTTGTTTACCAATGTTCGTGATTTACTTTTTCTCTTTAGCAGTCAGCTGGTTTGTTTTTTCGAAGATACTGTTAAGGTTACCAATGTGACACAGTCGTAAAATGTCATGTAAAATACATTGAATTCATGCCATCCTGTTTCTTATTTAAGATAAAATTTAATTGTTGCAAAAAAATTTAATAATATTCAATAATTGAGTAGTTTTTGTGCAAATTTAGAAATAAGTAAGTGCAACATGAAGGCAAATTTCATCAGTGAAAACAGTGGCAACTTCATTATTTTTTTTTTCTATTAATTTTTGTATCCCTAGGATTCGATAAGTCGTCCCGTAAATGACGTTTTTTAACACATTCATTCTTTAAATGCTGTTTTCTTAAATTAATTACTGCGAATAAAGTAGCTCCCGGCATTTTTTTTTTTTTTTTTCTCATTTTTCACTTTTTATTTTTAATAATAATGTAAACAAACGAAGCACAAAACTAAAAAGTCAGCTGTTTTCACGTGTTTTCGAAAAATTAAAACCACGCCGAAAACCGTAAAATCACGTGATTTGAAGAACAGCATAAAATCGTATACGTGATTTCAAAACGGTGCGTGATTTGAAACCACGCGATTTTCAGAACAGACCTGATTATCTTCAAAATATTTTTCTAGTTGTACTTTAACAAATTTTTATAGTATTTTTTCACAACTTTTTAGCACATTAATGGGTTGAAATTCCTCAAATTTTTTTAGTTTTCATAACTTTTTTTATGGTGTAATCAGCGATAGCTTCCAGTTTTCTGGGAATGTTCCCGTTTCCAATGATTTATTGATTATTTTTAACAAAAGTTTTCCTATACTGTTCCAGTTATCACTAATTATTTCTATAGATACTTTGTTAAAATCAGGGTTATTATTAATAATTTTGCATATATTTTTAAGTTCATGTAAATTTATTGCACTAAATTTAAATAGAGTATTTATCTGGTCGTATATAGTCATCGATCTATTGAATCTCTAATTGTCTTAATACTATCTACAAAATAATTATTAAATTTATTTGCTATTTGGTAGGTATCTTTATATTCTATATTATTAAATATCACAGATTGTATCACGCTATGTTTCTTAGTTTCTAGGTTTTTTTTTTATCTCCTTCCACATTTGTTTTTGATCTTTGGCATTGATTATTCTTTTATTAACGAATTCGTTCTTTTAATTTTCAATTTTTATTTTATATATATTTCTTATTATTTTATAATTTTGCCATGCCTCATTAGTGTTTTTATTTGTCGCATTGTAATATTTAGAAATTTTTCCTCGTTTAAGTAATTTTAAGCTTTCACTGAACCATTTATTTACATTGTTCGTTTTTTTAATTGTTTTCTTTTTTTGTCAGTTTTTTAATAGTGTTTTCTATGATATTATCTTTTTTCTCAACATTCTTATCTACATCTTCATCTCGAAAGTCATTTGTTAATTTACACAGTTCCTTGCTGAACAACTTTTTATCGTATTTAAAAACTTCAATTTCCTTTTTTATTGGATATTTATTACTTTCACTATCAAACGATATATCTATTGCCTCATGATCGGCTATTTTATTTGCATTGTTATTTCTTACAACTATATTATCATTATTTGTTATTACAAGGTCGATTAATGTTTTTGTATTTTCTGTTATTCTTGTGTATTCATTTACTATTAAAGTCCATTATCATTTAAAGATATTTGTATTCTATTTTGATATATTTCATTCTTTTTCCAATCTATGTTGAAATCTGTGGAATCCAAGACCCATCAATCAACCCCGACTACCTCTAAGCCACTCTATCCCCATTACGAACCCTATAAGGTTGTCGAGTCAAACCACTTTAGTCTACTACGCTGAAGCCCAACGCAATTACAAAGTATGCGTTCTACTGTCTCTAGCTCATCCACATCATCTCACGTCCTAAAAGAGTTTGAATGCATCGAATCTGCTGGTTTAAGACTAGGCCATAACGCTCTAGATACCCTGCAATCCATTCTACTCCTCCAAGCATGATTCATTTTTCCTAGAGTGAATTCCCTTATGGCCATGAAATATGACCCATTTGGAATCCTAACCAATACCTCCACAAAAGACCTGTCCAGCTCCGAGCCCTTACGAGCTAGCTCATCGGCTATTTCATTGCCTAGAATATCGTAGTGACCAGGAACCCAACAGAGTCTTATTCTGTAGGCATCAATTAGGCGTCTAAATTCCCTCCTACATTCAAGCACCAATCTGGACCTGACACAATAACTTGTCATTGCCATTAGTGCTGCCTGACTATCCACATCGATAGTCCCTCAGTGTCCCTCTCAACATTCTTCTCCAGTAATCCTAGGGTCTTGTAGATGCTCAGAATTTCTGCCTGGAAAACGCTGCAACTATCAGGCAATCTAAAAGATCGTCTGATATCTGTTTCCATGAAGTAAACACCCGTCCCTATGCCTACTTCCATCTTCGAGCCATCTGTGAAGATAGCGCACCCTCTATGGAGCTTTTCCGCTCCAGTCCAGAGGTTCCTACCAGGGATTTCAATAACGGGAGTAGCCTCGAAGTCAATTATAGTGCCGACATAATCCGTTTGGGCGGCTGAGGACAATGTTCGACTATCAAACTTGACTTCATTAAGTATGGTTATTGATATTCTAATAAAATAATATACACAATGTGATGTGTTTTATACAAAAGTAGTTTAATGAGTGAGTTGAAAATAAAAAATTTTCAGTTTGATTTACATTTCAAATACAAAATATTTCATTAAAAACATATAACAAATAATTTTAAGTAGATTATAAACGAGTACATTTTGTTAATTCAACACTCCTCAAATTGTATTTGTTTTGAATTTTAGACCCGCAGCTTCTCCACATAGATAACGTTTATTTTTTGAACAGGCTTCGTGAGGTAATCCGCAGGCATTTCACTTGTTGAAATATATTAAATGTCTACAACTTTAGTCTCTACAGCATCTCTAATAAAGTGGTATTTGTAGTCAATATGTTTTGTTTTTGAGTGATGTGATCCAAATTTAGCCATGTGTTGAGCGCTCTGAGAATCACAGTAGAGGTCGGTGGGATTATGCGTCTTGAATCCCAGTTCATTCATTAAATATATAGCTTCTTTAGCAGCTTCACTAAGCGCAAAGTACTCATCCGTACTCATCCATCCCAACTAATGGCGGCACCTGCAAGTATATAGCAAAAACCATATTGTGGTTTACGATCGTTAATATCTTGAGCCCAGATGGCGTCTACATATCCTATAACTGGTAAACCAGTCTTTCTGTAACTTAATACTGTATTTCTTGTTGAGTTTAAATACTTTACTACTTGTATATCACAATTCCAATGTTGTTTTCTAGGATCCTTTGAAAATTGGGATAACATATTCACACAGCAAGCGATATCAGCTCTGCTGTATATTGCAATATGCAATAATGATGCTATAAGTTCTTGATATTTAACTTCTTCTACCTTTTCAGCTTCTTCTGGAATTTGTGGTTGTTTTTCCAGTGTTATTTTTGCTTGTATTGGAATCTTTATGGCTTTGCAATTCTCTAAACCATATTTCTTTACTAAGTTAGTTATGTAACCCGCTTGAGAAATAGAAATGTTTCCATTACCATATTCTATAAATAAACCAATGCAGTATTTTGGTTTTTGTAAATCCCTAATTTCAAAATGTTTCTTTAATGTATTAAACAAAGTTTCAAATATGTCAACATCATTGTATGCGATTACAATATCATCAACATATAAGGCTATAATTATAAATTTTGAATTTTCACGTTTATAGTAAATGCACTGATCATATTTTGATTATGTTAATCCATAATTTATTAAAACTTTGTGAATCTTTTTAAACCATTGTCGACCAGCATGCTTTAACCCATAAATAACTTTATTTAGCTTGCAGACTTTATAACGGTTCATGTCATCAATAAATCCGTCAGGTTGGTCCATATAGATTTTTTCGTTAATATTTCCATTTAAAAATGCAGTCGATACATCCATTTGCCTAAGTTTTAAATTATTCTCAACAGCTAATGCATAAATCAATCTAAGGGAACCTTGTAGTACAACCGGAGCATACGTGTCCATATAATCAACACCAAACTGTTGTGGGAATACCCTTTGGCAACTAATCTTGCTTTACGTTTATCAATTGTTCCATCTGAATGATATTTCGTGGTGAAAACCCAGTTTACAACCTACAGTTTTTCTTTCAGGCGGCAAGTCTGTTAGATCCCCTGTTTCGTTTTTAATAAGGGAATTATATTCGTTTTGCATTGCACTTAACCATTCATTTCCGTTTTCAGATTTTTCAACGTCATTTAAAGTTTTTGGATTTTGTTCATACGAAATTTGGGCACTTTCTTGGCCTATTAACTTCCAAGATCTCAAACGAGATTTAATTTAATGTGTTAGGTTGCTCATCAATTTGTGCACTTTCTTGTTCGATAGAATGTTGTTCTTCCATATTATCCGAATGTTATTCAACAGAATCCTCAAAAATCTCATCTCCCAAATCATTACTTATAGATTCTTGTTGAGTGCTTTTTGACATATCTGACATGAAATTTATCCTGAACTCTACGAAATCATCATCATCTTTAAAGTTTAACGAAGCACTGTCTGTTTTTGAAAAGTTTTCTTCTAAAATCTTTACGTCTCTGCTCTTAGTAATTTTTCTCTCACCTATCTTCCACAATCTGTAACCTTTTGATTCTTCACAATAACCCACTAAAACATATTCTTCACTCCTAGGCTCCCATTTACCTTTTCCAGGTTTTTTTATTTAAAACATACGATTTAATACCAATTTGACGCAAGTGTTTT
Source organism: Protocalliphora azurea (assembly GCA_932274085.1). Taxonomy (NCBI): domain Eukaryota; kingdom Metazoa; phylum Arthropoda; class Insecta; order Diptera; family Calliphoridae; genus Protocalliphora; species Protocalliphora azurea. The sequence goes on along the minus strand of OW026521.1, from coordinate 76,524,126 downwards.
ACTTTAGGCTTTTTTCCTGTCCATATTTCAAAAGGTGTTTTGTTTTTGTTTAAACTTGTGGGACATCTATTTTGAATATACGAAGCAGTGTATATCAATTCCGCCCATAACATTTCAAGTAGATTTGCTTCTAACATTAAACACCTAGCCATTTCAACAAGAGTGCGGTTCATGCGTTCAGCAACTCCATTTTGTTGTGGAGTATATTCTACCGACTAAAACTTCATTATTTTTGATAATTTTTGCTACTTCATCTTCCATTGACATTAAATTATTTTTTAAATCAGGAACCCATAAAGTGTTGAAAAGTTTTATTTCTTTACTTTTGCCTTGAACTATGACGTCCATAACCACAGTTCCCAAACCTTTTACACATATTTCTTTTTCGTCTGCAAGCTTGACTGTCCCATTGTAATTTGTGTCAAGATTTTGAAAAATGTCCACTATCTAAAAACCAAACTGACTTATGACTAGCATTCTGGACTACTTCGTGAGTGGCTACAAACCCATTAGAACTAACTACGTTTGAGCGATCTTTATTGACATTTGTCACAGCTGGTGTTAAAATTTCACGCTTTACAATCTGCAATAATCTGCTCTTGTGTAACAGAGCTTCCATTTGTGTTTTCCATGTTGTAAAGTTAGTCCGATCAAATATTGGTATTTTGCTTGCAAATGTTGTTGATGTCATATTTATGCAGTCAATTTATTATCAATATATATTTATCTTCTGGTCACTACGTTTAATCCTCAAAACCTCTCTTCTTCGAGTACTGGGCCCATAACCTATTGATATTCTAATAAAATAATATACACAATGTGTTGTGTTTTATACAAAAGTAGTTCAATGAATGAGTTGAAAATAAAAAATTTTCATTTTGATTTACATTTCAAATGCAAAATATTTCATTAAAAACATATAACGAATAATTTTAAGTATATTTTGTTAATTCAACAATGCTAACATGCCCCGCTGTGAAGCTCCCTATTAATCCCAATTCCTTCAGTCTAAATAAGCTACGCACAGCCATTCCTTTCACGAACTCCTCAATTTGAAGAAGGTGGAGAATGATCCAGTGCTGCCTGAGGTGTACTTCTCATTGTACCCGTAATGCCAATCGAGGCACTTCTCTGAACTTTAGGTTCCTATACGTCCCTTTTCTCAACGCCTCCCACCATACCGAACATCCATAAGTGAGTATGGGTCTCACAACCGATGTGCATATCCAATATACAATTACCGGTTTTAGACCACAGTTCTTTCCTATAGAGTTCCTGCATGCGTAGTAGGCATTAAGCCCCTTCCTGGCCCTTTCCTGAGTGTTTCTCCTCCATGACAATTTGCTGTCCAAGTAAATGCCCAGGTACTTGGCCTCCTTTGACAAACTGAGTTCCGTTCCATTCAAAACTGGTAGATTAAATGTCTCAACCTTATATCTCCTGGTAAACAAAACTAGTACAATCTTTATAGGGTTGACTCCCAATATATTACTATTTGCCCATTGGGAGAGTTCTCGCAGCCCAGATCGCATGACCTCGCTGATCGTGGGTAGAAATTTACCCGAGACCAACATTACCACATCGTCAGCGTAGGCTACGATTTTCCTTCCCATGGCACAGAACTGTCTCAGTATGACGTTCATTGCCAAAAGCCACAATAATGGTGAAAGAACCCCCCCTTTCGGTGTGCCTCTTGTCACAAGCTTCCTTATGCAAGTGTCTCCCATACTCGAGTTGATAACCCTGCCACTTAGCATCAGCGTGATCCCCTCGATTAGGAATACACTAATACCCAACGAAGCTAGTGATTATTCACTCGTCTCTATCCTAATGTTATTAAAGGCCCCTTCTATATCGAGGAACGCTGCCAAGGTGTATTGCTTATGCAGCAGACCCCGTTCAATAGCACTCACTAAATCATGCAGAGCACTCTCAACAGACTTACCCTTAAGATAGACGTGTTGAGCGTCGCTTATAACCTGAGTTCCCATACTCCTCCTCAGATACAGATCGATCAGTCTTTCTATTGTTTTGAGTAGAAAAGAGTAGAAAAGGTTGATCGGTCTATAGTACTTAGGCTTCGAGTGAGTCGTCCTACTCGCTTTGGGTGTGAAAATGACCCTTACCTATCTCCGCCCCCTGGGAATATATCTCACTTTAAGACATTCCTTAAATATCTTCATGAGTAGTAAAGAGTTTACCACTCTTTGACCGAGTAAACGAATTCACAGAAATTCATCCATGATGTCCGTTTCGCTCGTCTTATGTCCTTCTTATACTTTGTGATGCTTTCATTATAGCTGTCCCAATCAGTCTGACTCCTCGTCAGCTTGGCTCTATTAAACAGCCTTCTAACCTGGTCCACCATTTCGGCTGCCTTTGTTTGCCGGGATAAATCACCGGACAACTGAGCAAAAAGCTACTTTTAATTACCTCCGTGAAATTATTCACGACTTCCTCGATACCCTCAGCTGAACTCCATCCTTCTGGAGTTCCTATAAGGTTTTCCTTTCGGTTTCACAAAGTCAAGACTGAAGGATATCATGCTATGGTCCGAAAAGGAATAATTCATAGCAACCCTCCAGTCCTTGACAATTTCACCCCCTCCGCCAAATGCTGCTTATGGCATGTACACGGATACCAGTACAAGCCTACTGCTTCCAGTGACCTTCAATTGGACAGCTGTAAAAGAAAGCTGCTAAAAGAATGAAGATGGTTAATATTCAAATCATTCCCATCCAATTTACATTTCCTTACTTTCTCCAATGTGGACGGTATGAACAGGTTATATCCAGTGGTCCTTAAAACGCAACCCCTGGTATTTCTAATCCAGGGCTCCTGTATATGAGCCACGTCCAATTTGGAGTCAATGAGGAGTCTTGTGAATTCGGTTGAGGCTGCTTCACAGTGATGCAAATTAATTTACACCACTGACAGCCTCTTTGGGTTTATCAGATTTGGCATACCTAAATCTAATTACCCAAAAACCAAAATTGACAACTCCCCCCAGCGACTTCAGCTTCTTTAGAGACTCCTGATCCACTGCATATCTCAATTCTCTGCCTTGGTTCTCCTTACAGGTCATGGAGTTCACAATCTTCCATTCTGTTCGAATGGTTTCAACCTCTGGAATGGGAGGAGGAAACCATGCCTTCACTATTGGACGCAGGAGCAACGAAAACGCCAATATCACCTCAAGTTCCGCCCCCGGATAAAGAGACTCGCACTTAGCAACTGCATTTTTAAGAAATTCAACAGATTTCTTATTACCGCAGTTGATAGTTTTAACTCCCTTCATCCAGTCCGCTCCTTTGAAGAATACCTCGTCCGGCCTTCCTCTTACGAGACCGATCTCTTCAATGAGCTTGCGTTGATCCTCCCATCTGGATCAACTTTGTCAATGACAGCAGCTTGAATACAGTTCTGCAATACTGGTTTTTTCGTCTTCCTCGATGTTGTGGGCTGTTCGCTTCCTGACTAAGCTCTTTTAACAACCTCCTTGTGGGGGCCCTCAGCAGAGCTGGAAAGTGTGCGAGCAGCCTTCTTAGCCGTTGAGGTTTGCTAGTCATCCCCAGACCTGGCTCTTTTAATGACCCCCCTTTTGGGGACCTTTAGAAGGACCGTATGAGTTTGACCAACAGCGCTCGAAGTATAAGGCCGTATGCCAGAGTTTTTAGCAACCCCTCCAGTGGTGTCCTTATGGCTTTCACTATTAGAGATGGTTGGCCTCTGACCTTCTGCCTTCTTATTTGTAGATGGATTATCATATCCAGACCTAGCATCCCTGACAATCTTTTGCGAATTGCATTAACAGCCTTACTACCGGTAGTCTTTGGCTTGCCATTCTTTACCTGCTGTTCGGCACTACCCTTATTTTCTGCTCCGGCACGGATCGTTGAGGATGTTGACCTTCCTCCTGTGCTCTCATGAGACACCTCTGGAGTGCTGTCCACATTCTTACTCAATCCTTCAGGATAAGACATTCGCAGAGAATCGCAGACAGGCACGTAGATTCGTTCGAATCTCTTAACGTCCCTCCTGTGCTTTCTGACAAGGTACCTATCCTTGCCTACAAGTGGCAATGAGACCCTCTTAGCTATCTTATGCAGATAGATAAGAGAAGCTCTTGCGCCACTCTGAGCCTTTTCTTCTTTAATTCGGAATGTGACATCAGTTGTCGCATCTATCATTACCATGTCTTGCCGAACTAAATTGGCGCTAGACGTAAGACATCCTGAGCCAGTCGAAACATCCCCCCGCTCCGATCTCCCTCAACGCCCCGGTTCCTCTCTTAACTCTGAGCGCGAGTTGAGATCACAGTGACCTGTGTGGCACTGGTCCCAGCAAAGGAATCCCTCGAATCAGAATCTCATCCGTCTCTGACAGTAGGCCCATGAACTGACTTTCCTGTGCTAGAATGTCTCGTTGGACCCATATCATCAATAAATCGTCGTCCGTGTTGTCTGTGTCTGTCCTGTCGCCCTGCGTCTTCTGTCTTAATGGAATAATTAATTGAAAAATCTATTTTCGTCCCACGAGTATGTCAGTAAAAATGAGGACCATCTCGCGCAATGACTAGGCTGAAGCCTACAACCAACCCGTGCCATAGGCGTTGGAGGGGAGCTGATAGCTGTTAGTTTATTTAGGCACCAACTAACCATTCAGGTCCTCGGCACTGCTACCAACCACCTTGACCTTAAAGTGCTCTGCATTTATTAGGTCCGCGAGAGACTAAGGAACTCTAGGACCAGAGATAATACACAAGATCTGAACACTCAAATTATGAGCCTGTATGCACCTTACACCAAAATGAACAGGCCATGTGCCTTATAACCAATCTCCTCTATCCGCCACCTGGGGACACGTCCGATAAGAGTAAATGTAGCAAAAGACTCCACACGGATTTGTTTCACAAACTAAAGCAACAATTTCATCAAAGGCATTACAAAACTCGACCTCTACCGCTTGGTGATCTATACACTGCCATTATAACAAGTGAAATATTTTTATTTTTCGCTAAATAAGCACACATCCAATATTTTTTATCAGCAACTTTTTCACATAATTTATTTACTGTCCAAGTCTTTTTAAAGTAGATTATTACGCCATCCGTTCGTGAAGAATTAGATAGTGTAGGGTAGTGATCATAATTTTGCAGACAATATTCATGCTCATTTATCTCCTTTGTTGAATGTGTTTCCGATAGGATTATGTATTCTGGGTTAACTAATGATGCTATTATTTCTTACTGCGTGAAATTGTTTAGGAGTCCTTAAGTGTTTGTGTATATTCCGCATACATTATTTAATTGTTAGATATTAAAACCCATTCTTTTCATTTTTAAATTCAATTTATTTTTATATACTGGACATACGTATAGTATTATAATTAACATCAAGTCCTAGATTAAATTTTTCACACAGCTTATACATTTTGTTATAATTTCCTCTTTACACTCTTTAGCCTTATAATTACCGTGACATTTATAACATATATCAAGATTTCTACAATCCGCTGCTTTATGATTGAAACCTTTACATTTATAACACATTAAAACATCTATTCCATCAAATACTCTACATTTTTCCCAACCAATGTTTATTTTCTGTGCTGTTATTTTAATATTATGTATTATCTTATTATTTCTTTTAAATTCATAAGATTTAATTGGTTTTATTTTACTGTTTTTTAAAAATTCATACTGTTTTGTAATTTTTTCTATGAGTTCATCTTCCGAGTATTTAAACGACATATCTATTATGATTACCGTTGTCTCCAAATTTTTTGGTAATTTTATTTCGTATTTTTCACTCATTTCACTTTGTATAGCTGCTTTTATTTTCTCTCTTTCCTCATTATTTTCAGTTTGAATAACTAATTACCATTATTCTATTTTCAACATTCGATATTTTTAGGTTAATTGGATCTACCTTATTATTCAAGTTTTCTTTTGCCTTTTATATTTTTTTTTCTCTTGGCTTTATAATCAGGTTCACTTGTTTTTTTCAGTTCTGGCAATGCCGTATTTTTTTTAACAATTTCTGCAAACGATAAATTTGTTTTGTTTACCACTTGTTTCTTGAATCACTTGTTTTATTTCACTACATAGTTTAGCATTACTTTCTTCGATATTATCGTATGAAAAATTTTATTTAAAAGTCATTTTAAATTTAAAAGTTGTTTGTGAATACGGGTCATACAATACACAGTGGGGCAGAATCGAAATTTTTTGGAAATAAATCTGTAACTTCTGATCGGCTGGTTGGATTTTCATGAAATTTGGTATAGGCGTAAACAAATCCCTCAGGGGCGGAGCAAAGGAGGCTCAAAGTTAGTTACCTCTGACATAAAAAATTTTTAATCGCTTGCCAAATTTTTGTTTCTCGTCCGATTTCAAATATTTTTATATATTGTTATAGGCCTTGATAAGACCTATAAAAAACATGCTTACGTGTCCTATTTATCTCTTATAGTTTTCGAGTTATTTGTGTTTGAATTTTAAGCGCCATAATTTTGCATGTTCTTGGTCCAGTTTTTTATATATATCCTAGTATTTCCGACCGATTTTATTAGTTTTTTTCTTAACTAGTTAAAGAACAAAATTATCTATTGAATAAAAAAATTTGAAGTAGATATCTTTACCGAGTCAAAAAATAAACGAATTTGAATTTGAAAATTGCAAAAAAGACGACTTTTTTTTTTAGCCGAAAAAGTATCTACACTCTTTTTTTATCTAAAATAAAATTTTCTTCAGCAACATATAATAATTTTGCACTTTTCTGAAAGGTAACTTCACAGAGATGACTTTAAGATAAAAAACAAGCCCAATAACTCAATTGGTCATGGTACACACCCTCCCGAATTCGACCCATTTTATATGAGTTTTGATTTTAGACCATATTTTCTCAAATTCCAAATCACAAATCGACAAGCGGAATATATTTTAAGAATCTTCAATATATTGTTAAAAGTTTTAAATCAAAATCTACGGGACTTCGGAAAAATGTGGATTCTATAGCCAAAAATCTAAAAAAATCCCATTTTTGGGAATTTTCATTAGTTTTTTGGGAATTCAGGGAAACCCTACCCCTGATTGAAATTTGGTTAACGCGAATCAATAAGTATTTTATTAGTTTACATTTATGGTGTTTACCTAAATTTAACAAATGTATTTATCTATTGGTGGTGGTTAAAAATTTATATATTTAATATCTAGTGGCAATGTACAGGGTTCCTTTCCTTTCGATACGTTCCATTCGATATCGAATAAGAGAAGGTTAGGTTAGGTTAAAAAAGGCGGCGTCTTCACGCCTCCACCCAGAGAATATTCTATCCATTGTGCTACCTTTATAAATAACAGAGAAAGCTGATAGACGAAGAAAGATAAAAAAACCCTAGCAGAATAAAGCAAAAGATTGATAGGAAGATAGCTAAATATAAGAAATATAAGAAAAGAAGTGTGGAACCTAAGACCCATCAATCAAACCTGACTACCTCTAAGACATGTTATTCTCATTACGAACCCTATAAGGTTGCTCAGTTCTCTACCAGTTCTCGCAGAATATGGCTCCCAAACCACTTTAGTCTACTTCGCTAAAGCCCTACATAATGACAGAGTATGTGCTCCACTGTCTCTCACGTCCACATCATCTCACGTCCTGCAAAAATATGACGAGCCAGTATCCCACTTACTGGTCATATTCCCTATTGCGAGGTGACCAGTAATCATGCCAACAATGATCTTTAGATTCCCACGACTCATGCCCAGAAGATGCTTCGAATCTGCTGGTTTAAGACTACCCTGTAGTCCATTCTACTCCTTCAAGCATGATTCGTTCTGCCTATAGTCCATTCCTTTATGCCCATGAAATATGACCCAATTGGAATCCTAACCGATACCTCCACAAAAGACCTGTCCAGCTCCGAGCCCTTACGAGCTAGCTCATCGGCTATTTCATTGCCGAGAATATCGCAGTGACCAGGAACCCAACAGAGTCTTATTCTCTAGGCATCCATTAGCCTTCTAAATTCCCTCCTACACTCAAGCACCAATCTGGACCTGACACAATAACTTGTCATTGCCATTAGTGCTGCCTGACTATCCACATAGTCAACTCAGTGTCCCTCTCAACATTTCCCTCCAGTAATCCTAGGGCCTTGTAGATGCCCAGAATTTCTGCCTCGAAAACGCTGCAACTATTAGATAATCTAAAAGATCGTTTGATATTTGTTCCCATGAAGTAAACACCCGCCCCTGTGCCTACTTCCGTGATGGTGACACACCCTCCATGGAGCTTTTCCGTACCAGTCCAGAGGTCCCTACTGGAGATTTCAATAATAATGTTTGACTATCCAACTTGACTTCATTAAGTATGCTAGCATGCCCCGCTGTTAAGCTCCCTAATAATCCCAATTTCTTCAGTCTAAATAAGCCCCTCACAGCCATTCCTCTCACGAATTCAATTGGAAAAGGTGGAGAATGATGTCTAGTGCTGCCTGAGGTATACTTCTCGTGGCACCCGTAATGCCAATTGAAGCACATCTCTGAACTTTAGGTTCCTATACGTCTCTTTTCTCAACACCTCTCACCATAACGAACATCCATAAGTGAGTATAGGTCTCACAACCGATGTGTATATCCAATATACAATTGCCGGTTTTAGACCCCAGTTCTTCCCTATAGAGTTCCTGCATGCGTAGTAGGCATTAAGCCCCTTCCTGGCCCTCTCCTGAGTATTTTTCCTCCAAGACAATATGCTGTCCAAGTAAATTTTTTTGATCTAGCAACCGTGCAATGAGCAGCCAAAAAAAAAATATATGTGATCGTAATAAAAAAAAAATCTAAAATTAAATATAAATGTTTAATAGTCAAATTTAATAAATATTAAGTGCTTGATAAATATATTATAACTTGATTTTGCAAATATAAACAAAATACATATTGTTGCGATAACCCTAACAGACATATTTGAGATCAACAATCTGGCAACCTTAAAGTTTTACTTTATTATTATTCTTTCTTTTCAATTATTATTCTTATTCTTGAGTATTTTTCTTCCAAGACAATATGCTGTCCAAGTAAATTTTTTTGATCTAGCAACCGTGCAATGAGCAGCCAAAAAAAAATATATGTGATCGTAATAAAAAAAAAATCTAAAATTAAATATAAATGTTTAATAGTCAAATTTAATAAATATTAAGTGCCTGATAAATATATTATAACTTGATTTTGCAAATATAAACAAAATACATATTGTTGCGATAACCCTAACAGACATATTTGAGATCAACAATCTGGCAACCTTAAAGTTTTACTTTATTATTATTCTTTCTTTTCAATTATTATTCTTATTCTTGCAACCTGTAAAATACGTTATTCTACTGTTAGCTTTCTTACTGTGCACTACTATCATATAAGCAAATAAAATTTTGAATTTTTCTTGTGAAACATAACACATATGTATATGTGCGCGATTGTGGGTGATATCGTGATACATAGTGTATATCATAAATAAAAAGCTTGTATACGAAACATACATGGAAAGAATTTAAATATCAAAGTAAATTGTAACAAACAAATCAAAACTTACATGCAATAAACACTGGGTATTGCGCAAAACGTGTAAACAAAACATACATGGAAAGAATTTGGAACACAAAGTAATTGTATAAATAGATCGTAATATACAACCGAATGTAAAACTAACTTGCTTTACCAAACAAATGTAAAAAAATAAATATAAAAAACGTCAGTATAACTTTAGATAACCCTTTCATACTTAATAAAAATACCAGAACTTTTTTTGTAATAATAATAAATAATAAAATGCCTCAAAAAACTATTTTGCAATGTCCATCTTGTAAAACGAATGTGACAAAAACACAATATAGTATTGTGTGTAGTGGTTGTGGATTTTCATAACAAGTGTGCTGGATTATCTGATGATATGTTGGAATCCATTCGGAAAAATCTTATTCACTATAAATGTTAAAAATGTAACAATAGTGAAGGTTCTTGTTCCGATAAAAATGGTGATATTATAAAAAAATTGTGGAAATTCAAAAATCTATTGAAAGTAAACTCGATGAGACCAGAGCTGATTTAGATCGTTGAATGGACAAAGGATTTCAAAACCTTGAAACTAAATTGGTTGGTCTGGTTTATAGTTTCAAAACAGAAGTTAATAGTGAAATATCCAAAATAAAATCGGATGTTACACACTGTTGCTCTGTGGTTAAGGAGGTTGATAAAACAATTGCTATAAAATATGAATCCCTTCAAAATAAGTACAATATGGTGGTTAGACGGCTCAACAGATCAGACATCTTAATCAGTGGCTTAAATTGCAAAATGGAAGATATTCGTGAAAACATTATAAAGATTGCTCAATATATTGGAGTTAATGTAACTAACTCCGATATATATCATTGCTGTTATATTACTCAGAAAAAAGAGTTCATTGCTAAATTTAACTCTGTACAATTACGTGATGATATTATGAAAAAATATTTTAAATCCTAGCCTCTGCTTCTAAATAATATAATTGGCGGATCTATACAATCGAGGATATATTTTAATGATAACCTTTCGCCTGCCTCCAGTAAACTATACTACACTAGGTAAACTGTTATCTGGGGAAAAAATTTAAAAATTTCATATAGTTAATATGGATAAACCTAAAGCCAAAATAACTATGCTAGACGGTAAGGTAACCACCTTTGATGTTAAACAATGTGCCAACTTACTGGATGGATGTTTGGTGGATACTGGCGTTAACGTTTCCTAAATTTGTTTTCGTTTTTTTTTTATTTTTTTGTATTTTGCAATTTATTTGTAATTAATTAATTTTCCTTTTTTTTTAATTTTTTTTTCTCTAATGTTTATTGAATATATATATATTATATTTTCTTATATATAATTCTTTTTATAAATATATAAGGTACTTTCAGATGGTATTTTTTGTCGCTTTTACTATCGAATTCTGATCTACTTAGTAACACCGTTCGGGAAGAACTGTGCCTCTAAGCGATAGTTCCTTTTGAGTAACGCTTTAGTCAGTATTGAATGTCACTAATTCGAATCTTCAAATCCCACTAAAGCGTTACTCAAAAGAAACTATCTCTTAGTGGCACATTTCTTCCCGAACGGTGTTACTAAGTAGATCAGAATTCGTAACGCTTTAGTAAATTTTGTACGTCACGTATTAAGATCTACTATACCGCATTAAAAAGTGTCTAATAAAAAATCCTAATTCGAATCTTCCAATCCCCACTAAAGCGTTACTCAAAAGATGTTATCTCTAACTATATGAGAATTCAATAGTAAAAGCGAAACATATCAACTTCCCGGTGTGCCGACGTAGTTACACTTTCGATAGAAAATATTTGCAGAATTTTAAAACTATTTTGCATAAAATTTTTAAAATAGTAATGTCATTAATATTTACGTTTTAAAATGAAGGATTAGGAATGAACAAAATTATCAAAAGTAAAAATATTAAAATTTTTTAAATCACAAAATTAACTCTTTCTGATATTTATTATGGAAAGCAATAAAATTAATTACACAACAATATTTTCAATTCAAATTAACATTAAAAAAATTAAATTAAAAAAGAATACTAAAAAAATATTTTAAGTGCAAAATTAGAAAAGAATATTTGTTTCTTTCAAATTTAATAAAATATATATAATAATAAAATAAGAATAATTATTGAATCTAATTTATTTTTTAAATAACAAAAATAACTCCTCCTTGTATTTATTATAAAAAACAATGAAATTAATTGCACAAAAAATTTTGAATTCAAATGAACATTTAACATCTATTAGAATATTTGTAAAATTTTCTGCAGTTATTGGTATGTTCGGCGATAATGTATGAGTTTTAGAAAGGTTGTGATGTTCGCATTATAAAATGTGTAATTCAACATTTCCAAGATGTTTTTCAGTAATATAATATACGATTTCTAAATATTACCAGACTACATTATTATTTATTTTAATTTTGTATTGAATTTTCTATGTAATTAAAATAAATAAATTTTTTTAGTTAATTTTTTCTAAAATCGCCAGTTTTTCTACAGAAAAATAATTAAAGAACACAAATGTATTACACTTTTTACAAGCCGAACACCATATACTTTTCTAAAATCATATTTTCTCGCTGAACAAATAGCTGACTATTAAGAATTTTGGAAATATTTGAAAAAATATTTATAACAAATTTTCTCTAATTTCTCTTTCAAATGTTTCCATTTTTATAAATTGGATTCCCTTTATTAAAGACTATATGATCTTTTAAGTTATTAAGAATTTTATATAAAACAAAATCTTCTGTCCATGTTCTGGCCCTCCAATTGTTAATACTCGTATTAAAAATAAAGCGTGATTCATTTCGAGGTTCCCTAATTTTTTAAAGAAAGAAACACAGAAAATTCAAATTTAATGGGGAATGTTTATTATCAGTTGAAAGAACATTCTTTGCAATTTATTTTTTGAAGATTATATCTATCAAATGTTGACCGTTGCTGCGTCGCAGATGGTCCATCCGTTGAGTCCAATTTTCGATGACTCGTTCGAGCATTTCGACTGGTAACTGGCGCATGACACGCGTGATGTTTTCCTCCAAGGCCTGAATCGAAGCGGGTTTGTCCGCATAAACTTTAGACTTTACATATCCCCACAGGAAAAAGTCTAACGGTATGATATCACACGATCTTGGTGGCCAATCGACCGGCCCAAAACGTGAAATTATGTGCTCACCGAAGTGTTCTCTCAATAAATCCATTGATTGATGCGATGTGTGGGAAGTGGCGCCGTCTTGCTGAAACCAAATGTCGCCGAGATCACGAGCTTCAATTTCAGGCATCAAATAGTCGGTTATCAATGCACGATAACGGTCGCCATTGACGGTTACGTTCGCACCGGCATCATTTTTAAAGAAATATGGACCGATGATTCCACCGGCCCACAAACCACACCAAACCGTTGTTTTTTCTGGATGAAGTGGCAGTTCTTGAATCTCTTCAGGTTGCTCTTCGTCACAAATGCGGCAATTTTGTTTGTTTACATACCCATTGAGCCAGAAATGGGTCTCATCGCTAAGCAAAATTTGCCTCGAAAAAGTCGGATCTTCTTGGAACTTTTTAAGAGCCCATAGAGCGAAGCGATGTCGGTTGGGAAGGTCGAGCGGTTTCAGTTGTTGCACAATCTGTATTTTGTATGCTTTCAATTTTAGATCTCGACGTTAAATGCGCCAAGTCGTTCCATACGTCAGTCCGAGTTGCCGAATCGACTCTCCATGGTCTTCGTGTACACTCTCAGCTACGGCCGCTATATTTTCTTGTTGCGAATAGTACGCTCAGTAAGCTGATTATGTTGACCATAAGTTGAACGAAGTGCACGAAACACATTCCTCGCAGAACGTCAATTTTCATACTAAAGTTGAACGATTTGTAAACGTTGTTCAGGCGTAAGTCTTTCCATTATGAAATGCCAAACAATACTAAACAAAAATAACATGACAGCATGCCACGACTTACACGTGATCTGTCACAAAAAGGCTATTGAAAAGTATCTCTACTTGAATCACCCATTACTCATTTTATAGAAAATGAAAATGTTTCCCTAAATTTATTCGCTTGCCCAGAACTAGTTGAAATATTGATAATTTCTTTTAAATTATGATAAACGCTTACCTTATTTTATTAATTTTCCTTTTATAAGTAAAACTTATGAATTTTTTGTTTCACTATCAGCTTACAGAAATAATTTTAGTTAATCAATCAATATTTTTTCTTTTTAATCACTTCAAAAGCTATATTTTTACTAAGTAAAATTATATTTTTTCGCCAAAATCATGATTTTATGATAAAATTTCGAACTTAATGTGTGTTGTTTTTGTAAAGTTGTGCACATTCTACTATTAATCATCTTAGAGTGCCGAATTCGACAGATTATGTGGATTGGTAAACAACAATCTTCCAAATGCTAGAAAAGGTGTTGAAAAAAAGTGTTTTCGTTTTTGGATAACTGTTATCCAAACAACTTCTAATAGTGATTAAACAAGTTACGTTTAGAAGATTCAATTCGTATACTAATATATTTTGTTATTGGAAAATTGATAGAAATCTTCTATTGCACTTCTAAGAGTGGCGAATTAGTGAGCTATTTCGAAAAAGAATTCACTAAATGCTTGCAGGGTAGGTAGGTAGGTAGGTAGGGAAGGGTTGCCCAGCACTCATAAGAGTGCTTGTGCATCCACTCGGAGATCTAACGGTCCATTGTGAGTCCCTTCAAAAAGAATATAGAAAGAAACCAGAGAGAAACTACAGATAAGGTATAGAAAAGAGCAGGAAGGAAAATGATAGAGAAAAAAGCTAAGACCAAGAAAAGTATAGAAGAGAATAGAAAGAATCAGACAAGGAAAAGTACTACCGCCCCAGGTCGCTCGCTCCACGCCAACGACCCCCTCTTAGCCAGCCTATTCCCATGACGAATCCTATTAGTCTATCGAGCTCTATTGTCGATATACTGTCCAATTCGTCAAGGAATCGACTGCCTAACCATTTCTGCCTACTTAGTTGTAGACATGGACAGTGACATATGATATGTTCCACCGTCTCTAGCTCCTCATTATCTTCGCACATTCTGCAAAGACCGGAGGAACCTCTATCCCAATACCCTATCATTCCCCCTATGGGACAATGACCTGTCAGAATACCTATCATAGTCTTCAGGTTTCCCCTTTTCATGCCCAAAAGTAGATTTGTATCTGCTTTATCAAGTTTGGGCCATAGAACCTTTGATAATCTGCAGTCCTTTCTACGTTTCCATGCATGATTGGTTCTATCCCGAATCCACTCCCTAATTAACCTGAAGTAAAAGCCTAGAGGTGGTCTCACATCGCTTTCACTTGCAGTCCTATCCAAAGCTGAGCCGTTCCTAGCTAATTCATCAGCTACCTCATTGCCATTTATCCCGCAATGACCCGGTACCCAGCAGAGTCTGATATGGTAATCCCTCAACAATCTCCTAAGAGCCCTCTTACAGTCGCTAACTAGCCTAGACTTGACAAAGTGTCCTTTCAAGGCTTTCAGCGCTGCCTGGCTATCCACATACAGAGTTACCTCTGTATTCACTTCTATGTTCCCTGCAATCAATTCTGTTGCCCTAAGGATACCTAGAATTTCCGCCTGGAACACGCTACAACCATCCGGTAGTCTATACGTCTTCCTGATGTTTCCCTCAACTAGATACACACCTGCACCAGTGCCTGTATCCATTTTGGAACCATCAGTGAATACCGATACACCACCGAATAGTTCCTCTCTATCCGACCATTGGTTCCTACCCGGAATAATCAGTATAGGATTTTCCCCGAAATCGACCTCTGTGCACATATAGTCCGTGGATCCAGAGGGAACCAGGGCATGTCCACCGAGATTAATCTCATTTAAAAGTTTGGAATGTCCTATTCTGATTGATCCTGTAAGTCCTAGTTCACTAAGTCTAAGCAGGCTCCTTGCAGCCATTCCCATCACGAACTCCTCAATGGGTAGGAGATGCAGAATAACGTCAAGTGCCGCCTGAGGTGTGCTTCTTACGGCACCTGTTATGCCAATCGAAGCACATCTTTGGGCTTTAGACAGAAGATTCCTACGACTTCCTATTCTCATTGCCTCCCACCAGACCAGACATCCATACGTCAGAATTGGCCTCACCACCGAGGTGTAAATCCAATTTACTACCATCGGTTTAAGTCCCCAACTCTTACCTATGGAGTTCCTGCATGTGTAGTAGGCGTTGAGACCTCTCTTAAGCCTCTCCTGAGTGTTCCTCTTCCAAGATAATTTACTATCAAGCAACACACCAAGATATTTTGCCTCCTTTGCCAGTCTTAGTTCTGTCCCCCCTAGTACCGGTAGCCTAAACTGCTCAATCCTGTACCTTCTGGTGAAAAGAACTAGCTCTGTCTTCTCCGGGTTGACCCCTAAACCCTTACTAGTGGCCCATGAGGACAGTTCGTTAAGTTCATACTGCATGACGTCGCTGATTGTGGCAAGAAATTTACCCGTGATCAGTATAACCACGTCATCAGCATAGGCAACGATTTTCCGTCCTCTTGCGTCAAATTGTCTTAGAATGACATTGACGGCTAAGAGCCATAGCAAGGGCGAGAGAACTCCTCCTTGCGGAGTTCCTCTAGTCACTATCTTCCTTATGCATGCATCTCCCAAGTTCGAATTAATTATTCGGCTATTCAGCATCAAAATAATCCATTCGATTAGGAAGCTTTGAATGCCTAATGATTCTAGTGATTCTCTAATAGCCTCCATCTTAATGTTATTGAAAGCTCCTTCCATATCAAGGAACGCTGCCAATGTATACTCCCTATACTGCAGGCCGCGTTCAATGTAACTCACCACATCATGTAGCGCACTCTCAACAGATTTACACCTTAGATAAGCGTGTTGAGCCCCACTGATGATATGGTTGTCAATTGTCGTCCTCAGATAAAGATCGATCAATCTCTCTAATGTCTTCAAAAGAAAAGACGATAGGCTGATCGGTCTAAAATCCCTAGGTTTCGAGTGGCTAGCCCTAACCGCCTTAGGTGTGAAAATTACCTTAACCTTTCTCCACCTCCTGGGAATATATCTCCTAATCAGACATACACTAAAAAGCTCAGTGAGAAGTGTTAGTGCCGTGTCACTGATGTTCTGCAACATGGCTGGAAAAACACCGTCTAGACCAGGTGACTTGTAAGGTTCAAAGGTGTTCACCGCCCATGCTCCCTTATCCATCGAGACTATGTCACCGACTACTTCACTAAGTTCCCTATCAGATACACATTCTGAGAATCCCAAGATTCGTCCTGCCTGTGCATCTACCTCTAAGTTCCTACAGCCTGGAAAATGAGTTTCCATAAGTAAACTCAGAGACTCAGAGCAAGACTCCGTCCATGAGTTATCCGCACGCATAATATATCCAGGAGCACTAGGATCCTTGGATAAGATTCGCCTGAATCTGGATAACTCATTAACAGAGTCGATGGACTCACAGTAGTTCCTCCATGAGTCCCTTTTTGCCCTCTTAATGTCTGCCTTATACCTATTAAACTTTCCCTGTAGCTGCTCCAATCCTCACACTTGCGTGTCAGTTTCGCCCTATTGAACAACTTCCTGACGGTTGACCTTTGGTTCCTAAGTTCCTTGGTCCACCATTTAGGCTGTTCCCTCTTTCCCGGAAATATTACCGGACAAGTTAGTTCATAACTTTCCCTAACTTTCGCCGTGAAGTCCTCCACTAAAGTCTCAACTCCCTCTGATGACAATTGCCATCCCGGAGCGGCGTTTAGTTCCCTATCCATAATGGCCCTAAAGGAGTTCCAATCGGTTCTCCTGGAGTTCCTATATGGTTCCCTCTTCGGTCCCGCGAAATTTAAACTAAAGGATATCCTGTTATGATCCGAAAAGGAACATTCACTGTCTACCATCCAGTTCGTAATGTATTCGCCCCTAAAGTTCGTCAGTGTTATATCTATAACTGTCTCTCTATCTTTAGTTCTGAATGTGGGCACATTACCCAAGTTACAGATAAAAAGATTGTTAGTAGTTATAAAATTGAAAACTGACTCACCTCTTTCGTTGATATCAGCGCTGCCCCACTGGCAGTTATGTGCGTTAGCATCGCAACAGAGTACCAAATATACGCCTCTTCTCTTTGCATACTCTGTTAGTTTGCACACCATATCACCCGGTGGGTTGGCCACATCGTAGGGCATATAAACGGAGGCGAGTGCGAGTTTCCTCCCGTCTCTATCCTCTCTTTTCACGTACGTTAGGTCTCCATTGCTAAAAGAATGAAAGTTTATAAAATTCAACTCGTTCCTAGCCAGTATACACGTTCTTACCTTATCCCCAGTGGATGGTACGAAGAGTGTATACCCTTTGACACTTAATCCACATACCCTGGTGTTAATGATGCAGGGCTCTTGGATTAAGGACACATCCACTTTGGAGTCAATAAGGTTCATCGCTAATTCGATAGAGGCTGCTTCACAGTGATGCAAGTTAATTTGCACCACTTGCAGCCTTGTTTGTACTGTCAGATTTCGGATACCGGAACCCCTGATAGTGCCCAGACCGAAATTAGCGTTTTCCCCCATAGACTCCAATTTCTTGAGAGACTCCTGATCTATAGCAAACCTGAAGTCCCTTCCGAGGTTCTCTTTACGAGTCAGAGAAGCTAACAACTTCCACTGACTTGTATCCAGATCCTGGTTCTGGTTGACCAACACTGTCAGTATAGTTTCCACCGGTTTTATGGGTGGTGGAATCCACACTGTCACTGCTGGTCTCAGGGGCAACTCAGATGTGTGTATCACATCAAGTTTCGCCTCTGGACAAAGGCTGCTACACTTGGCAATCAGTTTTGACTCCCTTTGACCAGACCGCGCCTTTGAAGGACACTTCATCCGGCCTTCCTTTCATTAAGGCGATCTCGTCGATAAGCCTATCTTCAATCGACCTCCATAGTTCCGTGCTAATCCTCCCATCTGGGTCAGCACGGTCTATGACAGTCGTCTGAAGGTAGAAGGCTTGTCGTCACCAGATCTAACTCTCTTAATGACTTCCTTTTGGGGGCCCTTAAGAGATCCGGTCGGTGTGTGACTCGCCTCCTTGGCGGTAGGGACTGATTGGTCATCGCCAGTCCTAGCTCTCTTAACGACCTCCTTACGGTGATCCTTAAGAGAGCCAGATGGCTTATGACCAGCCCCACTTCCAGCATTCTTTATCATCTTCTTTTGAAGACCTTTAAGAGAGCTGGGAGTGTTGTTTGCCGCACCTTTCTTGCTTGTAGAGGGTTGGTCGTCTCCAGACCTTGCTCCTTTAGTGATTGATCCACTAGAGTTGTCGGATGGTTTACGATCAGCCCCCTTTTTGGCAATGATAGCCAGCTTCCCAGTTTCAACCAATCGTTCCGAAGATGTGATAGGTTTATTTGGTCGGCTGCTATCATTGTCATTATTCTTGGACTTCAGTGCGACCCCTGACACGTTTCCTATACTCTCCCGAGCACTTTCCGGAACGGTGTCAAATATCGCATTTAGTCCCTCGGGACAAGACATTCCCAAGATAGCGGAGGTCGAGCCGTAGATTTTTTCAAATCTAATCACACTCTTCCTATGCCTCTTGATAAGGTATTTATCCCTACCACTGACTGACGACAGATCCCTCTTGACCATCTTATCAAGAAAGATCAAGGAGGCTCTGACGCCATTCTTAGCTTAATCTTCTTTTGTTCGGCTGTCGACGGCGGCAGTTACACTTGGTTTTACCGCGTCTTGCCGAACTAATTTTGAATTCCACCTGTCCACTATCCCGTGCGGATGACACCTCGGATGCTGGAGGATTCTGTTCCTGAGCGTGAACTGAAATCATTGTGATTTTATGTTCCTCATCAGAACCAAGAAAGAGATCCTCCAACTTCTCCGTAGTGCCCCCGAGAGAGTCACCAGGTGAGCCCAAGAGGTCGTCTGTTTCGGCTAGTTCACTCAATAACTGTCCCTGCTGAGCAATTATGTCCTCGTGAATTCTTAAAAGGTCAGAGTCAGTGTCCGAAACTCCTACTGAAACTACCTTATTCTTCTCCACATCCTTTATTTTAATATTTTTTCCACTAATTTTGGTCCCACGAAAATGCACGTACTAAGTGGACCATCTCGCGCAGTGACGGTGTACGCGGACTAGGCTTAAAAGGAATTACAACCAACCCGTGCCATGGGCGTTGGAGGGGAGCTGTTAGCGATTAGTTTATTTAAGCACTAACTAGCCATACAGATCCTCGGCACTGCTACCTCTCACCTTGATCTTAAAAGTGCACTTGATTTATTTAGTCCGCGGGAACTTCTATGAGTTTCTAGGTTTAGATTTAATGCGTAGGACCCGACTATAGTCAGTACATGGGGATCTGTAACCAATGGTAAGTGATCTCCAGTTTATTGACTACAATCGGATCAGAAACCTTACATCCAAACCCCCCGTGTCCGCCACCTGGGGACACGTCCGATGGGAGTAAATAAGTAAAGACTCCACACGGATTATTAGGATTATCTATGTGTAAAATTTTTCTTTCAATCAAATCATAAATGACATTTTGGGGATTTTTTTTTTTAATTTTCATCCGAGGTGACCAACTTTTTTACTCCAAAATATTTTTATACCAATTTTTGGTAGATTATAAAGTTTATTAATTGCATTTTGTTAAACAGCTACAAAGAAATTATTTCTTTAATAATTATGTAGTAGGATGGTCCAAATTAAGTGTCCAAATCATTTGCAACTTCTTTTTATAATTGAATTAATTTACAATAACTAATTATTAGAAATAAAAAAAAAAAAAAAAATGGCTATAAACAATAAATAAAAATAAGGCACCAACGTACAGAGATATTCTTATCTCGGTAAAGCTTCCATTCGCTGAATGGGAAATGCTACTTTCATGAATATTTAATTACAACAACGAACCTAAACATACGGCGAGAATTGCAAAAGATTGACTTGAGAAGCAGTGGAATGCTATTGCGAAATTTGTACCCTGAACGCCTTATAGATGTTTGTAAGTGATAAAAAAGGTTATGTAAGAAAATACTAAACATTCAACATGTTTTGTATATTTTTCCTTAATATTTGTAAGAGTTGCAAATGTCTTAGCATTTGAGTTTCATCTTCTTATACCCTTCACCACAGGTGCGAAGGGTATATATAAGTTTGTCACTTCGTTTGTAACTTCCACAATTTTCATCGGAGAGCAAATAAAATTATATTTTATGTATCCTTATAAGAAATGATGTCAATAGGACGATGTCCGTCTGTCCGTCCGTCGCTTGAAAATATCAAATAATCGGAAATCCTTTCGAGAATTTTACTATTGGAATTCAGCAAGATCGGTTCATAAATGGCGGAGATATGTGCAATAAACCGGTTGTTTTGAGGTTTTTTCGACTTGGAAATTGTTCAAATGGCGTTTGTGAAAGCTCCCGATAACATAGATATAATATATATATAAAAGATCAGAAATTGTTTTTAGAACTTTTCTATTCAGACTGGGGAAAACAGGTTCAAAAATAGCGGAAATATTAAAAAAAAAAAACGATTTTTCAAACCGGTTTTCGATTTTCTGAAACCCCTATATAAGCTAGGGACTTCGTTTTTGCAAAACAAAATCGGAAAATTTATTATCGATTTTTGTGCTGAAGAAATGAACTCAGTCGGTCCATTAGCAATAGAAATATCGGCCAAAAAACGTTTTAGTCGATATCTAAAAGCTACGGCCTTGGTTCTAATATAGATCGATCATAAATATTTTTCTTTAATGTCGAATTTTTGAATCAACCAATTCGGTTCATAAACAACCGAGTTATTAGCAATTCTGTTTTATTATTTAATGTCTGCTTCCCTTAGTTTTTGTTTTCGTGGGTACTGAAAAACAACAACAGAAATAAAGTAAAGCATATTTGGTTTTTCCAACTTTTTGAAGCACTTGTGTAACTTGTAACAAAAAAAAAAAAAAAAAATTGCCATTTTTTTAAAGAATTTTTGTGTAGAAAAAATGAACAAAGTCAATCCAGTATAGACCAAAACGCATTATTAGAATTTTGCAGCTACTATACGCTATGTAATTCGTTCTTAAATCTATCATAAATATTTTTTAAATCGGTCCATAAATTTCCCACCATACTCTTTTTATAATCTTCACCGCAGGTGTAATGGGTATATATAAGTTTGTCATTCCTTAATTTTCGTAATTTTCGTCGGAGAGCAAAAAATTTTATATATTCTGGATCTTCGTAAGAAATGATGCCGATAGGACAATGTCCGTCCGTCGGTTGAAACGGCTTTTATAAAGCCCACCGATAACTGCCATATATAACCGAGAATTTTCTTATTGAAATTCAGCAAGATCGGTTCATAAATGGTGGATATATGTGCAAAAACCGTTTTTTGATTTTTTTCAACTTAACAATAGTTTAAATAGCGTTTGTGAAGCCTCCCGATAACATAGATATATGATATATAAATCAAAAACAACAATAAACTAAGACATAATTGGTTTTTTAAACTTTTGAAGCACCTATGCAGGCTAGAAACATCGTTCTTTCACAGAAAAATCGGAGATTTTTAAGAATTTTTGTGTTATAGGCCCAAACGCATTATTAGATTTTTTGAAGCTTCTATATAAACTGTGGGCCTCATTCTTGGATAGGTTTGATTCAGTGGGCAGCTGTCTAATCAATAGGAGACAGCTCACTTGGGTTTTACTAACTTGTGTGTCCATAACAGCGTTCGAATCGAACCAGCCCGACGCATGTATGAAAGAATTGATCCATCTGATGTCAATATCAGAGAGATCTGATAATACATGCATAAACGGTAGTCCGTGGTCCTAATCTCAGTGAGAGAATGACAGTGGCATAAAAATGCTCCACGTTTCCTCCTCTTCCTCATCGTGGCAACTTCTACAAAAGCTAGGGGAGCCCTAGTCTCCTAGCATGTGCACCAGCAACCCAATGTCCTGTGACGACGGCTACCAGAATTCGTAACCGCTGTCTTGGTAGTCCCATGATGAAGTTAGATCGCGATTCGTCATAATGAGGCCATATTTGCCTGGAGGTTGAACATATGGATTCATTTGTATATGTATATATATATATATATATATGTACATATATATATGTATATATATATATATATATATATATATATATATATATATATATATATATATATATATATATATAGATATATATATATATATGTACATATATATATAAACATATATATATATATATATATATACATATACAACCAGCACTTTTTAAAGAGGTTTGTGCAATTATTGGGATAAAACCTATGTTAACCACTTCTTGAGTATTCTAACTTTCTTTATAGAGGTTGTATTTTGTTAACTCTTTATTACATCATTGAAATCGTGTCGTTCGTTTGAGTTTTGTTTGAAATGCTGAATGTTGGTGATATCCTTTATATCTTGGACATTTTAAAATGCTTCTAAGGGTGTAGTGTTTTCTCCTATCAACTATGACCGATTTCTAACTGATTTTGATCTTAATTAGTCTTTCTTTTGAGAGGTTGTATTTTCAGACATCTTTTGTGATATTTTTAGTATAAATAAAATGAAATTTAGATACAAAGGCTCAAAATCTAAGAATAAATTTTAGCTGTAGTATATGATCTCGATTTTGACCCATAGGAGGAATTAATTCCAAAATTTTAATACATTTTTACCTTTCCGTACCAATACTTTTGTACTTTAAGGAAATAATTAAAATTTTACAATTAACACAGGTTTTATGCTCATTAATAAACTATCATATGGATGTATCAAAATCTAAAACTGATGTTTCTAACTAAAGAAATTTAAATGTAGCGAACAATTTTATATTCATTTATATACTGTGTCAATACTTTTGGTGGTCTCTGTATAAGACGGCAATATTATTAGTTTATTTTTGACAGCCGACATAGGGTTTTTACAACAGAGTTTCAAATCTGTTAGTTTTTAATAAATTTGTTTGCTTATTTGCTTAAGGCGACAAAACAAGGCAGACATTGTTGCATGCCTATGCATTGAAGAAGATGGAGAGTTCTATCGCTGTGTACCTTTTGATCGACTTAATTTGGAGATGGCTTTTTATTGGCAATGTCTCACGGAATATTTGCAAAATGAGATGGCTGAAGAGTTAGATCAGATTATACCAGAGTTAAGCATATTCTGTGCTTATGTCGAGTCGTATTGTAAAACTCGTAAAGCTGAAATGGATAAATTTGAAGCCATGGAGTTTCAGTATATTCTTCTCTCGCTAATGGAGATTCTTTACACGTTCGATTTGGGCGACGAAATTGGCCGCGGCAACTTGCAAAAGCTTTTACAACATCTTTTAAAAAATTGCACTCTTGATGAGAAAGTCATTGAAGTTATTGTAAAATGTTCAGAAAATCTAATAACTGATCAAAATACGAGACATCAGGTAAATTATATGTAATATATATGTAATATATATATAATATATATATATATATATATATATATATATATATATTTTTTTTTTTTTTTTTTTTTTGTACAGTTCTTTTTAGATATTATTCATGACATATGTTGTCTAAATGCAAAGCAACAGAACTTAGTGCACGACAGAAATTTAATTAGTGAGTTGCTGGCCGACTCAACTGATACCGATTTAAATTTGAAGCTTTCCTCACTCAAGGTGAAAATATTGGATTTAGAGGAGCAAGAGATGAATTACGTGCAAATAAAGGACTATGTAAGAGCTCAACAAATTATAGAAGAAAAAAATATTGCCACTGAGAAATTCACAAATATGTTGAGGCCATTGTTAGAAAAGCGCAACAACAATTCTGGCGATGCAGCGCAACCACAATTTTCTAAAGTTGTGAAGTACGATTGTATATTAAGAAGTTTACAAATCACCTATTACATGGTCGTGTCTAAACGTGTCAAGGCATTAGGTCATAATACTTGTCGATTGTACAACGTATGTAGAAGAACTACACAGTTTTATATATAACTAATATAAGAATTTATATTTATCTTTTGGATTACAGGATTTCATTTTCCGCAACATTGCGTCCAATCAAATAGCAATAAGAGATTGGGCTTTGAAGTGTGGAGCTACATTTAGTATGCTTTATGAACCTTTGGCTAAAGATGTGTTTGATGAACTATATGCTCAATTTTTCAAAAATCATAACATACGAATATGGGAAACTGCAATTACGTGTATATTCGAGTTACTCGACCGCTATGGAGTCGACAGTTTTGTAGTTCAAGAAGAACAGAACAAGGCTAAGAAAACCGGTCGACAATTGTATAACACTCTGGAGTTCATAGATGCAGATGATGATACTCGACAGTCAACAACATTGGGACAGGGTGTTGGTGTGATCTATATGATGTCTCATTTTCTCGACACTTGTGATGATATGTGTATTGTACGTGCCATTATAAATGGATTCTGTCGATTAGTTCTACATGGTCATATCGAGAATCGTGATATCATTGAAAAGTTACTATTGCGATATTTCAATCCAGCTACTGGTAAGTGCATTTATTGACTGCATAACTGAAACTTTTTTTGATCCTTACAATTTGATTTTACAAAATTCACAAAATATTCGTACAAAAAATTAGAACCGGAAATAAATCAAATATTGGGAGTATTTTTGGAGAATCTAATTCAAAATAGAAAACAAAATCTTCTGCAACCCTGCCTAATGATCACTGTAAATTCAGTACTTTCTGCACCATACGATAGTCCTCTGCATGATATTCGTCCCGAAACAATTACTCGCTTCATAATAGATGCTACACGCCCAGATGTCATTTCTGGAAATAATTGTGAGAACTCCCATAATAAGTTGGCATCGGCATTCTTGAATGAAATGCTTAATAATTCAAATAACAAAGAACTTTGTAAACTTTTGGCAAAAGAATTAATAACTCTAGAAGTCAATGTAATGCATCAAGAGGAGCTTAAAAAGGAAATGAAAGAGATATCTGATAAATTAATACTGGTAAGTTTTATGTCTTCGCATGAAAATATGTATGCGTACAGAACTTTTTTTTATATATATATATTTGACTTTATTGAAACCTTTATAAAATAATTAGTTACAATATTATGAGGATTTTCTTAAAAGTAATACAACAATTAACATCTAAATAATTATATAAAGGGATTACACATTAACGAAAAGTTGTCTAAAAACCTTGTATCTACTTTAAACGTTATAGGTTAGGTTAGATGGCCAGCTGTAAATGTAAACTATACAGCTCACTTGGGTCCTATTGGTCCCGTTGTGTTACCCTAATGGATTATGAGAATAGGTTCGAATCGAACCAACCTGACGCATGAATAAAAGATTTGATCCGTCTGATATTAATTGCGGAGAGATCAGATAATTCCATAATTCCCAAAATGGTCGCATGACAATAGATCCTACCGTTCCATGCACCTATAGTACTGAGCCTAGTCGCCGACATGATGGCGACTTGTTTGGTCATTAGATCCACTTGCATGCAGTTCATCAGAACGAATAATGCCTTGGATGGTGTTGTAAGTAGCGCACCTGTAATTAGTAGCGCTGAGCTACGCAGAACCTTTTCGAAAATCCGCAAAAGGTGGATTTTTCCATGGCTTTCCACCATACTATCGCTCATAAGTATACATAAATATAGGCTTGATTACCATGTCGAAGAGCCTTTTTGTATTCTTAGGATTTAATCCCCAAGATTCCCTATGACCTTCCTACACATATAAAGGGCAATGTTTGCCTTTGAAGCTCTAGCCTGGGTGTGCTGGTACCAGGACAGTTTGAGTCCAGTATTATACCCAGATACTTCGCACTGTCTAACAATTTTAATTCAACTTCATTTTGGCAAGGGAGTGGGAAAGATGGTATTTTCTATCTCCTTGAAAAGGGAACTAATTCCGCCTTTCCTGTACACCATTTACTGAGTAGGCCTAGCGCATTTTGAAGGCTGTGAGAGTATCCAAATATTTTCCAGATAGGGCCACCGCTACATCGTCCGCATACGCGACGGTTTTGAACAGGTCTCGTATGGGAGGTCGTACCCGCTTTTGGCATAAAGGCCACTTTACATCTAGTCCATGAGTCAGGGATATAAGAGCATGATAAGAAAGCCGAATATATTCAGAGCAACCATGGAACTATAATATCAGCATTATACTGTAAGTTTGCAGGTGTGATGCCATCTGTGCCCGGGGATTTAAACAGGGCAAAGCTGTTCAAAGCCCATATCAGTTCAGATCTCCGTTATAGGGAGGCTGCCAAGAAAATGCGCATCCATTAAGACATCTAAGGTTTCATGACCGCTTGTTGTCCAGCTGTCACAAGGATTCTGAATGTAACTTGGGTCAGAAGGTGAGGAAGCCAGGATTTTGCGTAAAGGACTAATCTCGGAATGGCCTTACACGCTGCTACAGAAGAAGATTTGCTCTTTACTGAGGATTTGTAAACTGACCAGTTTCCCAGTTTCTTAGCATCATTAAATAAACGGCGGTACTCTTTGCGAGTGTCACCTATTTCGCAGTTCCACCAATGTGGTTTACTCCTTCCTTTGCAGACCTTCGGTCTGTATGCTGCAAAAGTCGCTCTGTCAAATGCATGTATTAGCAATTCTACAGAGGACTCAATTTCCCGCCGATTACGAATAGCCGGGGGGTCGGGAGGAGTTGGGACAGAATGTCATATTGTTCCGTCCAGTTCGCTTTTCTCCTGTTTTGAATCGGGGTTGCCCCTGGTAAATGACTACTATAGAGAAGTCGATGTACAAGTAATCATGAGAATGAGCAATCATTTAAGACCCTCCATTCGCTGATATTGTTCGAATGCATAGTACTTACTAGTACAATATCGAGAACCTCCTTCTATTAGAAACTACAAAGGTTGGTTCCTTACCGTTGTTTAAAACATCTAAACTACTAAAAAGGATAAAACCAAAAAGAGACTCGCCCCTTGCATTGGTATCCGAGCTTCCCCTCCTATAACGAGCGGTATGTTTCTGTCATTTGCCGCCTTGGTTATTGCGCCTTGGTATTTGGCATTTGGTGGTGGAGACAATACAAATGGAGTTGTCTCACAGGCCGCTAAAACCGTGTCTTCATCACTAAAATCAGAGATAACGAAGTTACTAAGTTTTCTGCTTGCTACTATGCACGATCGTATCCTACCTAACTCTTTCACTTGCGATCCAGGGTTCTTGGACAAGTACAAGCTCCTCGTCTCTTTCAGCCATCCGGAGCATCAACGCAGCCGAAGCTGCTTTAGAGTGATGAAGATTAGGTAGAGAAGGGTTGCACAGTACTCAGAAGAGTGCTTGTGCATCCACTCGGAGACCTAGAGGTCCATTGTGAGTCCCTTCGTAGAGAATATAGAAAGAAATTGTAGAAAAAATATAGAAAAGATCAGGAAGGAAAATGATAGAGAAAAACTGAGACCAAGAAAAGTATAGGAAAGAACAGAAAAATCTGAAAAGAAAAGTGCTACCGCCCTAAATCGTTCGCTCTAAGCCAACGACCCGCTCTTAGCCAGCCTATTCCCATGACGAATCCTATTAATCTATTGAGATCTATTCTCGATATACTATCAATTTGTCAACGAATCGACTGCCTAACCATTTCTGCCTGCTTAGTTGTAGACATGGACAGTGACATATGATATGTTCCACCGTCTCTAGCTCCTCATTATCTTCGCACATTCTATAAAGACCGGAGGAACCTCTATCCCAATTCCCTATCATTCCCCCTATGGGATAATGACCTGTCAGAATACCTATCATAGTTTTCAGGTTTTCCCTTTTCATGCTTAAAAGTAGTTTTGTATCTGCTTTATCAAGTTTAGACCATAGGACCCTTGATAATCTGCAGTCCGTTCTACGTTTCCATGAATGATTGGTTCTATCCCGAATCCACTCCCTAATTAAGCTGAAGTAAAAGCCTAGAGGTGGTCTCACCCCACTTCCACTTGCAGCCCTATCCAAAGCTGAGCCGTTCCTAGCTAATTCATCAGCTACCTCATTGCCAGTTATCCTGCAATGACCCGGTACCCAGCAGAGTCTGATATGATAATTTCCCATCAATCTCCTAAGAGCCTTCTTAAAGTCGCTAACTAGCCTAGACTTGATAAAGTGTCCTTTCAAGGCCTTCAGCGCCGCCTGGCTATCCACATACAGAGTTACCTCTGTATTCTCCTCAATGTTCCCTGTGCCCTAAGAATACCTAGAATTTCCGCCTGGAACACACTGCAACTATCCGAGAGTCTATACGTTTTCCTGATGTTCTCCTCAACTAGATACACACCTGCACCAGTGCCTGTATCCATTTTGGATCCATCAGTGAATACCGATACTCCACTGAATACTTTCTCCCTATCTGACCATTGGTTCCTACTCGGGATAATCAGTATAGGATTTTCCCCGTTCACTAAGTCTAGTTCACTAAGTCTAAGCAGGCTCCTTGCTGCCTTTCAAACCACGAACTCCTCAATGGGTAGGAGATGTGTGCTTCTTACGGCACCTGTTATGCCAATCGAAGCACATCTCTGGGCTTTAGAGAAAAGATTCCTACGACTTCCTATTCTCATTGCCTCCCACCAGACCAGACATCCATACGTCAGAATTGGCCTCACCACCGAGGTGTAAATCCAATTTACTACCATCGGTATGAGTCCCCTATCACTATTTTTACTATTTTGCTTCCTTTGCCAGTCTTAGTTCAGTTCCCCCTAGTACCGGTAGCCTAAACTGCTCACTCCTGTACCTTCTGGTGAAAAGAACTAGCTCTGTTTTCCCTGGGTTGACCCCTAAACCCTTACTAGTGGCCCATGAGGACAGTTCGTTAAGTTCATACTGCAAGTATAACACGTCATCAGCATAGGCAACGATTTTCCGCCCTCTTGCGTCAAATTGTCTTAGAATGACATTGACGGATAAGAGCCATAGCAAGGGCGAGAGAACTCCTTGCGGAGAACCTCTAGTCACTATCTTCCTTATGCATGCATCTCCCAAGTTCGAATTAATTATTCGGCTGTTCAGCATCAAAATAATCCATTCGATTAGGAAGTTTTGAATGCATAATGATTCTAGTGATTCTCTAATAACCTCAATCTTAATGTTATTGAAAGCTCCTTCTATATCAAGGAACGCTGCCAATGTATACTCCCTATACTGCAGGCCGCGTTCAATGTAACTCACCACATCATGTAGCGCACTCTCAACAGATTTACCCCTTAGATAAGCGTGTTGAGCCCCACTGATGATATGGTTGTCAATTGTCGTCCTCAGATAAAGATCGATCAATCTTTCTAATGTCTTCAAAAGAAAAGACGATAGGCTGATCGGTCTAAAATCTTTAGGCTTCGAGTAGCTAGTCTTAGCCGCCTTAGGTATGAAAATTACCTTAACCTCTCTCCACCTCCTTGGAATATATCTCCTAATAAGACATACACTAAAAAGCTCAGTGAGAAGTGTTAGTGCCGTGTCACTGATGTTCTGCAGCATGGCTGGAAAAACACCGTCTGGACCAGGTGACTTGTAAGGTTCAAAGGTGTTCACCGCCCATGCTCCCTTATCCATCGAGACTATGTCACCGACTACTTCACTAAGTTCCCTATCAGATACACATTCTGAGAATCCCAAGATTCGTCCTGCCTGTGCATCTACCTCTAAGTTCCTACAGCCTGGAAAATGAGTTTCCATAAGTAAACTCAGAGACTCAGAGCAAGACTCCGTCCATGAGTTATCCGCACGCAGAATATATCCAGGAGCACTAGGATCCTTGGATAAGATTCGCCTGAATCTGGATAACTCATTAACAGAGTCGATGGACTCACAGTAGTTCCTCCATGAGTCCCTTTTTGCCCTCTTAATGTCTGCCTTATACCTATTAAAACTTTCCCTGTGGCTCTTCAAATCCTCACACTTGCGTGTCAGTTATGATCTGTTATGATCCGAAAAGTAACATTCACTATCTACCCTCCAGTTCGTAATGTATTCGCCCCTAAAGTTCGTCAGTGTTATATCTATAACTGCCTCTCTATCTTTAGTTCTGAATGTGGGCACATTACCCAAGTTACAGATAAAAAGATTGTTAGTAGTTATAAAATTGAAAACTGACTCACCTCTTTCGTTGATCTCAGCGCTGCCCCACTGGCAGTGATGTGCGTTAGCATCGCAACAGAGTACCAAATATACGCCTATTCTCTTTGCATACTCTGTTAGTTTGCACACCATATCACCCGGTGGGTTGGCCACATCGTAGGGCATATAAACGGAGGCGAGTGCGAGTTTCCTCCCGTCTCTATCCTCTCTTTTCACGTACGTTAGGTCTCCATTGCTAAAAGAATGAAAGTTTATAAAATTCAACTCATTCCTAGCTAGTATACACGTTCTTACCTTATTCTCTGTGGATGGTACAAAAAGTGTATACCCTTTGACACTTAATCCACATACTGGTGTTGTTGATCCAGGGCTCTTGGATTAAGGCCACATCCACTTTGGAGTCGATAAGGTTCATCGCTAGTTCGATAGAGGCTGCTTCACAGTGATGCAAATTAATTTGCACCACTTGCAGCCTTGTTGGTACTGTCAGATTTCGGATACCGGAACCTGACAGTGCCCAGACCGAAATTAGCGATTCCCCCCATAGACTCCAATTTCCTAAGAGACTCCTGGTCTATAGCAAACCTGAAGTCCCTTCCGAGGTTCTCTTTACAAGTCAGAGAAGCTAACAACTTCCACTGACTTGTATCCAGATCCTGGTTCTGGTTGACCAACACTATCAGTATAGTTTCCACCGGTTTTATGGGTGGTGGAATCCACATTGTCACTACTGGTCTCAGGGGCAACTCAGATGCGAGTATCACATCCAGTTTCGACTCTGGAGAAAGGCTGCCACACTTGGCAATCGTGGCCTTGAGAAAGTCAAGCGATTTCTCATTACCACAATTGACAGTTTTGACTCCCTTTGACCAGTCCGCGCCTTTGAAGGACACTTCATATGGCCTTCCCTTCATTAAGGCTATCTCGTCGATGAGCCTGTCTTCAATCGACCTCCATAGATCCGTGCTAATCCTCCCATCTGGGTCAGTACGGTCTATGACAGCCGCCTGAAGATATGCCGGCTTTATCGACTCCTTCGCCTTTTTCGAGGTAGAAGGCTTGTCGTCACCAGATTTAGCTCTCTTAATGACTTCCTTTTGGGGGTCCTTTAGAGATCCGGTCGGTGTGTGACTCGCCTTCTTAGCGGTAGAGACCGGTTGGTCATCGCCAGACCTAGCTCTCTTAACGACCTCCTTACGGTGATCCTTAAGAGAGTCAGATGGCTTATGACCAGCCCCACTTCCAGAATTCTTTATCATCTTCTTTTGAAGACCTTTAAGAGAGCTGGGAGTGTTGTTTGCCGCACCTTTCTTGCTTGTAGAGGGTTGGTCGTCTCCAGGCCTGGCTCCTTTAGTGATTGATTCACTAGAGTTGTCGGATGGTTTACGATCAGCCCCCTGTTTTGCATCCCGTGCGGATGACACCTCGGATGCTGGAGGATTCTGTTCCTGAGCGTGAACTGAAATCATAGTAATTTCATGTTCCTCATCAGAACCGAGAGAGAGATTCTCCAATTTCTCCGTAGTGCCCGTCCCCCCGAGAGAGTCTCCAGGTGAGCCCAAGAGTTCGTCTGTTTCGGATAGTTCACTCAATAACTGTCCCTCCTGAGCAATTATGTCCTCGTGAATTCTTAAAAGGTCAGAGTCAGTGTCCGAAACTCCTTCTGAAACTACCTTATTCTTCTCCACATACTTTATTTTAATATTTTTTTCACTAATTTTTGGTCTCACGAAAATGCACGTACTAAGTGGAACATCTCGCGCAGTGACGGCTTACGCGGACTAGGCTTTTAAATGAATCACAACCAACCCGTGCCATTGGCGTTGGAGGGGAGCTGTTAGGGATTAGTTTATTTAAGCACTAACTAACCATACAGATCCTCTGCACTGCTACCTCTCACCTTAATCTTAAAAGTGCACTTGATTTATCTGGTCCGCGAGAACTTCTATGAGTTTCTAGGCTTAGATGTAATGCGTAGTACCCGACTATAGTCAGTACATGGGGATCTGTAACCAATGGTAAGTGATCTCCAATTTATTGACTACAATCGGATCAGAAACCTTACATCCGAACCCCCCTATCCGCCACCTGGGGACACGTTCGATGGGAGTAAACAAGTAAAGACTCCACACGGAGTGTTGAAGAATAACTTGCGTTATCTTCACCATTGTCATTTATGGGGATGATTGTGACGTTGATGTCATCTTGTTTCGAGTCCAAGAGGGCGTTTTCGTCAAGTACTTCGTCTACCCGTTCTTCTTGAGCGGGAGAACTAGTAGTTCCTTCACATGACATTTCTTCCGTCCTATGGATGCTTTCAATCATTTGTGGCGATCTCAATGTTACCGAACCGAATGAATTCCAGAATATCCTTTGGTTTAGACGGTTCATACGGTACGGTAGGCCGACGTGAAATTTCGTCAATAGAGACTACGTCTAGTCTAACGCCTTCCCATAGGCCTTCCAAAAGAGTGACCGCTTGCTTCAGCGGCTTGATATGGCTACGACACCATCTAGCATCATCGCATTTGTGAGACGGTCCAGAATACTCCCATCAGCTTTTTGCGCACTAAATCCCAACATCGCTCCTGTCGATGACAGCTCGCATGAGATGACCTTTGGCCACTTGGGTTGTAGGGCTTCGGACGTTTGGTAACGGGCTGTTGATCTTGCGACTGTGTCTCCTCCTCTGACCGTTGCCGTTTAGTCCCGTCTTTCGACGAAGGGGGAGGTTTTCGCTGCAATTCGGCTATTAAAGATTTAGCCCAATTTAGGGAAACGAGTTCTTTTGGGTTTAGGGATTCGGCTGGCTTTTTACCAAGTCGATCCAAAAAAAAAAAAAAAAAAACGATCGGTGGACTTGCCACCTCCTGCTATTTGTTTTCCATAGTGTTCTTTATTAGGTTTAGTTACTCAACAATTACAACCGACCCATGCCCTGGCGTCGGAGGGGAGTTATTAGCGACTAGTCTTCTTTAATTACTAACTAGCCATTCAGGTTCTTGGCACAGCTTCCAACCACTTTAATCTTGCAAGCGGTGACAGTAATCTTCCGCGGACACTAAACACCAAAAAAACAAACAAAAAAGTTATATTTCTAATATATTTTTTTGTTCATTTAATTCAAATTAGTCTGTTTAATTATTGATAGCTTTCCTTTTATATACTTTAATTCATTTTAACTTGTTTGTTTTACTGTTGTTAAATTCCAAAAACGATTTTTTACGTTGAGTTGGATTCTTCAGACATGTTTTCCAGTTTAGAGCAGTTTAGAGCTGATTTTTAGTACTATTTACACATTATAAATTGATGCAACTTTCTAACTTTTTTACTCTGACAATTTTGCAACAGTTGTGCAAAATATTATTCTATGTGGTTGTTGTTACATTTATAAAAATTGATTCAAAATTTCTATTTTGCATTATATGGTTAAATCTTCTATGCAGTAGATCAGTTGAAATCTAGGGTGTAGGTTATGAATTATTTTCAGATTTTTATTTTGTATTATCTGCAGTTTTCTTGTGTAAGATTTAGCAACTTTATAAAACCAAACTTGGCATTTAAAGATCAAAATTGGCCGAATACACATTTTGTAGATCTTCTATTAGGTAGGGGGCAAAGAACACAACTGCATTTAATTGGTTTATCACAAATATACTGTAAGTGTTGTTTAAATGATAATTTTTTATCTAAAATAATTCATAGATATTTGATAATCTGCTGCTGTGGGATAAAAACTTATAAAAAACTTATAATATACGTGTTTTGTAGGAAATATAATAGCTTGTATGTTACTAACATTAACTTTAATGTTCCACATATCAATGTATTTGTGGGTAAACTTTAAACTTCCATTTTTTTTAATTATTGCGTTAGACACATTACCGCAGCAAATGAAAGCACTATCGTCAGCGTAAAAAGCTTCTTGTTGATTCCTGCGAACAGTAATATCAGAAATGTATACTGCAGACCCGCAGGTATTTGTCTACCATTAAATGTTATGTTATGGATAAATACAACAAATGCTTTGATATAAAAATTCAGCTCCACGTTAGATCAAAGTTAATAATTGTATCGTTAAGATCTTGAATGAGTCTTGAGACAGCTGATTCCATAGGTGACTAATTATTTTAAATAATGGTGTGAGAATTACCACATACGTCTGCTATTGAATTTGCCTTGTCAGTTTTCAAAACTTCACCATTTACATAAATATCAGTAAATGATTTTTTGCTGTTTTTAAGGACTTTTGTTACTTTCCAAAATTTTTTAGAGCCTGGAGGCAAATTTGAAATAAATTTTTACCAGTATTCATTTCGGTCTTTGTTAAGGCGGAAATCAATAAGTATTTTCTTAAATGCTTCTTTAACTAAAGATATTAATTTATTAAAGTAAAAATCTAGATTACCTGAGTTAGAAACAGATTGAACAATGTTCTGACTCCTAATTTAATTTTCCATCCAATTTCTGATCGCTGACCAGTCCGCACGATAACACAACGAACTGAATATGTCTTATTTTGTATATGTTATTGGTACATGGTCCGACCGTAAAAAAATTGGATGCGTCTCAAGATTTGAAAAAAGGAGACATGAGTTTGTTAAAAAAATGTTTACTGCAGACGGATGCACAGGGTTGATATAAAATAAAAAATCGTTCGAAAATGAAGTTAGTTTATCCAAATCATCCTTGAAATTGGAAATGTGAACTGGATTAACAATATTTAGTTTACAACAAAAAATAGTTTGTTTTTGCGATTTTGATTGATTTTTACAACCATAACTACAACTCTGTAATTTGTTTCCTTCTTGGAATTTCAAAAAAAAAAAAAACCTTTTTGAAGTGAAATATTATAGAAATACCCTCCAAATTACAAAAACTACTAAAGTTTGGCTTCAAAAGCTTCAGTTCAAAAATCCAAATCATATTCAAGGACAAATAGTTTGAAATTTTTTTTGAGTTGCTTAGTAGAAAAATAAATTTACTCGATTTTTCATTTATTTTTACTAGAAATAAAATAATTAATAAATTTTCTAAAACCAATTTTTTTTATTGAGCTTTTAGAACGTTTGTTTATTAAAATTGCGAGTTTTTTAAAGCAAAACTAAACATTAAATTACAAACAAATAAATAAGTAAATAAAATATCAGTAACAAATAATTTTGAAAATTTCCAGGTCCTTGCCAATTGAATTGGTACAAAAATACATTTGTTATACTGCCCAATATTAATACTTATGTAATATTTAGTTTTAACTCGATTATTTTTAATTAAATTATTTTATTTAAATTCCTAGGAATAACAAAATTTATTTTTAATTTCTCGGGAACAGAAAAAGACCGGGAAATTAAAAACCATAATATTTAAGGATTGACAAAAACTTTTGAAGGTCTTTAACTTTGTCTAGCAATAAAAGCAGGAATAAAACACTACAATATTTGTATAAGAATGTGTACTAGGGTTATAACTTTTTTTATATTTTTGCAAAGATAAAAAGGAATATGATATTAATTTTTTGTAACAAAGTTCACGCACCAATCGTGGTGAAAAATTTTTATTGATAAAATTTATATATATATATATATATATATATTTATATTTATATTTATATATATTTATATATATTTATTTATATATATATATTTATATTTATATATATTTATATATATTTATTTATATATATATATATATATATATTTATATATATATTTATATATATATATATATATATATATATATATATATATATATATATATATATATATATATATATATTTATTCATGGTATTTTTCTTGAATTGTTAATTTTTCGTTATTTTACGATGTACATTAAAAGCATAATCATTTCTTAATAATTTGACAAAAATATAATAAACATGAACTAAAATATAATAAACATGCAACATTTGCAGGTTGCATTTGTTATTTAAGTAAATTTCTTCAAAATACCTTACCATGTTAGAATATTTTTCTTGTTCATGTGGAAGAATATAAACCAAAGTGATTTTGATCCCTATGTAATACCTAAGTTCTACTATTTAAATATATATTTACTAAAAAGTTAAATTTTTGTTATCAGGACAGTATCGGTTATAGGGTAGTGCTGTTGTGTTTTGAAAATTTAATTTTTTATTTTTTTATTATTTATTTATTTATTAGTATTAGTATTAGTATTAGTATTATTATCATTATTATTATTATTATTATTATTATTATTATTATTATTAATATATGTTAATATTGAAAATGTTTTCTTTACCCTTGGTAAGTAGCGTATAATAATAAATACATTTTTTTTTTTTAATTTTGCTTATTGTAAAACAGAAAAATCGCAAACTGCTTCCATACATCACACAAATTTAATGAAATTTAGTAAGGATATAACCATTAACACTACTAATGCAATCGAGTTTTAATATGAAAGTACATATCGTTCAGTTTTTGTTTATATTTGGTTCGCATTTAACATATAGAGCTGTTTAGTTTTTCTCATTATTTTTTCTAATTTCAAAAAAGAAAAAATCGCGAATTAAAAATTCGACAAAATACATAACTTTTAATGTTAATGTCTCTTTATGATGTAGACGGATTTTAATTATTCAAGGCTGTAATGAAGGCCAACTGAGACCTCTTTAAAGGCAATAATTCAAAGGTAACTTGTTTATTAAAAAACGCTCTTGTAATGCAACTGCAGTTTTACAATGCGTTTTTGAAAAAGTTTTACCCCTTCGATTGTAATTTTCTTTTAATGTGTTTAGAAGCAAATCTTTATTTATATAATGAAATAATAATTGTTCTGGGACAAGCGACTATTTGTAATATATTTTTTTTTTTAGAAAAAAGACCACCAGTTTTTTCATACAAAATTTTAATTTTTTCATACCATTTTTGTTTTTTATTTTTTCCTAATTTTTGTGTTTTATTTTATTATTTATTTATTTATTATTATTATTTATTTTTTGTGTTATTCGCATTCAGTAATATGTAACTTTAAGTGTTTATAACTCTTTAACTATACGTCGGATTTTATTGATTTTAAAACTAGTATAAAGTTTATTTAAATAAATATTGTAAATGATATTGTACAATTTCAAAATAATATTTTTGCTAAAGATGCACTCAACAAAAATGCATTTTTAAGAATTTTCTGGCCTTTTGATTTTGTTGTCATGTAGTGTTATTAGGTTGAAGAATGTTATAATTATTATGGTAGGATTGTCGTGTAATGTTTTAAGACAAAGTTTTTCCTACAGCCCAGTTCTATGTTTATACAGCTGTGTTTATACAACTGCCAAAATTGAGACTCCAAATAAAACAGTATGTTTTTATTTCAAGTCTGATTTATTTTGCTTATTGTTGGTGCTTATATACTAATTTACAAAATTAATCCTAGCTTTTCTAACTTATTCTATTTTATTAAAATATTACATTTGTCTCGTTCGGTATCATGGAGTTGGCTATGACATCAGGTAACTTCAGTTCCTTGATCAATCACAATATTTCATATTCGAAGTGCACTCAATTATACGTGTGTCACTCAATTATGTTTATGATTAGTCTGAATTACGTATAGAGCAATGCACAGTGGGGCAAAATCGAAACTTTTTGGAAATAAATCTGTAACTTCTGATCGACTGGTTGGATTTTCATGAAATTTGGTATAGGCGTAGCAGAGGAGTGTACAATGTTAAGTTTGGAAGGGGGGCACAACAAACCCCTCAGGGGCGGAGCTAAGGGGGCTCAAAGTTAGGTACCTCTGACATAAAAAATTTTTAATCGCTTGCCAAATTCTTGTTTCTCGTCCGATTTCAAATATTTTTATATATTGTTGTAGGCCCTGATAAGACCTATAAAAAACATGCTTACATGTCCTATTTATCTCTTATAGTTTTCGAGTTATTTGTGTTTGAATTTTTAACCACCATAACTTTGCATGTTCTTG
The DNA here is from genome assembly GCA_932274085.1 of Protocalliphora azurea. Lineage (NCBI taxonomy): Eukaryota > Metazoa > Arthropoda > Insecta > Diptera > Calliphoridae > Protocalliphora > Protocalliphora azurea. Next base: position 76,485,458 of record OW026521.1, on the reverse strand, counting down.
GTCCAGTTTTTTTCATATATATCCTAGTATTTCCGACAGATTTTATTAGTTTTTTTCTTAACTAGTTAAAGAACAAAATTATCTATTGAATAAAAAAATTTGAAGTCGATGTCTTTACCGAGTCCAAAAATAAACGATTTTGAATTTGAAAATTTCAAAAAAGATGAATTTTTGTGTTTTTTTTTTGCCGAAAAAGTACACTCTTTTTTATCTAAAATAAAATTTTCTTTAGCAATGTATAATAATTTTGCACTTTTCTGAAAGGTAACTTCACAGAGATGACTTTAAGATAAAAAAACAAGCCCAATAACTCAATTGGTCATGGTGCACACCCTCCCGAATTCCACCCATTTTATATGAAATTTTTGATTTTAGACCATATTTTCTCAAATCCCAAAGCACGAATCGACAAGCAGAATATATTTTAAGAATCTTCAATATGTTGTTAAAAGTTTTAAATCAAAATCTACAGGACTTCGGAAAAATGTGGATTCTATAGCCAAAAATGTAAAAAATCCCATTTTTGGGAATTTTCATTAGTTTTTTTGGGAATTCAGGAAAACCCTACCCTGAGATCCACATTTCCTGCAAATTTCATTAAGATATCTTTATAAACAAATATTTTATTACAACTAAAAAATTTATATTTTCTCCAAAACCCCCCAAATTGGGCCTTTTGTTTGGTTTATTTCTAAATAGCGAAAGAAATTTTAAAAATTTGTATTCCAAATTAAGCTTATTATTAAGTTAGCATATATAATTTCCGATCTTTTGCAAAAAGATTCAAGTCAATATCATGCCCCATTTCAGAAATATGCGTCTTTAAACTTTTATATTTCCAATTTATTGTACATATGACTATATTTTTACAAACTTGCAACTTTTGCCTTTAGCTTTCCGTGAATAATTACTAGACGATTATGAATATTTATGTATACTTTCAATAATATCTATACACAAAATATTTTTATAAAAATAATTAATAAATATTTTTTATTTTTAATTGGGTTGCCACATTTCCCAAATTTAAGTAAATCTTTATTCTTTTCTAAGCATTCATATATTTCTATTAATGAATTTAAAATAACAAGACAAACAAAAAATGTCTATTTTAACTTAATAAGTATTTTATTAGTTTACATTTATGGTGTTTACCTAAATTTATCTATTGGTGATGGTTAAAAGTTTATATATTTATGATGTAGTGGCAATGTACAGGCATCCTTTCCGGTGATACCTAGCTGCAACATTTATCTAGTACTGATGGTTCAAAATCAATATTTTTATGAGCTAGTGACAATGCACAGATAATATCCTTTCCGGTGATACCTAACAGCAACATATAATATCAATGAATTCGGTATAGGTATTCTTCCAAACTGACTCTTTCAGATATTTTACCTAATGAAAATTCACAGAATACCTGTAAATATATATACCTGTGCGATATATAATAGATATATATAAATGCGCAGCTAATCCTTATCAACATCATAACGAAGATGATTACCATAGTGATTACATTGAAACATTACATTAAGTTCCAGTGCCTGCCACCAAACAGAACAACCATATGTAAGAATTAGTCTCATCACCGAGGCGTAGATTCAATTCACAACCCTCGGTTTGAGTCCCCAGTTCTTACCTATGGAGTTTCTACAGGTGTAGTAGGCATTAAGGCCACGTTTGAGTCTCTCCTGAATATTCCTCTTCCAATTCAGCTTACTATCAAGGAATACTCCAAGATATTTCAATGAGTCAGAAAGTCTCAGTTCCGCACAGTACCGGTAATCTGAATTTCTCTACCTTGTGCTTTTTAGTAAACAGAACCAACAGTCTTTTCAGGATTCACACCCAACGCTGTATCAGCGGCCCAAGAAGACAGCTCACCCAGCGCGGACTGCATGATCTCACTAATTGTGGGGATAAATTTCCCTGTTACCAATATGAGCACATCATCAGCATATGTCATGATCTTTCGTCCCCTGCTGTCAAATTGACGCAGAATCACGTCGACAGCCAATAGCCACAACGGGGGTGAGAGCACTACCCCTTGCGGTGTCCCCCTAGTCTCCAGTTTACTCCAACCAAGTTCGAGTTGATAATCCTCTTGCTCAGCATGAGGATTATCCATTCGATCAAGAATTCATGTACTTTAGGATCCACCAGCGCCTGATTAATAGCGTCAATCTTGATATTATCGAACGCTCCCTCAATATCCAAGAACGCTGCCCTGTACCGAAGTCCTTGTTCTATATAGCCCACCACATCATTCAGCGCACTCTCAACAGATTTACCCTTCAGGTAAGCATGTTGAGCACTATTCATGCTGTTGGTGCCAATAGATGATCTTAGATATAGATCTATCAGTCTTTCTAATATCTTTAAGAGAAAAGACGATAGGCTGATAGCTCTATAATCCTTAGGTTTCGAGTGACATGTCCTACCACCTTTAGGTATGAATATGACTCTTACCTCTCTCCACCCCCTCGGTATGTGTCTATGTAGCAGATACCCTTTAAAAATATCCACTAGTAGTTGATGAACCACCAATGGTGCGTTCTGTAAAGCTCGAATGAATTCACCGCCCATGTTACTTTCTCAACCGTAATCAGGTCTCTCACTACCGTTTCAACTACCCCGATGGCGGACTCTGCGAAGAAGTGCTCTTCCCCACCTGATCCTTCATCAATGGATCCTTACAACCCGGAAAATGGGTTTCCAAAAGTACATTAAGTGACTCAGAGCTAGTCTCCGTCCATGAACCATTTGATCTCTGGATACTCCCGGAACACTAGGATCCTTCGACAGTATCTTCCTGAATCTGGATAGTTCATTGACAGCGTCAATGATCTCGCTGAACCTAATCCACGAGACCCTTTTAACTCATCTAATGTCCTTTTTGTACTTATTAAAACTGCCCCAATCCTCGTCCTTACCAGTTCTATGAGCCCTGTTATATAGCCTGCCAACTGTGGTCCATTGAATACTCAGCTCCTCTGACCACCAGACCGGCTGTTTTCTCTTAACCGGCTTCTGATAATAGATCCCGTTATTTTCTCCACCACTTCGTCATGATTATCCCTTGACATAAACTCCCTCGGAGTTCCAGTCAGTCTTGACCCCAAATCGCGCCCGAAAGCGTCCCAATTCGTCCTTCTAGCATTCCTAAAAGGTTTCCTCTCCGAACCCAGAAAGTTCAGACTAAATGGTCAGAAATAGAACACCCCATAGCCACCTTCCAATCCTCAACTAGGTCTCTAGAGTTAGTCAGTGTGATATCTATTACCGAATTCCTATCCTTCGTCCTGAATGTAAGGGTATTTCCCTTATTGCAGATTAAAAGATCATTCGTAATAATGAAATCAAAGGTTGACTCACCTCTCTTATTAGTATCCCTGCTACCCCATTGACTGTGGTGTGCATTGGCATCGCAAGCGAGCAATAGACGTACTCCATTCCGTCTTGCATACTCGGCTAAGGTCGGCATCCTGTCATCCGGTGGTTCCGCCGCCTCATAGGCCATGTATACCAAGGCCAAGGCCAGTTTACTACCTTCAAACGCCTCTCCTTGAACGACCGTTAGGTCTCCATAACTGAAAGAATTAAGAAGAATTAATGGATTTCATTCCTCACTAGGATACAAGTCTACAAGTCCTTACCTTATCCTCAGTGGACGGCACGAACAATTTGTATCCTTTAGCCCTAAGATCACAGACCTGGTTGTTATTTAGCCAAGGCTCTTGGATTATGGCCACGTCCACATTGGTCTCACTGAGGTAGATTATTAATTCGGTCGAGGCCGCTTCACAGTGATGCAGATTTATCTTTGGCTTTGTCATTTTTCGAGAATCGAAATTTGACATAGCCAAGCCCGAACGTAACAACATGACAACATGCTGCTTGAAGAATTTCCGACTTGGACGAATCCTTCGCCTTTTTGGACGATGAAGGTTGATCATCACCAGATATTACCCGCTTTACTCCTCCCTTATGAGAGTTTTTAAGCGAGCCACTTGGTGCCTTACCAACCTTGTTCGCCGATGGCATCTGCTGGTCATCCCCAGACCTCACTCTTTTTATGGTTCTCTTAGCAGGACCTTTAAAAGAGTTATGTGGTACATGACCAGCCTTCTTGGAAGTAGAGGGTAGACCGAAGTGTAATTAGCTGCAAATGGATTTAGTGGCTCGATGATTCTCACAACAATATGGTGTGGACTACGAGAAGGTTTTTGACCCTGTCGTATCACATACTACTTTGAGAACACTATTTGCGATTTGTGGAAAATAAAATTTTAAAATTCACCGCATCGCTTGAAAGACTGAATTTTTGAACAGCAATTTAAGCGAAAAAATCTTTATGGAGCAGCCAATAGGCTTTAAAGAAGGTGGTTGTGAAAATCACAAAATCAGTTTATGGACTCAAGCAATCCGCAAGATCATTCAATAGAACTATTCATGATTGTTTATATATAAATTCAGAAGGGGTTGAAACATCGTTTGTTCTGATTTATGTAGACAAGAATATCGCCTACATAAATCAGATGTTTCAACCCCTTCTGAATTTATATCGCTTCAAAGGATGAGTCTGGAATTGGAAAGGTAAATATATTTCAAAAGGCCTTCAAGATACATGATTTGGGTACTATAAAATATCTCGGTCTTCAAGTAGAACGTTCAAGATTCGATTCACAATCAGAATATATTGAGAAAGTATTGAAGGAAGCTGGACTTCAAAATTCAAAATCATCTTCAGCTCCATTGGATGTATCTTATGGAAAGACTGGTAAGGAATCAAGTACACTAAGCAACAATAAAAATTATCAAAGAATCATTGTAAGTTTACTATACATATCGTTAAACTCGAAACCTGATATCGCAGCAGCAGAAAACATTTTAAGTCAGAAAACCAGTAATCCAAATGAAAAAGACTGGACAGAATTCAAAAGGTAGACAAGGTACTTGAAAGGAACCATTAACATGAAGCTATACTTAACACCAGGTGATGATGTAACTCTGTCCGGTTATTCATATGCAAATTGTGGATAAATCGTTTAAACAGAAAATCGAGAAGTGGTTACTTATTTAGAATATATGGAGCAGTTGTTTCATGGACATGACGCAAGCAGACGTGCGTAGCACTATTTTCAACGGAGGCAGAGTTTATCGTACTCGCAGGGGCAACAAAAGAAGTTTTATGGCTGAAGAAACTGATAACACATTTTTAAAAGAAGACAACCGAAGTTGTATAAAGATCGTTGAGGGTTTCAAATAAAACAACAGAACAAAACGCATTAATATAAAATACCATTTAGTTAAGGAATATGTCAATAAAGGCGTAATACAATGCAAGTATTGCCCAACCAACAACAACATACAAGCGGACTTGCTAACTAAACCTCTATCACCAAGCATAATAAATGTTTTAAGATCAAGATTGAACATTGCAGACAATTTAGAATGAGAAGGGGTATTGAGATATGCTGTTGTATTTTGTAAACAATCTAAATTTATTAGTATGGCTAATTCTATTCTTTTTTCTCTCTTCCTTTTTCCTTTATCCATTTTAAAAGCTTTGTAAAAGAAATAAGTCTTTAAATAAAACTTATTGAAATTGAATTAATTTAAAACTATCACAGCGTTTTTCTACAGTTAATCGAAACAAAATCGAATTAAATAGAGGTGCCAAATTTTTTGAAGACCGGTTCTTGTGATGTTTCAAAATTCTATGTATTTTCTGAATGCGAATTTGGAATATAGAATTAGGTTCCGATGACACAATTACAAATTCTGAATATCCAACGGTTGCAGAAGAAAGTAGCTCTGTAGAAGAACAATACTTTTCCGAAACATATGACAAATAATTTAGAGGATTTGAAGATCAAAGTATTGATTGGGCACCTGAACCATCCATGGTAAGAATCACAACATCCGAAAATACAAGAAAGTCGCCAGGAGTTCTAAAGCAAAATTATGAATTTAATGTGATAGAAGTTGATGAAGAACCAAAACGATAAAACAAGCACTAGAAAGCCGTGAGAGGCAACAATGGCAACAGGTAATGAGTGAGGAACTAAACGCACTAATAGCAAGCGGAACGTGGGAAATTGTAAAGCAAGAAACCTATTGATAACAAATGGTGTATTCCTTAAATTAAAACGAAATTCGAAAGGTGAGGTTTAACGGTAAAAACGAGGTTAGCTATAAAAGGTTATTTTCAGCGCTATGGAATTGACCGAAGAAACTTTTTCGCCTGTAGTCAGATATTTTTCAACTAGACTACTTTTAAGTTTGCTGTTCAACATGACCTGGATATAGATCAAATGGACGTAGTAACTGCATTTTTATAAAGAAATATATATGAAGATTCCTGAAGGCTTTAATGAAAACATTAAAAATTAAAAACCATTATATGGTCTGAAGAAAGCAAGTTGAATGTGGAACATAAAGTTAGACTGTACGTTAAAAAATATAGGCCTATCGCAATCAAAAACTGAACCTTGCATGTATTACAAAATAAATGATAATGAAATAACCTATGTTGCTATTTGACGATATTTTGATTTTTACAAGCAATCCTGAAAGCAAAAGTAATATAAAGAAAAATTTGACAAACAGTTTTAAAATTAAAGACATCGGAGAAGTAAATTATAACTTGGGAATGAAAATTACAAGAGACCTATCGAATGGAAAATTATGGCTTGATCAAGGAAAATATACCATAGCAAGAAGAAATTGGAAGTATTGTGTATGCAGCCCAAGTAAGTCGTCCAGATATTTCATTTGCAGTGGGGGCTTTACAAAATTTAATAATAACGCAGGAAAGCCACACTGGCAAGCTGTAAAACGTATCATGAGATATCTTAAAGGTACCATGCAATACAAAATACAATTCTCTAAAGATGAGAATGAGTACATCGAAAGATTTACAGATGCAGATTGGGATGGAGACTTAGATGATAGAAAATCCACACATACGTGTTCAAGTTTCAAGGTGGCTTTATTTCATGGAACTCTAAGAAACAGCAAACAACAGCGTTCTCAACAACAAGCGGAATAAATGGCTTTGACTGCAGCAGATAGAGTCGTTATGGTTACAATCCTTATTTAAAGAACTTGGAAGATCATCATCCATTATAATTAATTGTGATAATAGGAGTGCTATAAATTTGTCCCATAACAACACGTATAATAAGACATCACATTTTAAAAGAACTTGTGAATGGAAAGAAGATCATTATTAAATATTTGAGCACTGAAAATATGGCAGCTGATGTCTTAAAAAAATCATTTACACTGTTGCAAACTGATGAGTATCGGCGTTCATTCTAGTAGGTGTTGAAGAATGAGAATAAACTTTGTTGTATTTTTTGGATATGTTTTTTTTTATTTTTTTACTGCTCAATTTGAGTCGTAAAATTTTTATAAATTTCTCTGGATTCTGTACTAAATAATTTTTGTACAACAATCTTATACCTATGTGGTTCAGATAAAAAGTTATATTATTTTGAAGTAGAAAATTTAAAAAAGTTTTTGATTTTTTTGTGATTTTTCTCAAAAAGGTGGTGACATTTTTTCACTTCAAAATCCATTATTTTCCTCTGTGCTGCATATTTGAATGAGGTATTGAATAACGAGATTTACATGCAGCAACCGCAAGGCTATGTTGAATCGATCCTTGTACAGCTTAAAGCAGACAGGGAAGAATTGGTGGGAAGAGAAATAGGTTTCAGAGCATGGTAGATTTTAAAATTTAAATAAAATTTGTCGACATTTTTTAAGTCTCTGATAAGGAAATTCTAAATAATTTTCTTGGAATGCAGGTAAAGCGTGATGGTGTGTTATAGGTCCAAATTATGTCAGAAACAGAATGTGAAGGATATTTTAAAGCATTATGGTACACAGGATTGCAAATCCGTATTATTGCCTCTTTACCCTGCTTTACAGACTCATTGCACTAATGATTGTAAAAGAGTTGTGAAGAAGAACTATTAGTGTGCAATTGAAATTTTAACTTATTTGCCGAAAACGTCTAGACTTGATATCGTCGCATAAAATGCAAAAGGTCGTAACCACACTTTAATTTTTTACATCAGAAGCAACAAATATGAAAATGCAAAAAGCCGTAATCACAATTTTTAAGTTCGTTCGTTCACTTAAAGAAAAAATAGATAAATCATAAAACAGTCTTCAAACCATTTTTTTTTTCTTAAATGTAACAAAGTTTACGATTGTTTCATTTATGATGTTAATGTTACGGCCTTTTACTTTTGTTAATATTAATGTAATTTTTGAAGATATGAATATGAATTTTTTTGTACAGATGCAGTTTAGGTCAGTACAGTACATTAAAATTCAATAAAAAACCAACATTTGATTGTTAAGTGGTTACGGCCTTTTGCATTTTATGTGACGATATACAGCATTCTGTATCGAAACTTGTACAACACAACCACGACCCACATGAAACATATTTTGCGCTACTTAAAGGGGATTGATTATAAGCCTAACGTTTCTCTTGATAAAATTTTGTCTAGTATAGACATATATACATATTCTTTTAACATGTTCATTCTTGTAATTAAAGTTCAAAAAGCAAATCGTTTACATACCTTGTTCTCTCTCCATATTTTTTTTTTTCACTTCATTTAGTAAGAAATTTTTATTTAAATGCGTTTTGTTATATTTTTGATATTTAAAAATATTTTAAATAACATTTTAAAAATATTAAAATAAATTTATTCAAGAAAATAAAAAATTTATTTATTTATTTATTTTTCATGATTTATAAAAGCTTACTGTTCTGTAGTTCATATTTCTCTTTCAACAAAAATACGAAAACTAGACGAAATGGTTTTGATTTGTGTGGAGAAAAAATGAAAAAAAAATCGTAGTTTCTCAATCAAAAACCTATTGAAGCCAAAAACTACTAGCTTTTGTTAGGTGTAAACTGCATATTATACTAGGAACACAATTGCGTTGTATGAACGTAGAAGCGTACTACGTAGGTACGTTATCAAATTAGAACTTTTTATTGAAAAACCGCAATCGGCGTATACGTTGAACAGTATGTACGACGTACGTTCAAATAGATTTAATTCGATTTCTTACGAAAAGTACAACCGTATTTGTCAATTGAAAAACAAAAATAAGGTAAAGTAATTACGTTATTTTTTTATAATTAATTTCTTTATTATTTGAAAAGAAAATTAAAAAAAACTGGAAAGAAACATATAATCGGTCAAGCCTGACCATATGAAACCCCACACCATTGTGCACGTAAATCAAAATTCGGGTCTTATATTAGACATGTTGTCAATTGTTGACCGATACTTTTACTAAGTGTAAAATAAAATATACGAATACGGAATATTACGTTAATACTTACATTTAGATGAATTTATGCAGTTTAGGATGATTCCCGAAAGTGGGCTTATATGGGAGCTATGGTAAATTATGGAACGATCCGCATAAAATTTGTCATTATGATTTCCACTTATATAAAACTTATGTGTCGAATATAAACTGATACTATCATGTGTATGTGATTTATGCAAGTTAAAGTGATTTTCGGAAGAGGGTTTTATATGGGAGCTATGGTCAATTATGGACCGAAATTTGACACAAAGATTGATACTAATGCAAAACTTCCTTGCACCGAATATCATTACAATATTACTATATTTAACGTATTAATGATCGTTAAACCCCTATTCCGGGAAGACATTTGTACGTGCCAAATTTCATTAAATTATCTTCAAAATTGCGAACTGTACTTTGTGCAAAAGGTTTACATGGACAGCCAGCTAGCCGTCCAGCCAGCCAGCCAGACGGACGGACAGACGGACATTGTTAGATCGACTCAAAAAGTGATTCTGAGTTAATTGATATACTTTAAGGTGGGTGTTGGATGATTTTTTCTGTGCGTTACAGCACAAACGCATAATACCCCAACCACCTATGGTGGTGTGGTGTGAAAATTTCACAGTTTGTTTAATTTTTCCAATATTTATTTCAAACAAAAGGGTAAATCTACGTCCCAATTGTTGTTAAAGTGAATGCATGTACAATGCAAATACAACACAAATACGGTCCTAGTACGTTCCTACGACTCAATTGTGTTCCTAGCATTAGTCTTAAGAATAAAATCTTTGACTAAACTTCAACAGTCTTACGTTTTACCAATGTGCAGCATAAGATTTGGCCAATCTAGCTGGTCAAAAGTAGATTTTTTCATTTCATTTAATAATATTTAATATAGGACATATATATATCGTATCGATTAGGAAAATATAAAAAGTTGTTGTTAACAGAAATAATATAGTGGATAATCAAAAAAATCTGATATTTAATAATAAATATATTGTGGGCTTATATTCAGAAAGGACGATTTTCCATTTTTTCCCCGTCAAACTTCACTTTTTTTTTTTGGGCTATCTACAAACAATATATATATTTTTTTTAAATTTTCAAAGTATTATAAAATTAAGAATTGGTAAATAATGAGAACTTTCCTTGAGTTTTAAAGTTTTTTTTCAACATTTCGAATTGGAATCTTAAAATCTGTCATCAAAATTATGTTATTTTAATAAAGTCAGAAGAAAAAAGGTTATTTTGTAAACTTTTTTAGAAGTTTATATACTACACGCGATAGGAACAAAATAATTAAAATAAAATTCTTGATTATAAGCAAAATATCTTAAATACTAAAAACAGTTTCTTAAAAAAGTTATATTTAAATAAAAAGCACTTTCTAGGTCACTTTACCTTTATTTCATAAATAGCACAGAATGATGGAATAAAATAATGTAATATAAAACGAGAAAGAAATATAGTCGGTCAAGACCGACTATGTGATACCCTACACCATAATAATGAGTGCGAGCATAAATATTACATCTTTTTTTTTACAAAATGTAAAATAAAATATACAAATACAGAATATTATGGACCGATTTGTAACGTGGAAATAGTGCACTCAATACTACTATTTTCTTAATATATTAATTTATGAAATTACTGCCATTTCTTCCTTTTCTTTACTATTTTATTTATGTATTTTTAATTATTTTCTTTCTCATACTAATATATTGAATATTTTATTAGTAATAGGTAGTTACTAATTATTAGTAATAGGTAAATACATTGAGCGCCCCTACTGTAAATACTACATACACACCCACACAAATGTGTAACAACTGCTTTAGTTGTGCAGTTGATATTGCTTAATGGTCAACAAGCAATATAATTCTCATTTAGTTGATACATGACTAAGTATTAGTAAACAAAGTTTGATTATAGTCGGGGCGATTCAAACAAGACAAGAATCCGCCATATGAGTCTCAAAGATTATTTTATATAATCGGAGAGCCGACTAGATTTTACGAAAGTAAAATTTAGTCGTATTTTGCACGCTCAACTTCGGTTGGGTCCCTTAAATAAATTTTACACGAGTGACTTCGGTTGTTCGTTCTCACGAGTGACTTCGATTGTTCCTTCTCACGAGTGACTTCGGTTGTTCGTTCTCACGAGTGACTTCGATTGTTCGTTCTCACGAGTGACTTCGGTTGTTCGTTCTCACGAGTGACTTCGGTTGTTCGTTCTCACGAGTGACTTCGGTTGTTCGTTCTCACGAGTGACTTCGGTTGTTCGTTCTCACGAGTTACTTCGGTTGTTCGTTCTCACGAGTGACTTCGGTTGTTTGTTCTCACAAGTGACTTCGGTTGTTCGTTCTCGCGAGTGACTTCGGTTGCTCGTTCTCTTAGTAGAATATTAACCCGTAGAATTGCATGGTAACAGTAGTTGAGAAGTAGCTAGATATTAGTTTTAAGAAACCATTGTACGTATTGTAGAAAAAGATACGATCTTCGATTCCCGAAGCTGCCACCTATACCAGAAACCGATCCAGCCGAATACCTGAACCCGATTGATAGCTGAGAGTGTCGAAGCCGAAAGTACGACGCCGACCTTAATTCTACTCCTGAACCTAGAATCTTCGATCTCCGAAGCTGCCACCTGTACCAGAAACCGATCCCGCCGTAAACCCGAACCAGTTTGACAGCTGAGTGTGTCGAAGCCGAAAGTTCAAAGTCGAAGCCGAACATACGACGTTGATCTTAATTCTACTACCGAGCCAAGAATCTTCGGACCCGATGCTGCCACCGGAACCAGAAACCGATCCTGCCGTAAACCCGAACCAGTTTGACAGCCGAGTGTCGAAGCCGAAAGCTCAAAACCGATTCTACTACCGAACCGATCCTAATATAAGCCGAATAACCGAACCGATCCTAATATAAGCCGAAGTGTCGAAGCCGAATATACGACGCCGATCTTAATTCTACTACCGAACCAAGGACCTTCGATTCCCGGAGCTGCCACCTGAACCAGAAACCGCTCCCGCCTTTAACCCGAACCAGTTTGACAGCCGAGTGTGTCGAAGCCGAGAGTTCAAAGTCGAAGTTAAGAGAGTGTCGAAGCCGAAAGTTCAAAGTCGAATAGCTGAGCCGAGCCTATTACAAGTCAATTAACCGAGCCGAGCTTCTATAAGCTGAATGACCGAAACAAACATAATCGAAGCCGATCAACCGTACCGATATTAACATACGCCGAAGAGCCGAAAAAAGCCTTGCTGAAGAAGGAAATGCAGACACATTTATTAAGCCGGTGGTATCCGAATTGGAGTTATAGAAATTATTCTCTCGTAATATCTTTATATTTTGTACTTGAAATATTCTTGACGTATTCAATAAAGAAACTATTATTATTTTAACCCCCCAGAAAGGGTAAAAGGTTTGTGGATCCGTAAGTAGACCCTGGATGCCACTAAGTTACCTCAGTCGATTCTCATAAAATTTAGCAATATTGTTTCTACTTACATAAAACTTATTTGTGTCGAATATTAGCTTGAAAGTGATTTTCAGAAGAGTGGTTTATTTTGGAGATATGGTCAATTGTGGACTGATCTTCATAAAATTTAGTACAAATATTGATACATATACGGAACTTCATTAAAATATTCTTATTTTTAAAGCATTTTTGAGTGTTTAAGCTCTATTCCGGGGGGACATTTATATGGGGGCTAGGTGAAATAATGGACCGATCACAACCAATTTCAGTAGGCGTCGTCCTAATGTCATAAAAGTCCCACGTGCCATATTTCATAATATATATATATATATATATATATATATATATATATATATATATATATATATATATATATATATATATATATATATGTGTGGAGTTTTCGTCGATTTCCCCCAAAATGAGTCAAATATATATATATATATATATATATATATATATATATACATACATATATATATATATATATATATATATATACATATATATATATATATATATATATATATATATATATATATACATATATACATATATATGCATATATATATATATATATATATATATATATATATATATATTTGGGGGAAATCGACGAAAACTCCACACACATATATATATATATATATATATATATCGACGAAAACTTCACATATGTAATTTTGTAGAACATTTTTATTGACATATTTTTATGTTTTACTTTGTAAATTCATACGTTTATAAGAAGACAATTGTGAAATAAGGAAGGTGATATTATTTGTAATATTTTGGCCAAATTTCAACTTTCTACGATATTACGTAAAACTATATAAAATTCAGCACTGAGCAACTTTTCTTGTAGTTTATGGTTGAACTTAAAGTTTTAATTTATTTTTATAAAAATAAGAGAAAAATCAAATTTTCAAATGAAATTTTAAATCAAACCTTTGGTTTGCTGGGATGGGATTCTTTTAAAACCTTATATCTTGTAATAAATCTAAAAAAGTAAAATTAATAATTAAATTTTTAGCTTCAGGTACTCGTAAAAGTATTATATAAAAAATATTTTAACAAAATTCTTTGTAAATACTAAAGAATTGCAATTTAAAAATGTTCTAAAATTGTATTAATTTTATGAAAAATTTGAATTTTAGTTGTGAATTCTGCTAAATGGTTCATATATTAGAATACTATTGACAATCAGCTTCTGGTCTTATCAAAAAAATATATGCGCTTTTTCGCGCCCCTTCGAAGTATTTGCTTTTTTTGTGGAAAAAGATTCCATATTTAAGAAAAAATTGCTTTGATTTTTTTTTTGGAATAAAATTGCCGAGAAATGTCTAATATTTTGCAAAAAGTGTATGCTAAAGTTAAAAAAATAATACTTTTTATAATTTTCCTTTTAATTTTTTTGTGTTAAAGGACTAAAAGATTTAAAGATATGCAAAATTAAAAAAAAACATACAAAAGTATATTTTAAAACGTTAGTTTATAAAAGAAATCGTTAAAATTTAAAAAATTTTTGTTAATTTATCTTTCCAAAAAATTGTAAATAATGTCCTTTAAAATATTTTTCCTTTCATGTCATAGAGAATTTCCTGTTTCAGTAAAATATTAATTTTACTTGCTTTTTTATATTATGTAATTCGAGGACTTACTGTATATACATTGGACTCTATTTTGCATAATTGACATAAAAAAGTAATTTTGTAATGAAATTATGGCTTCATTTAATTAAGCGCCAAAATGGGTATCGCTCAACCAACTATACGGCGATTGGAACATGCAGCTAAATGACAATTTATGTTAATGATCCCAGAAGAAATCATCAATAATACTGGTCGGTAGAAAAATCCTCCCTTAAATGAGAATATGTGAATTAGATGGAATTTTACGAGTTGAGCACGAGTCTGCTTTCAGTTTTTTTCTATGAGATCGTGATTTTGATTATGGGCGTGTATATTTTAACGTAACTCGAAAACGGTTATTTGATATAGATAGATGAAACACCAAAAGATGTGGACCAAAATTGTCTTCAATTGTTGCCTTTATTATTTTTTTATCTGCTCAATAATTTCGAAGTTATTAAAAAATTAATATCGGATTTTTTTTAATGCAAAATTGAGGAATTTTGTTTTCCTCACAAGTTTTTTAAGGTATAAAGACGGCAAAAATGTTCAGTTTTTTATTCTCTATCATAAAATTGCTAATGCTACGAATAATGTCATCAAAATTTATGCACAAACAATGATGCTATTCACAATTAATTGAAAATACCCATGTACATCTACAATTATGTGGAGACACATTTATTACAATGGTGGTCAAAAAAATGGGCATGACTAAAATGACCCCCTTTTTAGTCGGTCTTAATAGTTCAACTCGAGAACAGTTTTTCCAATCTAAATAAATAAAATTCCAATAGATGTCGATTAAAATTACGTTAAAGTTATCTTAACATTATTTTTTATCCGCTCAATATTTTCACAGTAGCGAAAAAAATTATATATAATTTTTTCATGCAAAATTTAAATAATATTGCTCCTTAACTCTGAAAATATTGATCGGATAAAAAATAATTTTAATAAGGTGGTCATATTAGTCATGCTAATAAGAAAAGTCAATACGTGATAAAAAAAAGTATATATATATATATATTTGCCCCTCAGTGCACTGTGGGGCAGAATCGAAATTTTTTGAAAATCAATCTGTAAGTTCTAATCAGAAGGTTTAATTTGCATAAAATTTCTGACAGGCGTAGCAGAGGAGCGTACAATTTTAAGTTTGAAAGGGTGGCCCATAGACCACTCAGGAGCGGAGTTCTTGGGACTCAAAATAGATTATATTTGTAATATCTTGCCAAATTTTTGTTTTTTATTCAATTTCAAATATTTTCACAGCTCTCGGTAAGGCCTATGGTTGGATTTACATAAAATTTTACATGGGCATAGCAGAGTGTTAACGAGATATATATTTATTTCTTATATTAAATTTAATCAACCAAAATTCAAGTATACTGAAATGCTGTATAAAAAGATATATATATATATATATATATATATATAAATTTTATGCTTGTTCATATATATTTTGATAAAATAGTTTAGTGTATATTCATCATTTAAATTTTCTATTTTTTTTATTTTTTATTTTTTTTTTTATTTTTTTTTTTTTTTTTTTTATTAATTCTACAGAATAAATTTGATCCAAGAACTGTGAAATGTATTATTGACTTTAAAGACATGCTCGATGGAGTTTTCAATCCGCCTGCAAAAGGAACAAATGATGATTTGGATACTGATGATGAAGAGGATGAACCAGAAACAAATCCTTCTGAGAAGAATGTAGAAACTGAAATGGTCGATTCATTGGCTGACGCAAATACTGAAACAACACCGGTGACAAGTACAGCATATGATAAAGAAAAGTCTTTAGTATCAGACGAAACGGTCAGTTCGGAAAACGACACTAATAATATTACTGTAGTAGCTAACCAATTTTCAGTCGTTTCACCCTCTGCTGCTAATATGCCCACAACATTTGGCAGTGAAAATATTACATGCCATCGATTTTTAAGAAAATCTTTAAATCTCTCTCGAAATAATTCAACTGATAGTATTGGCACTCCCAGCAATGATTATCAAACGAGACCAAATAAAATAAGAATAGAAGCTCGGATTGATTCTGATAAAAAGCTAAAAAATTCGGCTAAAATTTGCGAATCTGACAATTCAAAATCCAGACGTAGCCTAAGTTACAACAAGCGAAATAAAAATCAAAATAATGCTAATGAAAAGGACGATGCAGAGCTGACCCAACCCAAACCTAAAGAACCTGAAATAATTGAAAAAATTTTAAATAGTCCTACAAAATTGAAAACTCCCTCAAAATCGCAAAATGAATTTCGATCCGCATCAGAAATCAATACACCCGAAAAACAAGCTGAAACTATTGCTATGGAAGAAACCTACACCGTTAATTCAAATTTACGACGTGAAAATCGTAATGATAATGAAATTATTTACGATAAGTCTGTTACTTCTGCAGAAGAGGTAATAAATATTCATTCAATAGCCGCTACTATTCTAACTATTTTATTTAATTTGTGTTTTATTAGCTTGATATAACGGAAGTAATACCGGAGTCACCAATAGCTATATCACCGAAAATTACTTCGGGAACAACAACTCGCTTACGTGCAAACTCTACAATGCGCTCTATGCGGAGTCGTACATTTCGCAATGTTTCTCAATCCAATGGCAAAGTGAGTACAAGACCATCTACCTCCTCTACCAGACGTACAAGACTTCATCTTTAAGACGTGTTTACATAAAATATTCAAGATCCAGTTCTTCATTTTCAAACACCATTCGATTCCGAGCTTAACGTTACTATACCTATAAGATCATAAGTAGCACTATTTTCCACCATAAGTGGTTGGTATTATCACCATTTTCAAATGTTGTTTGTAAACATGTGGCAATATTTTGTTTATGCTTAAAAAAATACGAATTTAAAAATAATTAAAATTGTGTATCATTTTTTACCTTAACCGCCTTTTACTAGAGATAGTTGCAACATATTTAGAAAAATTAAAGCGGAGTTTCCTATATATTTGGATCAAATTGAATATTAATCGAAAAGGAGGGGAGAGGATAGTGAACATAAATTACGAAAACCATTTTACTTCTATTTGAATATAAATTAGCACTCTAATAAATATCTTATCTTATTTAGAAAATGGATACATCGTCCTCACTTATTACGACGGTAGCATCTACACCTTTACGAAACGGACGCAAGCGTATTTTGCGAACATCGCCTAAATTATTTGCTTCTACTGCTTCTACAGCCATGTCATCGCCTGTTAGAAAGCAGCCTTGTATTGAAATAGGTAATTAGAGTATATACTCGTGAAAATGGATTAAAAACCTGTACAAAACACCAACAGCTAGATAATTACTTTCAAATAAATCTACTATTCTGTTAAGTTTTTCTGATAACAAATTTTAACTTTTACTACTATATTTTACTTGTATATTTAGTTGTTTCTGTAAAAAGTCAAATCTACTTTTAACGCAACATTTTGTTATTAAAATTAAAAAAGAAAACGCAAAATAAACTACTACATTAGTACGCATTCATAAAAATACACTACAAGTAATAAAATAATTTGAAAGAATTTAAATTTCTTTGCAACATAATTTTCATGAACAATCCAAAAAAAAAAAAAACATAATATTTACGAGTATTTTTTATAGAAGTTTAATTGCTTCGTAAAAATATTTTTGTATATATTAAATGAAATAACTTGCATAAACAATTTTCGGTGTAGAAATGATATAATATAATTTTAGTAATATGTATAATTTATCTTCAAAAGTAAGTAAAATACACATTGTTATGTAAATTTAAAACTTAGTGTTGTGTGTTATGTTTTAAGCATGTGTGGTGTTTTGTGATGTTGACTTTTTGTCCGTTTATTTTTATTTATGTAACTTTTTTACTTAGATAACGGAGACACGTCAAGGATTACATCTACTGCACGCAATATTCGTAAACGTAAATTAGAAAGAAATTCTCACCACTCAACCGACGCTGCGGTTTCGTCAACAGCATTGAAACAAAATTACATGGAGGAGGGAAATACGAGCAAAAATGCATCAACTTCAACTGCTTGCGTCACTAGTCTTGCATCAAATAAAGAAAATGAAGTACTGAAAAGAAAATCTACATTAAACAATATTAACTCATCGTCCAGTATTATCCAAAATAACCCCAAAAAGACCCCATCTAAAGATCTACAGAAACAAAATAAAAGCATTTTGACCAGAAATTCGGCTAAAAAGGAACTCGTATCTAAAATGATTATGACAAGAAAAAGACTTTCCCAAGAAAATTTAACCATTCAATCATCTTATTCAAACCCTGTCACAAAACCAACAGCCGGAAAGAGTCGCATCCCTATTAGATCACAAAAAAAGATTGACAAACTAGTTGATAACACAATAGAGAAAAAACCTTTTTCAAAAAAAACGCGTTTATTGTCTGGTAAAATACCTGTGGGACGTTCATTACGTTTAAGGATAGCCTCTTCCTTAGCACCATCCTCAATTTCAACGACTTCTGTACCAATATCTTCCGGGGCTTCAGACAAATTTACTACTCGACGTAATGTATGAATTATAATTTTACTATAACATAAAAATTAGTTTGAATCCGTTAAAAATTAGATAGTGAATTAATTACGATTACATATTTTTATGTTCTGTTTTTGTTAGTTCTACATATTTACAAAAAAAAAATTAAGAATATCTTATGCATAGATTAATAAGTAGATATTTATGTTAGAGAAAAAAAACCTAATTCATGCAACAACAAAATACGTGTAGTCACATGTATTTTGTTTTTGTGTTTGGAAAAAAATGACTAATTTTTTCGAAAATTTAGTTCGAAGTACCTCTCACATAAACTTCTAGTAGTGTTCTATGATCTTATGCATATATAATAATTCACCTAATAAATATAAAAGTCGAATTTAAATTTGGTTAAATTAATATAGATTTTCACTTTTCATGGTATGTATATTATAACTTTATTATATTTTTAATTTTTATACCCTACACCACCAAAGGTAGTTAAGGGTAAGATGCGCGGCAAAATGATAAGGTAATTTTTTATATACCCTTCACCACCATAAGTGATTGGGGTATTATGCGTTTCTGCTGAATAATTACCAAATAATGAAATAATTACCCAACACCTACCTTAAAGTATACCAATCGACTCAGAATGACTTTTTAAGTCGATCTAACGATGTCCGTTGGTCTGGCTGGCTGTCCATGTAAATCTTGTGCAAAAAGTACAGGTCAAATTTTGACGAACATTTCAATGAAATTTGATACTTTTATTATATAAGGATGAAGCCTATTGAAATTGATTATGATCGGTTTACTATTTCACCCAGAGCCCATAAAAATGTCCTCCCGGAATATGGATTTAACGATCATAAATGCCTTAAATGTAGCAATATTTTAATGAAATTCTGTACAAATAAGTTTTATATAAGCGTAAATCTGTCTGCAAAATTTCATGAAACTCGGCCCATAGTTTAGAATAGCTAACATATAAACCCTTCTTCATAAATCACTTCATCAAGCATAAATCCTATACTAAAGTTATGAAGATAATATTTGACACAAAGAAGTTTTATATAAGTAGTAATCAAAGTGCCAAATTTTATGAGGATCGGCCCATATTTGACCATAGCTCCCATATAAGTCACACTTTCGGGAAACCACCCTAAAGTGCATTAATCCCATATAAATATTAGTATCAACATGCATACGTATGTTTTATAGAAATATACAAACACAATTAGCCACAGGTCCAATATATGACACCTCCTCGAATTTTTATGCACGAAATGATATATATGATCGGGGACTTTGTTGTACTTTTTGTTCTTTTAATGGTACTTTTTTAATTTTCTATAATATTTAACTTAGAAACATGAAATTGAAAATATGTGGTCTTAAGTGAATGAGAATTGATGAGGGACTTTGTGGTACTTTTTTTGTTCTTCTGATGGTACTCTTTGGAGTTTCTATAATAATAAAAATCATGAAATTAAAAATATATGGTCCTAATTGAATGATAATTCCTAAGAGGAACCTTATGGTACTTATTTGTTCTTCAAATGCTACTTTTTGAATTTTCTATATTTAACTTAGAAACATGAAATTAAAGTAATGTGATCCTAAGTGACTTAGAATTCATAAGTGGAGATTTTGAAGTACTTCTTCGTTCTTCTAATGGTACTTTTTGAATTTTCTATAATATTGAACCTAAAATCATGAAATTAAAGAAATGTGCTAGGTGACTGAGAATCCTCTAGAGGGAATTTTGTGGTACTTTTTTGTTCTTTTGATGGTACTTTTTGAATTTTCTACAACATTTAATTGAATGATGATTCCTACTTACTTTTTCTAATGATACCTTGTTTGTTTTTCTAATGATACCTTTTTTATTTTCTGTTATATTCTGAACCTAAAAACATAAAATTAAAGATGTGTGGTCCTAATTGAATGATAATTCCTAAGAGGGTACTTTTTTTTTTTGTTCTTCGAATGGTACTTTTTGTATTTTCTATAATTATGAACCTAGAGACATGAAATTGAAGATATGTGGTCGTAAGTGTCTGAGAATCCATAAGAGGGGATTTTGTGGTCCTTTTTCGTTCTTCTAATGGTACTTTTTGAATTTTCTATAACATTGAACCTAAAATCATGAAATTAAAGATATATTGAATGATAATTCTTAAGAGGGTACTTTGTAGTACTTTTTTTATTCTTCTAGTGATACTTTTTGAATTTTCTATAAATTTAACTTAGAAACATGAAATTGAAGATATGTGGTTCTAGTGACTAGAAATCCATGAGGGGATTTTGTGGTACTTTTTCGTTCTTCTAATGGTACTTTTTTTATTTTCTATAATATTGAACTTTAAATCATGAAATTAAAGATATATGGCCTTATTGAATGATAATTCGTAGGAGGGTACTTTGTGATACTTTTTGGTTCTTCTAACGGTACTTTTTGAATTTTCTATAATATTTAACCTAGAAACATGAAATTAAAGATATATGGTCCTAAGTGACTGAGAATCCATAAGCGGAACATGTGGTAGTGGTACTTTTTGATTTTTTTAATATTGGTCGTTAAAGGATGAAATTAAACACAAACGGTCCTAAGCGAATGAAGGGATTTTTTTTTTTTTGTACTTTTGGATTCGTAAGAATCCGCAAGAGGAGATTATGTGTAGCACATTTATTAATATTTAAGTTAAATTAAGTAAATAATAAAATTATGAACGTTTTGTTTAATTTTTCATAATTTTTTTCACTCAACTTTAAAATTTTAATAGGATAATATATGAATGTCATTATTATTTTATTTTTTGAACTTGTTTATTAAAAAAACAACTTTTGTAGAATATCAGTTTTCAAATTATTCGACAAATAGCACTTTTGAAAACACAGGTTTTGAATGCGGTTTTACTTAAAAAAAACTGTTAAGCGGTTTTACTGAAGAAAGTACACTTATAGTACATGTCATTTGTAATCAAAAGTAATGTAAAAATAATATCGGTGTTACTCAAATCCCAAAATTAGAAAAAATGAAATCATAATATAAGGTCTTGATTGAATATAACAAGCAAATTGTTTAAATATAAAAATTGTATGAAAAATACTCAAAAATAAATTAACAGATTAAAGGGCTTTGGAATTTATTTTTCGTGTAAAATATTTATTTGAAATTTGATTGTGTGCAGAATGTTTAAAGTTGGTAAGTGTTCATTTTATTTTTTAAAAGAAAATGTATATTTTAGTTTAAATATACATTTTTTTCAGTCGTAAATTTTATTCCAACCGTGTTATGAAGGAATGGTGTTGAAATTGTTCCAAATCATCGGATATTTTGTATGTTAAAAAATTTGCATTAAATATTTTTTTCCTTTATTAAATAATTGCCATTATTATATTTCAGACGGAGTTGCTTGTACCCGAATGGTTTGAGACCATCAGTAGTGGCAAGGACTTAAAAATTGTGTTGATAGTCTAAGCTAAGATATCATTGATGGCTGCATCCGCCTGCTTTCTACAATATTGTACCTAGAAAAATGAAATTACAGAAATGTGGTCCTAAGTGACTGAAAATCCATAATATGGAACTTTGTGATCCATTTTTGTTCTTCTGATGGTACTTTTTGTATTTTCTATAATATATAACGTAGAAACATGAAATTAAAGATATGTTAATGAGAATCCATTCGAGGGGACTTTGTGGTACCTTTTTGTTCTTTTAATAGTACTTTTTGAATTTTCTACAATATTGAACCTAAAATGAAATTAAAGATATATAGTCCTAATTCAAAGATAATTCATAAGAGGTGATTTTGTGGTACCTTTTTGTTGTAAATGAATGCTCTATAATATTTAACCTAGAAACATGAAATTAAAGATATATGGTCCTAATTGAAAGATAATTCAAGACTTGATTTTGTGGTACTTTTTTGTTGAGAATGAGAATCCATCAGAAGGGGACGTTGTGGTACTTTTTCATTCTTCTAATGGTACTTGTTGAATTTTTATAATTATGAACCTAGAAATATGAAATTAAAGATATGTGGTCCTAATGGCCTGATTCAGCACGACAATCAAATTGTTTGAAAATAAAATTTGTATGAAAATTACTCATTTCTTCAAATATTTTTTGAGTATTTTGCATACAAATTTTAATTCTAAACATTTTTCTTGTTGTACTGCGAATCCAAAAGATGGTATTTTTTGAATTTTCTATAATATTGAACCTAAAATCATGGCGTCAATCTGGCATCTCTGCCTCAAGATAAAAATATCGTGTTAATTTTTGCTTGAAAAATTAATTGAATTTTTTAATTAAAAATTGTAAAAAAAAACTACTTAAATTTGCTTTAACTTTCTTTTGTTTGCCAATGTTTGCTCAAAAAAGAAGAAAGCATTGGGGCAATAGCCCTCAATTCAAGGTGCCAAAAACTATAGACGGTCCCAGCACTAGTTCCAACAGGTTTCAGCATCTGTCTGAAGATGAAGAAGCAGTTGCTATCAAAGAAAAGATTCCACCAATAATTGTGGACTCTACCCACAGTTTTTCAACTGTGATCGGATTAATTGGGGATAAGTATACTTACACACGGACGTCTATTGGTACAAAAATTTTGTCAAACTCGTTATCGCTGTACAATGAAGTTTTGAGTGTTCTCAAAGACAAAAAATTCCAGTATTATACACATGAATTGAGGAATGCAAAAACTTTTAAATTGGTTTTATTTGGCCTGCCACAACTGGACACAAAGATAATTGGCGAATAATTTGTTAGCTCGCTCAACATAAACCCGGTAAGCATTAAGGAACTAGCAAAAAAAAAAAAGATCCAGTGTAGATAACGCACTCTATCTCATTGAGTTTGATCGTCAACATGTTTCAAAAAGAGAGGTTATGAAAACAAGATATTTTTGTAATATATCTGTGTATTGGAGAAAACCTATAAAGGGCAATAAAGGTCCCACACAATGCTCCAAGTGCGCTATGTATGGACATGGTACTAAAAATTGTAACCGTATCGCAGTGTGTTCAGCCTGCGCCGGAAACCATGATTATGCAGTTTGTTCAATCAACAAAGGTAATAGTGATGGTAGTATAATTTATAAGTGCTACAACTGCATAAAGAAGAACTTAAAAACCGTTAACCATAGAGCTGATGACCCAAAGTGCACAAGTCGTCAAGAATATTTAGAGATTCGTCATCGAGTAACATCTAAATCTAGGGTGACCAGCAGAAGAACTAACGTATCATATTTTAAAGAAGACGATCATGATTTTCCTCAATTTCCAAGGCAAGAACCCCATAATAATACACGTAATTCCCGCGATTTTGGTAATTTGTATTCTGAGGTAGCTAAAGGCAAGAGCTACGACAACAATAATAATGATGACATTTCCAATGAAAGACTTCTGGAAATATTTTTTGATGCTGTCGATGCTTTGCAAAGATGTCAAAATAAGTACGATAAGCTACGAGTTTTGGGTATGATGCTTAAACATGCCATATAATTCAACCGGTAGACACAGTGTTCATGTTATGCATTGGAATGCCCAAGGCATAACAACAGAGTCAGCAGCTGTCCAGCTGGAACACTTCTTAGACAAAAGGAAAATCGATATTCTCCTTTTAAATGAGACTTTTTTTGAAACCGTACCACAAATTTCAACTTGGTGGCTATAAAATTTATAGAGAGGATCGATCTACTCATGGCGGAGGAGTTATAATTGCAATTAAATGTAACATTAAGCATACGTTGTTACCAAAAATAAAAACAAGTACTGTTGAAAGTATTTCAGTACAAGTTATGATTAATAGAAGGCCAGTTATATTTACTTCAACATATAATCCAGTTCATACTACCAATTTTAAAGCTGATTTGGATAAATTAACTTCTTTTTCAAAAGACTATTTTATTTTCGGTGATCTGAATGCCCAACATACATATTGGAATTGTATGTCAAATAATTCGGCTGGTAATGATCTCTACTGCCACTGTCTTCAATCCAGCTACTTCATTTATTACCTAAACGGACACACTCGCTTTGGACAAAATATCAACCCCGTTCAACCACAGTCCACAGTAGATATTCTTTTATCTAACTCGTGTCTCCATTTTTCAAACCTTGAGACACATCCAAATGATTTACAGTCGGACCATGTACCTATATCTTGCGTTATTTATGGCCAGGTTCAAAACATGACATATTGAGTTCCCTTGTATTATCGTGCAGACTAGTCAGCAATCAGAAACTGGGTTGAAAATGATATTAGGTGTCAGAACATTGATCAACCCGTTACTAATTCAGGTAATCTAGATTTTTATTTTAACAAATTAATATTTATAGTTAAAGAAGCGTTCAATAAAATACCTGTACGTCATAAAAATTCGTGGCAACGGGAAATCTCTGAAATTAGTAAAATTTCAAAGATGTAGCCATTTTAATTATAAAAATCAATTGAAAAGCATTTTGAAGCTATTAAATAAACTTATTGATTTTCACCTTAATAAAGACCGCAATGAATCCTGGTCAAAATTTATTTCGAATTTGCCCTCGGGCTCTAAAAAGTTTTGGAAAATAAAAAAAAGCACTTAAAGGAAACAAAATGCCTTTTTGCTGATCATGAATGAATCTTGAGACGGCCGTGTCCATAGGTGAATAATTATTTAAAGTAATGGTGTGTGAATTACCAAATAGGTCTGCCATTGAATTAGCTTTTTCATTGCCAGTTTTTAAAACTTCACCGTTTACATGAAGATCAGTAAAAGACATTTTGTTTCCTTTCAGTGCTTTTTTTACTTTCCGAAACTTTTTTGAGCCCGAGGGAAAATTCGAAATAAATTTTGACCACGATTCATTGCGGTCTTTATTAACTAATTAACATTTTACTAATTTCAGAGATTTCTCGTTGCCACGAATTTTTTATAACCGACAGGTATTTTATTAAACGCTTCTTTAACTATAGATATTAATTTGTTAAAATTAAAATCTAAATTACCTGAATTAGTAACGGGTTGGTCAATATTCTGACAACTAATTTCATTTTCCCCCCAGTTTCTGATTACTGACCAGTCTGCTCGATAATACAAGGGAACTGAATATGTCATTTTTTGAACTTGTCCATAAATAACACAAGATATAGGTACATGGTCCGACTGTTAAAACATTTGGATGTGTCTCAATGCTTGAAAAATGGAGACACGAGTTAGATAAAAGAATGTCTACTGTGGACGGTTGAACGGGGTTCATATTTTGTCTAAAGCGAGTGTGTCCATTTGGGTAATAAATGTAGTAGCTGAATTGAAGACAGTGGCTGTAGAGATCATTACCAGCCGAATTATTTGACATACAATTCCAATGTGTATTTTGGGCATACAGATCACCGAAAATAAAATAATATTTTGAAAATGAAGTTAATTTATCCAAATCAGCTTTAAAATTGGTAGTATGAACTGGTTTATATGTTGAAGTGAATATAACTGGCCTTCTATTAATCATAACTTGTACTGAAATACTTTCAACAGTACTTGTTTTTATTTTTGGTAACAACGTATGCCTAATGTTACCTTTAATTGCAATTAGAACACCTCTGCCATGAGTAGAGCGATCTTCTCTATAAATTTTATTACCAGCAAGCTGAAATTTGTACTACGGTTTCAAAAAAAGTCTCATTTAAAAGGAGAATATCGATTTTCCTTTTGTGTAAAAAGCATCGACAGCATCAAAAAATATTTCCAGAAGTCTTTCATTGGAAATGTCATCATTATTATTGTTGTCGTAGCTCTTGCCTTTAGCTACCTCAGAATACAAATTACCAAAATCGCGGGAATTACGTGTATTATTATGGGGTTCTTGCCTTGGCAATTGAGGAAAATCATGATCGTCTTCTTTAAAATATGATACGTTAGTTCTTCTGCTGGTCGCCCTAGATTTAGATGTTACTCGATGCGAATTTCTAAATATTCTTGACGACTTGGGCACTTTGGGTCATCAGCTCTATGGTTAACGTTTTTTAAGTTCTTCTTTATGCAGTTGTAGCACTTATAAATTATACTACCATCACTATTACCTTTGTTGATTGAACAAACTGCATAATCATGGTTTTCGGCGCAGGCTGAACACACTACGATACGGTTACAATTTTTAGCACCATGTCGATACATAGCGCACTTGGAGCATTGTGTGGGACCTTTATTGCCCTTTAGAGGTTTTCTCCAATACACAGATATATTACAAAAATATCGTATTTTTATAACCTCTCTTTTTGAAACATGTTGACGATCAAACTTAATGAGATAGAGTGCGTTATCTACACTGTATCTTTTTTTTGCTAGTCCCTAAATGTTTACCGAGTTTATGTTGAGCGAGCTAACAAATTCTTCGCCAATTATCTTGTGTCCAGTTGTGGCAGGCCAAATAAAACAAATTTAAAAGTTTTTGCATCCTTTAATTCATGCGTATAGTACTGGAATTTTTTGTCTTTGAGAACACTCAAAGCTTCATTGTACAGCGATAACGAGTTCGATACAATTTTTGTGCCTATAGACATCCGTTTGTAAGTATATTTTTCCCCAATTAATCAGATCACAGTTGAAAACTGTGGGTAGAGTCCACAATTATTGATGGAATCTTTTCTTTGATAGCAACTGCTTCTTCTTCGTCTTCAGACAGAAGCTGAAAACTGTTGGCACTAGTGCTGAGACCGTCTATAGTTTTTGGCACCTTGAATTTAGGGCTATAGCCGCAATGCTTTCTTCTTTTTTGAGCAGACATTGTCAGACAAAAGAAAGTTAAAGCAAATTTAAGTAGTTTTTTTACACTTTTTAATTTTAAAATTCAATTAATTTTTCAAGCAAAAATTAACACGATGTTTTTATCTTGAGACAGAGATGCCAGATGAAATTTGATATATATTTTTTATGTTCAGGTTTAAAGTGTTTTTTATATCGGTTATAAAGTCAAATTAGTCTTAACTTTCTTTAAAATGTGTCGAAAATGCTCAAAAGAGAAAAATATGTTAAATTTAACTGTTCAGAACAAAGGTTCCCAGCGAAAAAGAAATAAAAAAGTCCTGAGACAAATTTTTATGAAGACAAACGTCAAAATCAGTGTGAATGTGTGCAAGGTAACCTAAGTAAACCTACTGATTATTTATTTTTTTTTATGTTGCGGCTAACAAACTGCATATATAAAAACATTCGCTTTATTATTGTTTTTGTGTTACTGTTGCCACCTCTCATAAATTTGGGATAATTTTGACTTTTGTCTTGATAAAAAAAAATTGTCTAATATAGACCGGTGTTATTTGCCTGATATTGTGGTACTGACAAATATCACAAAATGAAATTTAAAAAAAAATTATAATACCATTAAATTTTGAGAACATACCTCAACGAAAAAGAAAAAAATGTGATTTGTTGCAATAAAATAAATTAAAAAAAAAAAATAAAATATCTACGTGTTCCCATTTATGTCGATGTTTTGTAAATTGTTATGATGCAAAAAATGTTAAATAATGTTTTAACATTAACAGGCTACCAGTAAAGAGGAAAAGTTACACCTCATTGAAGAAGTTAGATTTTTCACGGAATTTTTTCAAATTTCTTTTTCATGTTTCTGATTTGTTGTTTGTCAAATGCTTTTTGAAAAGTTTCACAATACAAATTTAAAAAGTAGACATGTAAAGATAATTTCAAAGCGACTTTAAAGCAAACTTTTATAAAAAAAAATGCTGTAAAAATACTCAATGTTAATAGGCTATGCTATGATTTGTGTATGATCGTTTATTGCGAAAAAAAAGTTCTAAACAGCCCACACGTAATACTTTGAACAAAGTAATAAATTAGAGAAATGTTTATCAAAATAAACTAAAATTTTTATCCAATATACAGATAATTTTTTTCTCTGTCAATTACGTAGAGTATATGTTAGAGAAATTTTTATTAAAACAAACATAATTTTTTTAAATGGGAGATAACTTTTTATCTCTATTAATTATATAGAAAACGAATATCATAATAAAACTTATAAAAGATATCAACAACAATTAAAACGGTGTATTTTACCAAGAAACGTCAAGACAGAGTTTTTAGAATGCTGACAATTTTATTTTAATATCGAGTCTATATTACATAATGTTTATGTTAGACAAATTTTTATCAAGACAAACATCATAATCTGAGTGAACCTATACAAGGTAACCTTAGTTAAACAGCTGGCTATTATTTTTATTTGTGACAGCTGTCAA
Organism: Protocalliphora azurea; assembly: GCA_932274085.1. Lineage (NCBI taxonomy): Eukaryota > Metazoa > Arthropoda > Insecta > Diptera > Calliphoridae > Protocalliphora > Protocalliphora azurea. The sequence goes on along the minus strand of OW026521.1, from coordinate 76,456,220 downwards.
ACTGCATATATAAAAACATTAATGAATTCGCTACAGTTGCTACTTTTCATAAATTCAGGCTAAATTTGACATTTGTCTTGATAAAAAGTTATCTAATATAGACACTACGTTAAGGGAATTTTTGTCAAAGCAAATGTCAAAATTAACCCGGATTTATGGAAGGAGGCAGCAGTTGCACAAAAACAAAAATAAAGTCTTGTTCAGAACTACGCGAAATTACGTAATTTCATACCGAAATTATGAACGATATCCAGACTGTTCATACTGGCAATGTGAACGCAGCTTTATCCACATAGAACCAAATGTGCTTAATTTCATGTTTTAAAGAAAATTCAATAAATACCATTATAATTATAAAAAAGTATCATAGAGTCCTCCTTTTGTGAATATACATTTACTAAAAAGAAATATTACTAAACGAAAAATTTCAAAAAATTCCTCTCATGTAAATTCATACCCACATAGAACCATATTTCTTCAATTCATGTTTTAAAAGTACCATTAGAAGAACAACAAAGTAGTAACCCCCGCCCCTTTGTGAATTCTTACCCACATAGAATAATGTTTATTTTATTTCAGAGCACTAGGATTACAAAAGTTAAAAAACTGCGGTTAGAAGAATGAAAGAGTACCACAATTCCCCTATTGTGAATTTTAGCTCACTAAATTCATTATTCCAATAAATTTCTAAATTGTACATGTCAAGAAAGTAGTAAAACACAGTTTTTACCAGCTTTCTCCATAAAATGGCAAAATTTAAATTTAGGTGAGTAACGATAACTTTTAAACGTTTTTTTTGTCTATTAGTTTAGGATATATAAGGTTACCCATTTTACCCGTTTTTTTTTTCCTAAATAGTGGAAATTCCCGTTTTAGTGAACCTATGAAGGAAGGCATATAAAGTTAATATTAGTGAAAACTACTCCCCCTAGAACTATCCGCTTTATTCGAAACTTAATATAAAATTACTCCTGCAAATTTTTAAAAATCAATGTATTATTCTTTTAGATATGCAAAAATTCTTTGTCACTGCGATATGAAAACCAAATGTACACACGAAGTTTAAGAGCTCTCAACATAAAAGTTCCCTAGACATACCACAATTAATATTTGCTATGTATGGGAGATGCTACTACACCTGCTCCGATCGAATAATATTACATCGCATTTGAATTTAGGGATACACGTGATCATTTGTGTGTGAAAATTTTAATTAAATGTGTTCATCCGTTATAGAGATTTAAAAAAGTGGGACTGATATTTGATCAAGGTCCAACATAGCCTATAAAATTTTTCAGTTCTGGAATTATTTGTGTGTCAAATTTCATTAACTCTTAGTCCACACGTTGACATTATTGTGCTGGCAATTGTTAAATTCTATTTCTCTCTTTAAAATGTTACGTGTGGACCAATAATGTTTAAACATTTATTGCGTAATTTATTTCGCAATAAATGTTTAAACACAAAGCTGAGCAATAATGTTTAACATAAGCCGTCAAGTTTACTGTTATCCCTTAAAATTTTGCTCATTTTAACAAAAAGAAAAGTGCAAAATAATTAATTTTATTTTGAAAAGACAAATAAAGAGTAAAAATGAGAAATAAATTAAAATTTTCGATAAAAAAGACAATTTAACATAAATATTTATCATGTACGTTTTCTCCACCCCTTAACACAAAGCTGGAAATAAAATTGTTTTCCCGTTATTCCGCCGACGTTATTTCTAATGTTAAGAAATAAAAATGTCTTCGTGTAGACCTAGAGTTAAGAGGTATTTGATTAAGCCTAACATAGCTTATCTTCAAAATTTTCAGTGCAAGCACTATCTGTTTATAAAATTTCATGTAAATGGCTTCTTTGATAACGTGCAAAATTGAAAAAATAGACTTTTTAAAAGTGGGTGTAACATCCGGCACTGGTGCTATCTATATGTTCAATTTCGAAAAATTTGGTTCAGCCGTTTGAGAGTTGTAAAAAAAGTCGGCGCAAAATGTGGAAGTGGCTTCCGAAAAAAATCCATCGTAAATTATAACATTCTCCACTGCATGCACTTTCAGTAATGGCCTGTTTATGAATTTCGAAAGAATGAGTACGTTCGCATTCTAAGCGAATGAAAATTGTTTTGGGTTCATCAACTACACTTCTGTACGAACGTTGATGCGAACGACAGCTCGAAAGAAAACGTAAGTGCTTTCATACAAAATCCGGTTAACAATGTCGAAGGAGTTGTTAACATTGCGAATGCAAATGTCAAAATCACTCACTTGTTGTTTTGTTTTCGAGTAAGAAAAAAATATTGTGCTAAAAGTTAAAAAAATTAAAAAATAAATTATTTACTAACGTAAAAGTAAAAAATGGACACCAAATGGTTAGTTTGTACTAATTATACCTAGAATCAGTGACCATTGTAATTTGTTCATGACTTCCTATTTAGTTTAAAAAAGTCAACAATGCATCAACTTCAAAGATTGGTGGATTATATGGAAGAAAATCCTGACCTAGCCAGAGGAACGCCTGCGTTTGGAACAAATAAATTGTCAGCAGAGAAGCAGTGGAAGAGTCTCTGCGAAAGCATAAACGCCCTTGTGCCACCTACGCGTACAATTGCAGAGTGGAAAAAGGTAAGTAGCGTATTTTCACAAATTTAATTACATATGTAGCTCGGAAAGTAGAACTGGGTTTTATTTACTATTTTAAATATTTTTTAATTGTCTTACCTGATCCACCAGTTGGTTGCAATAACTAATGATTTAACATTCTTTTTACAGACTTGGGCAGATTTAAAATCCCGAACAAAAAAAATCTCCGAAAATAGCAAAAGCCTGCAAGATACTGGTGGCGGTCTCTACCGCTACAATTATTTAACAGCATTGGAGCAGGTAATAGACCGGACTTTGTTGATGTCGTCAGCTGGAGCACCCGGTGGTCGATTTTTCGGTGATGAAGTTAAAAGTAGGGCACCCGAATCAATTGAAGATTGTTTTCAATCGTTGGTGAAGACACCACCAAGACTTGGTAAGGCTGTGGCGGTAATTGCACCAACCGGAATGAGAAGTCAGGAGCATATAGTGGAAGTTATGTGTCACTCACTACTAGCTGACTGTTCACAAAACTTGCAGCAAAGTGAAAAACAAACCACAACCACAAACGTTCCCGCGGCTATTGGGTCTACGTACCGGAACGACTCGGAGCATCAATTGCCCCGACCAAAGATTGTCTACCCAGCAACACAACAACAACAAATCAAAAGTGCTTCTAAGCGTCGTCCATACCTCAGCGGTAGCGATGATGACGAGCCAGCTTGCTCTTCAACAAAAAAAAAAAAAAAAAACTGTTGATGAACAGTTGTCCCTAATTCGTCGGCAACTGCGAGTGGCAGAAACAAATGCAGCAACAACTAAGGAGCGGACTGATGTGATTAAAAGGCTAGCGAATGCTGCAGAAATACAAGCTGAAGCAGCAAAAAGAAGAGCGGATGCAGCTGAAGTGCAAGCGACACGTATGAATGCAATTTTAGAAAGCATCCAGCGATTAGAAAAAAATTTTGAATTATTAATTAATAAGAAATGGAATTAAAAGTAATTCAGTCAAAAGTTTATTTATTTATGTATAAACAGTCAAATCCCGATAATTCGTACCCCGATAAATCGTAATTCCCGATAATTCGTAATAAACTGTCGGTCCCGCTATTTTTTGCGTGGGTTTTTGCTTTTGCTTGTGTGTGTGTTTATTTTCTTAAGATCAGTTTGATACATGAATAATTTTTTTATATAATTTTTATATATTTTATTTTTAACAATAGTCTTTTGTTTTTTAGTAAATAAATTGAAAAACCCCGTTAATTCGTATTTATTTTATTTTAACCCCGTTAAATCGAAAAGCCCTATAATTCCCTTGCCATTACGAATTATTGGGATTCTACTGTTTATATATTTCTATTTACATTTTATTTATAAATTTCTTCTTTTAAGCTTTATGTGGTAATTTTATTTTTTGTTTATCTTTAATTTCATTTTAGTTTGTTTTTAAATCTTAATTTTAACTCTTTTGTTTATTTAACTAAATAATAAAGAATTGAATTTTTAAAGTTATTAACAAAAGTAAAATTTTTATATTCGGTTATGCCGAATCTTATATACCATTCACCATGGTTGGAATAGAAAAAAAGTTTTTATGTATATACAGTCTGTCAAGAAAATTTTTTGACATTGCGAAAAAAAGACAAGATGTCTTTTTAACAATACTGTACTAACGCAAAGTTTCGAAATTTTCAGAAGAAGCAAAACACTTTTTAATTTAATACAGAAGGCATATGAAAAATAATTTTTTTTATTAGCCGTTTCATTACGAAAAAGTATACAAAATGGTATTATATTTTTACAGCGATTTTATATGAATATTACGTGCCGACGTTTTCCAAAAAGTGAACAAATTCAAGTTTTGAGTTATACACTATTTTTGAACAAGTGCGATATATTAAAAAAAAAAAAAAAAAAACAGCAAAACAATTCATTGTATATAAGTTAAAAAAACATTAAAGTGTTATTTTCATTAATCCAAATGATGATCGCACATTGAAATAAATATTAATTGCTTGGCCCACAATGTCGAAAAGAAAATGTCTTTTCTATATTTACATTAACAACAAATACAAATTTTGGTTTTTTATAACTGTTTTTAATAAAAATATTAGCGCGGCAGTTATTTTTTTTTATTTCTTATATTCTTTCCCCTTAAATCGGTTCAGTTTAATTTAAAAAAAAAAAAAAATACAAAAAAATTTCATAGCAATAAGTTAGGTTTTTTATTCAAATGAAATTTGTTTGTATATGACTATCTCTTTAAAAAAACATTTTACAAGAATATGATATATGGCCTCAAAGAAAGTTTTTTGGTAAAATTAATATTTTAGAAAATATTGAAGAAAATAGAAGTTTTTTTTTTAAATTTAAAACTTTTTTTTAGCCAATTTTTAAATTTAAAAAATTTAAAAAAAACCAAAAAAAAATTAAAAAGATTTATCAAATAGCTATCTAAGCTACTTGGAACAAATTTTGCTAACACCAATAGGTAATAAGTTTCATGGATGAGAAAGAACACCTGTATGTCAAACTTTTCTATTTTCTTCAATATTTTCTAAAATATTAATTTTACCAAAAAACTTTCTAAGTGTGCTAAAATATTGCCATATATCATATTCTTGTAAAATGTTTTTTTTGTTGTCACATATCTAAAATAAACAAAAAGTACTGAATAAAATCCGTTTGCATAAAATATTTGCATATGTTTAAACATATGTACTATGTATCTGCTATGTAAAACTTACCACCATTGAATTTATACTATAATATCCTTTACGGTTGTAATATAGATGCTTCAGATTATAGCCCGGAGATTTTATTCTTATATGTGTGCCATCAACGCATCCGATGATTCCAGGAAAGCCCGTAGAAATAAAAAACACTTGTTTAATGATTATCTCATTTTCTGGGTTAGGCATTTTAATCCACTGCCCACATACGTACTCCTCAAAAAAATTGAGACATTCTGCAATGATTCCGCAGACAGTAGCTTTGCATGTGGATGAGAGGACTTCATTTCCTACGCTTTGCTGATAGCTCCCAGTAGCTAAAAAGCGTAAAAATGTCGCTAACCTTATATCTCCACGTATATAAGTGCTTCTAAACGACGAGGCACTATTTGCCTCGAATTTCTCCAAAAGAGCACGAAAAAATTCTTTTGAAACTCGAAAATTCGCAATAAACCTAATTCCAAAGAAGATTTTGGTAAGAAATTAATTTACATACATATTTTCATAATTGTACAAATGTCTAATGTGTACACTTACTGACTCGTAGGCTGTTCCAGGACATTATACTTATCTCGTAGTTCTCTTCGAAACAGTACACTTTCCTCATCTTCCTCCGCAGTATCCAAGAAATGTACGGCGACCGTCAACATATCCATTGTTGTTTTGTTTTTTTTTTCTTTATAACACACTTAGCTTTTTTGTTTGCTTTTTTAATTACTATTTTTTTTTTAATAAAACTATGGCAGACACAACAATTTATTTTTTTGTTTTTAAACTGGTATGTTATTATTATTTTCCTTTTTACAACATGACATTTGTATACAGCTGATCACTCTTAAGAACAGTTGTATTTGTTCTCATACAAAAAGTAGTATTTTTGGGACTTTTAGAGGAAATCGCTATAAATTCTGTAAATAGATGAATTGGCACTACTTTGAATTGTTAATACGTAAGATACAAAAATTGACGTACGCAAGTGCATAAGAACGAAAGTGAGTGATATCCATGAACGCAATTTTATTCGAATTCTAGTGACTTCTTTTCTTTCGCTTTAGTTTTCTTTCGAGATTGTTAAACAGGCTATAAATAAAATTTCATGGAAATAGCTCCATTATACACAGAAAAAAGTTTATGCATAAATATAAGAATTTACATTCATTGATTTTAGTTCATAATATAGAAGAATAATGTCTTAATATTAACACTTTTTTAATTTTTTAAAATGAATCAAAAGTCAAGGAAACTTAAAATAAATTGTTTAAATTTTCATTTATATTGTTACGAAATTGTACTTGAATTCAAATATAACGGCTTTAACGGCTGGTTTAAATCTTTCTCAATGCTTCTAGACATTTCCGTTTATGTTAACAGCAGTTAACATATCTGTAAAAATTATTAACATAGTTGTAAACATACAACATTGAATAAAAAGCTTTCACCATTGTTTGTAAGTATGGCAACACTAAATGTTTAAGCTGCTAACATTAACTTCGAAAGCTCTAGTTTGTCCGTTAAGAACATTGGAGAAAGAAATAGAGCTTTCAAAAAGCATCTAGTAGGTAATACAGTGTATATAAATTGGCCGTGAGAACACCATTGAGTGAGTCTAATTGGAAGCGTCGTTAAGTAAAGACAAGTTAACTGCCTTGGCTGCATAATCTTGTACATTATTAAAGTGTGTTGTATAAAGTGTGTAATTTAAGTGTGTGTTTATATTAGAACGCAAGTAACTATTTAAACTGTTATTGTTGTACATTTTTAAATAAAAAAAGAGTCGTTACAACTTTTAAACTACTAAACTGCTGTTATTTGCAATCAAAGTACAGGTTTATTTAAAGGAAATAAACGACCGTTTTTAAAAGGTAAAAACGTAACAATATTTTCAATTTGTAAAAAAATTTTTGAAATTTTCTTCGGAAAATTTTAGGTCTTTAATGATTTCTAGCTACATTATGGGAACAGAACAGAGGAGCTTTTTATAGAAATGATGTGCTGCAGAATGCGATCGAAATTATGCAAATTTCTAAACATTATTTTTTATAGATTTTCCTTGGAATTCTGCCATTTTAATGCGTTTATTGTTATTATTTTCATGTATAACTATTTTCATTTACCATTTGCAATCAAATGTAATAAAACTAAATTAAAGATTTAACTAAAATTTACTAAAATTTTCATTATGAACAATTTAATAATATCTATGAACAAAATTTTATTTTTTATGAAAAAAGTTTGGGAAAAAAGTCATGTGCGATTCATAATATTTATGAAAAAAATTTTGAAATATATGCATTTTTTTTCTGTGTAACCACTTCCGGTAGAGGAGTTATCTGTACGTTAAATTTTGTAAAAATCGGATCAGCCGCTTGAAAATTTTAAAAATGTGTGCGTGGCTTCCCATCAAAACCCAAAGTGGCTTATAACATTCACCACTGAAAGCGCTATCTGTGAGTCAATTTTCAAGGAATTAGCTCCATTAATAAATGTGGACGTGACTTCCAATCGAGATCATAACCACCTCCGGCACTGGTCCTACTTGTGTGTTAGATTTCGTGAAAATAGGATCAGCCGTTTAAACATTTAAAAAAAGTGGGCTTAAAATGAGGGCGTGGAAAACGCTGCGTTTTAAAATCGATTACGTTTCAGTTACACTAGTGGTTTGAAAACTCCAAATTTCAAGTCAGAACACTTGTTTGGCGTTTTGAAATCGAAAACGCGAATCGTAAACGATATGCGTTTTTCAGAACATGGGCGATAAGCTTGTACATGAACATATTTGAACATGAATAAATAAATATTGAGCGCGGAGACACGCAGGACACGGAATAAATTCGCTTTTCTCGCTTAAAATTTTTTTTGAAAACAGAACAGAACATTTTTCCCACAATGTAATATTATTTTTAAACTATTGTGTCACACAAAATACCGCGTAATCCATTTCGAGGTTCCCTAATTTTTTAAAGAAAAAAACACAGAAAATTCAAATTTAATGGGGAATGTTTATTATCATTTGAAATAACATTCTTTGGCGTTTATTTTTTGAAGATTATGTCTATCAAATGTTGGCCGTTGCGTCCAATTTTCGATGACTTGTTCAAGCATTTCGACTGGTAACTGGCGAATGACACGCGTGATGTTTTCCTCCAAGATCTGAATCAACGCTGGTTTGTCCGCATAAACTTTAGACTTTACATATACCCACAGGAAAAAGTCTAACGGTGTGATATCACACGATCTTGGTGGCCAATCGACCGGCCCAAAACGTGAAATTGTGTACTCACCAAAGTGTTCTCTCAATAAATCGATTGATTGATGCGATGTGTGGCAAGTGGCGCTGTCTTGCTGAAACCAAATGTCGCCGAGATCACGAGTTTCAATTTCAGGCATCAAATAGTCGGTTATCATGGTACGATAACTCTCCACGGTCTTCGTGTACACTCTCAGCTACGGCCGCTATATTTTCTTCACAGCGTGCTGAATGTGGTCTTTTCGGTCGAATATTATCCAATAATGAATGCTGGGTCTCAATATGGGTGATGGTGTTGCGAATAGTACGTTCAGTAGGCCGATTATGTTGACCATAAGTTGAGCGAAGTGCACGAAACACATTCCTCACAGAACGTGAATTTTCGTAATAAAGTTGCACGATTTGTAAACGTTGTTCAGGCGTAAGTCTTTCCATTATGAAATGCCAAACAATACTAAACAAAAATAACATGACACGACTCACACGTGATCTGTCAGAAAAGGCTATTGAAAAAAGTATCTCTACTTGAATCACCCATTATTTATAGTAGTAGGGAAATGGGAAGGCAATAGTTGTTTTTGTTTTTAATGAGGAGTAAGAGCAATTTTGAAGAGCAAATTGTTTGTATGAAATTGAAAACCAATGAATTTGTTTTTGTAATTTTTTCTTGTGAGTGCATTAATAGGAGGAAAAATTGTTTTGCATTTTATGAAATTGAAAACCAATGTATGTATGTATATATGTATGTATTTATGTAATTATGTTAAAAGTACATACAAACAATTTAACAGGGGAGACAATTTTTATTTATTTATTTATTTTTTTTTGCACTTTTAATTGTGATGAAATTAAAAACTGACGACTTGTATAAATAGCGTTTGAGTATTTTTGGTTTATTCATCTACATATTTTTATATGGTTATTTTTGTTTTGAGAATTGTTTTGTTTATATGGAAAAAAATAACTTTGTGTAAGGTTCTTTGACATTAATGAAGATATATTTTATGTTGTTGAGTATGATCATGATTAATATTAAATATTCTAATAACAAATTAAGGGGAGTATTTTTTATTCACATTAAACATTTTTCATATCTAGAATATGTTTAAAATTAGTTTAAGGCTCAATATTTATGTATTTATAATGTTTTCTCAATTTGAAATGATTAATTTTGAATATTCTAATAACAAACTATAGGAGTATATTTTATTTACATAATTAGTTTATAACTCAATATTTCTATATGAAAGCTAAATTAATATTTTCTCTATTTGAAATATTGAAGAGAAATACTCAAAGTATTCAATTTACTTATTTAAATATAAAGGAGTATTTTTTAAATTTGTATAAAAAGAGGAATCAAATCATATTTATTACCATTTGATCTGAGGAATACTTCAAAGTATAGTTAGCAGAATGGTAAGCTATCACTATTGTAAAATGCATTTAACTTTTCATGTATTTATATATTTTTTTTTTAGATGTATGAACAAATTATTAAATTGGCTCTTGGTATTAAGGCAGAGTATACAAAAATTGATGATATTCCCTTACATCAGCCATTCAAAATTTTAAAATTTGAGTGGAAAGAAACACAATATGTATCAAAAGTTATCACATATTTAAATAACAATAAATGGTTTTATCTTCCGCAACGATTCGTGAAATTTTTAAACAAGAAAGATCCCTACTTAACGCAATTGAATGATAAAAACTGGACTATTATTTACAAAGGTCATCAATCTTCAAATGGGCTTGCAATATTTGAACTTAGTTATAGCTAAAATTTTATAAATAAAACAGTGTTTTTTATTTTTTTATTTTTATTTATTTAATAAAAATATATTAAACTTATATAGTGCTTATTATTATTTTATTTACATAATACTTAAAAATTATTATATATCTAAATTTAGAAGAAGATCTTCGTCTTCGTCCATTATTTTTTTATACTCTTCTGGAACTGAGTATGGTCTGACATCCAGTTGAAGATTCTCATCTTCCTCCATTAGTTCCTTATACTCCGGAACTTCAATGTTGAGCCCCCTGAAGTATCTGCAGGCTTCAAATAGTTTGAAAAGTCTTTCGCTTTATTTTTATGAAAATTATGATATTTCATGAAATGTCTTTTTTTATTCCACTTTGAGGAAAAGGTCTCATTAATACAAAATTCACATGTAAGCTTCTGTCTGTCCATGTTTGAAGTAATTTTTATTATTTGCACTATGCTTCGATATTTTTGTTTTTCCATGTACTATAGATTATGTGTCGACATCTGAAATTGTATTTCGTTTTCTACGTTTGACAATGTTTTGATTACTTCTTTCCAGTAATGAAAATGAAATATCTGATAATCCAACTACCCAGTGATCATCCAAATTTAGAGATTGTGTTAGCAAATTTGTAAAAGTGTTTGGAGTATTTTTATAAATATCCATTGAATTATTACTTAATAAAGTAACATAAATATTTTCTTCTTGTATACTTGAAGCCATCTTTAAAAAGAATGATCAATATAGTATGTTGTTTGTTATACATATATTATTTACTAATATCGTTCTGATGAATCCATGAATTATATTCTTTTCCGAAACCAAGCCATTTTACCAATAGTTTTTCTCCTTTTCGCTTTAAAATTTTTTCTACCAAAAAAATGTTTGGGGCTTTTGTTTTTAACAATTCGTCTTCATAAAATCCATCTTTAATTATATTTCCATTAAAATCTGCAAGTCGATATGTTATAGGATTGGTTACGTAAATTTTGTTTATCTTAAAAACCTCTGTAGACCAATTTGGTGTATATCCTTTCTCAAATTGATTTTTATATTTACTAATGCGAACTAAATCATTTAATTTATATTTTCCTCCTTTGAAAACCTTCAAATTACTGTATACAGTATTAAGAAGTTTCTGTTCATTTTTCTTATTAACTGAATTGGGTGTTGTTTTTATAGAACGATGATATGAAGAATTATATTATTTCAACAATTTATTTAATATATCTATCCATTTATAATTTCCCTGCATACTAAATTGTTTCCACATTTTATTTTTTAAAGTTCTATTAAAACGTTCAACTATTGATGCCTTGATACTTGAAAAAGTGTTGTAATGGTTAATTTCATATTCTTTCATAAGAGTTTTAAAATAGATATTATAAAATTCTTTCCCTTGAGTAGAATGGATATTTTTGGGAGATTTTCTTTTGTTTAATTTTATAATATGTTTTAATGCTTTCGAAATTTCTATTCCTGTTTTAGTTTTTAGTGGTAAGCATATATTTAAAACCTCTATTAAATTTTGCATACGGTATCATTTCCACTAAGTCAATCTGTCATGTATCTAAAATACCATTTTGAATAAATTATCGGCGCTGAAAGCTCTTTCTCGCTTGACGATGTAGTTCATCAACAAGAATTCTTATACTCATATTTATATTTATAGAATGTTAATGCTTCACTTCATTTAAATGTCGTGTACTAAAGTGTAAACATGTTTCAACAGTTTATATATCCATTCACTATGATGATTTGTGGTCCCTCTGGTTGTGGGAAATCCCCATTTATTATGAATTTGATAAAAAATCAACATTTAATACCTAAAAACATAGATCGCGTTATTTGGTGTTTTGCAGAAAAACAATTCTCTTCCGAGAATTAACAATGTAGAGTTTATACATGGTATTCCAGAGGATTTTGCTACTGCAGAAAATGAATCGGTTTTAATAATATTGGATGATTTAATGCTTGAATCATCAAATAAAAAAGTGTGTGAACTTTTTACTAAGGGATCTCATCATAGAAATTTAGCTGTGATTTTAGTAACACAAAACATTTTTCATAAAGGTGCTTATTCCAGAGATATTTCTTTAAACTCTAAATATATAGTTATGTTTAAAAATCCTAGGGATAAGTTACAATTTCAATATTTATCTCGCCAAGTATACCCAAAAAACTCAAAAGCTCTGGTTGATGTATATAATAACTGTCGCAACAGGCTCATGGTTATTTATTAATTGATCTCACTCAACAAATACACAACGCATTAAGATTTAGAACGGATATTTTCAATAAAAGTCACTATTTAATATTTGTAAATATAGGAGGAAGGAGGAAGGAGAACAAACATATTCTTTACTTTCTTAAGAAAGCAGATCCTAAACTACGAAATGCAATACTGAAACATGTTGATGATGTTGTTATTAAAACAATAAGTAAAACTTTTTAATATAATTAATGAGAACCATAAAATCAATAAATCAGTTCTTGACAAAATAAAACCATATAAAAACACAATTAGAAAAGTTTGTTCATCAGAAACCTCAATGAAACAAAAGAGGAAACATTTAATTCAAAAAGGAGGATTTCTACCAATTATTACTTAAAACGGATAAGTGGAGTTATTGGAAAAATTTTAGAAAATGTCAAATAATTTATCCAAATTAATAGTTATTAATCCATCAACTTACGATAAATTTAAAATTAAATATTCTGATTCCAATTTTCTACATCGAAAACTAATACCAATATATAGTTCACACACACTAAAAGATATTAATAAATGGTATTATATTAAACAAGAATTAGCCAAATATTTAATTGGAAGCCAAATATCATCTTCTCATCAAACTAGAAGTTCTAAATTGAGTAACCTACGTGATAATGAAACACAAACTAGGAAAATATATAAGAAACATATTGAAACTCAAGCAATGCAACCAGAGTCAAGTAGTGTAGGAACACAATCTAATATAAATTTACCTGAGGAAATTTATACTAATGAAAATTATGATGAAATTGATATGGATATAACATTACAAAAACTTAATCCTACTTCTGCCTCTTCAGCAGCTAAACGACTTAAACATTTTTCAAATAATGGAACACCAAAAATAAGAATATTTTCAAAGGATGAAAATCACAAAAATTTGAAGCAATCAACTTTACCATACCAATATTCTCCTCGACTAACTAGAAATCGTAAAAAGTTAGATTACGAAATAGAAAATGTACAATGGAAAAATATTTCAAAATAAATCACATTTATTATATAATAAAAGACATATATTTATTATTGTTTCATTGTGATAACATAAATATCAGTGTCATTTTCATTAAAAAATATATTTTTATAATATCTTAAGGAGTTAACTCTATTCAATAGAAATATATACATTTGAAGTTCTACTTATGTAAACTATAAATAAAATTAAAAAATATGAAAGTATTTAAATTATTAAATGTACAACTTAAACATCTACATTCATTAAATATTCATCATCTGATGAATCTTTTAAAAATTCTATATACTCACTATCAATATTCAAGAAAATATCGTCATCTATCTCTGTAAAAAAGTTATCAAAGTCACTTTGAAGTCTAAAATGTCCTCGCGCATAAGTATTTATTTGGTCAGAAGCAATAATTCTCTTATCATCCTTTATGTAATTTCTGTGTATACAACTGGTGAAATTTCGATCTAAATGTATGCATTGTATCAGAAATTATTTTTCTTTCAAATAATGACCTTGTGTAGTCTATTATTTATAAATTCTGTATACATGATTTTTTAACTCCTTTAGATTTCTTTACTTCCTCCATGTCAACCGTTTTGAATGAATACATTTTTGATCGAAGTCCCACAAATTCTTTCATAATTTTCGCGCTATTCTCATCTTTCATCATGCCTAGAACTTTCTTATTTAATATTGGGAGTTTAAATATGCTATTGGGATGATACTCTGATGTATCAAACCTTAAGGCAATATCTTCACGAATATCACTATAAAAATCATCCGTTTTTATAGTGTATATGAATGAGTCTGAAAATCATACATTTTCCATTTTGAGAGTTCCAGCACAGCAAAGCCTAAATAAATTGGTTTGTTATAAGTTATTTGCATAACCTTTAACTGAACTGCAAACATGTTTTCTGAAAATTGAGTTATACTCGAAAAATTAGGCTTTGAAATTAATGCTCTAGCTCCTAAATGATTACGCCTTGTTGTTTCCCAATCTGTAACAATTTTTATATCTTTGCGTTTATGAATATTTTCCATAGTTTTTCCATATACAGAATTATTTAATAATTTAAAAAAATCTTTTTCAAAAGCATTTTTTGCTCTTGTTCTGTGGTATGTATTCAAATCTATATATGTTTTTAACCATGGAGATTGTCGAAATTTTAATGCTCTGTGTATTTTTTTAATATCAGTCCATTCTTTAAACATTGTTTAAGAACTCTATAATGGATCTGATATTTTGTTTTTGGTGTTAGGTCTGCAATCAGCTTCCTACATTTAGATTTACCAACAAATTTATTTTCTGGGCAAAAGGGTAAATCATTATGAAATTCATGTAAATAGTGTGGATATTCTAAATCTACCTCCAAAAAATATCCAATATCAGATGTATCCGATATTGTAGTTACATCAATATCTTCTAAAGCCGCATCATCATAAATCCACTCGAATTCTCCATATGGGAGATATTCTGACATGGCCCAACCATACAAATTGTTAGCATCTAGATACATTAAATATTCTGAAGGCTTACTACTATCAAAGTCTTCTAAATATTTATTATTTGCTCTAGAATATCTCTTTGAACACTGTACTAGTCCTCCTCTAATACCGTCTTGTATAAAATTATACATATTGACGTCACTTAAAAGTTCTAACCTTATGTTAGTTGTTCTTAACATCGCATCCCACGATAAACCTGGAGCAGTATAATATTGGCATGGGTCAAGTTTGTATATACTTTTACAGATACTTCTAAAATTTTGAAAAATATCTGTTAAGAGGAGAACATCTGTTTTTAAATATAATTTAGTGTAATCTAACAAGTTATTACATTTAAAAGTTGTCCAAACCGATTTAGCATGATCATAAGCTTCATCAGAACAATGCGAATTATTTAAAATATTATAAAATTTTTCTTTAGCAGGAAGATTAGTTTCATTAAAGCGCTCCATCGAATCAATATAAGAATAAGGAAATACTCCTTTTCTTCTGAGTAAATCAAATTGTTGTTTTTGATTATAAATTTTATTTAGAATTTGAAAATCACTGTCATTTAAATTTTTGGCTAGAGATTCTAAGCTGGAGGCCATAAAACGAAAAGAGTCTAAAAACCGAATTTCAAATCCCTGATTTTCTTCAACTGTTATAAACTTTGATAACGATATATATAGTTCTTTATTGAGAGGAATTACCTTTATATCTCCCTCAAATTGTGAAAGTTCTTTCATAAATAAGTGACAATCATAGGAGGAAAAATTATGAAAGAATACTGGTATGAATTTGGCTATTTTATAATTAATATTACATGAGCTATGGGCTGCTCCTCTAAATTTGCCAGTTAAATGACAATGATCCCGTACTTTGTCCGCTCCTAAAATTTGCTTACATATGTGACAAATTGTTGAGAGGTTATACAAAATTGTTTCATCATTGGAGAGTGCTGTCATTGGTACGTCCTTATTTAAATAGTTTCCGTAAATTTCTTTTGCGTTATTAATTAAATTTTCCATGAATATTGTAGGAGCATCATTACCAAAATAAATATTAAACTTATCTAAATTATCATTAAAACTACACTTAATATAATAACTAAAAGCACAAGCTAATAATTTTTAAAATAATTTTTAAAATATAAAAGTTATTATCACCCTCTGGCATTTTCGGTACTACTCTTTTACAGTTAAGATAATGATCTTCCATTATCCTCTCATTTGGAGAGTACTGCAGACACGCGTTGCAAATGAAAACCCGTCCATGGTGGGAAGTTAAACTTGATCTTACTAATCTGAAATATTTGAATAATAATAATTTAATTTATAAAATATGTAGTTAATTTTTATTTAAATTACCTTCCGATATCTTTAATGTAAACGTAGTGACACCATTCTTCGTCCATAAGAAGAAGAAGATTTATGTGGTGATTCTTTACTGCAGATGTGAGGTAATACGGTCCAACTATAGTATTACCTTCGCAGCCAAATACATTAATGCTAACATGTTCATTCTTGCTTTCAAATATCTTTATATCTTTTAATTTCATTGGAAATTGAAGTTTTTCAAAATTTAGCAGTTCATTTTCCACATATATTTTCTCCTCATTTATTTGAATATTTCCAAATCCATTACAATTCACAAATCCATTTGCTTCATTATATAAGAATGAAGCGATGATACACCACTTGAAACAATATTCATCATCATTTGGATAGTTGAAACAGGCATTTTTTTTTCTTTATCCAATGTGGTAATGGTATATATTTGGAGCCTCTAATGAATGAAGCCTTATTCATATTTATTTCCATATGCTTCATTCGTATTAGGGACCATCCACTATCCCTCTCCTGGAATTCTGAAATTTTTTTATATATATACGTGTATTGTGCTTTCAAAGATTCTTCAATACTATCACTTATGGTTAAAAGTGACATTTTTGTTCTATGCGTTATGGTGGTTAGCATTATTTCATCTTCTACAATTTTAATATATTCGCACTCCACTTCTAAATTGTATTTCAATGTTATGTTTTTATTTATAGCGTTCTCCCAAATTTCAAAAATATCATGGTTTACATCTTCTAAAAACTCTTGAGGATGCAGAATTTCCTCGTTTTGGTTTCTGTAGAGGTATGTCAGAATTCTTTCTTTGAAAGCGCTTTTAACACAACTAAATTTATTAGAAGTAGAAGGCTCACTTCTAATACTGACATGGGATGTGCTGGCATGAGTCCTTTCATGCTCCTTTAGATGTTTTTCCTTTGAAAACCATTTCCAACATTCCGAACAATGAAGGATCTCATGTCCTTCAAGCATTTCTTTTTCCACAAAAATTGATTTGCAATATTTACATTTATAAGAAGGCATATTGTTTAAAATTTACGTGTAATCACTTTTAATTAAGTCAACAGACTAATGAAAAAAAAAAAACATATATTTAAATATTGATTAAAGGTTTGACATTTTTATACACTTCCGCATACAGATACACACTTATGTATGCATATTCCTACCAAAATGTTTTTATTTTTTTTAACGGAAAAGTATTTTGCTTCGTTAAACACTTTTAATTCACCAGCAATTATTAAATTGAAAGAATAATTCTTAATGCATAGGCGTATTAATAAAATAATTTTTAATTAAAAATTACTTCAAACATGAACAGACAGAAGCTTACATGTGAATTTTGTATTAATGAGACCTTTTCCACAAAGTGGAATAAAAAAAAGATATTTCATGAAATATCATAATTTTGAATTTAGTTCCGCAGTATAAGGAACTAATGGAGGAAGATGAGAATCTTCAACTGGATGTCAGACCATACTCAGTTCCAGAAGAGTATAAAAAATAATGGACGAAGACGAGGATCTTCTTCTAAATTTAGATATATAATAATTTTTAAGTATTATGTAAATAAAATAATAATAAGCACTATATAAGTTTAATATATTTTTATTAAATAAATAAAAATAAAAATAAAAAAATAAAAAACACTGTTTTATTTATAAAATTTTAGCTATAACTAAGTTCAAATATTGCAAGCCCATTTGAAGATTGACGACCTTTGTAAATACTAGTCCAGTTTTTATCATTCAATTGCGTTAAATAGGGATCTTCCTTGTTTAAAAATTTCACGAATCGTTGCGGAAGATAAAACCATTTATTGTTATTTAAATATGTGATAACTTTTGATACATGTTGTGTTACTTTCCACTCAAATTTTAAAATTTTGAATGGCTGACGTAAGGGAATATCATCAATTTTTGTATACTCTGCCTTAATACCAAGAGCCAATTTAATAATTTGTTCATACATGTAAAAAAAAAAATATATAAATACATGAAAAGTTAAATGCATTATACAATAGTGATAGCTTACCATTCTGCTAACTATACTTTGAAGTATTCCTCAGATCAAATGGTAATAAATATGATTTGATACCTCTTTTTATACAAATTTAAAAAATACTCCTTTATATTTAAATAAGTAAATTGAATACTTTGAGTATTTCTCTTTAATATTTCAAATAGAGAAAATATTAATTTAGCTTTCATATATAAATATTGAGTTATAAACTAATTATGTAAATAAAATATACTCCCATAGTTTGTTATTAGAATATTCAAAATTAATCATTTCAAATTGAGAAAACATTATAAATACATAAATATTGAGCATTAAACTAATTTTAAACATATTCTAGATATGAAAAATGTTTAATGTGAATAAAAAATACTCCCCTTAATTTGTTATTTGAATATTTAATATTAATCATGACCATACTCAACAACATAAAATATATCTTCATTAATGTCAAAGAACCTTACACAAAGTTATTTTTTTCCATATAAACAAAACAATTCTCAAGTTTCCACTTTACAAAAACAAAAATAACCATATAAAAATATGTAGATGAATAAACCAAAAATACTCAAACGCTATTTATACAAGTCATCAGTTTTTAATTTCATCGCAATTAAAAGTGCAAAAAAAAAAAAATAAATAAATAAAAATTGTCTCCCCTGTTAAATTGTTTGTATGTACTTTTAACATAATTACATAAATACATACATACATATATACATACATATATACATTGGTTTTCAATTTCATAAAATGCAAAACAATTTTTCCTCCTATTAATGCACTCACAAGAAAAAATTACAAAAACAAATTCATTGGTTTTCAATTTCATACAAACAATTTGCTCTTCAAAATTGCTCTTACTCCTCATTAAAAACAAAAGCAACTATTGCCTTCCCATTTCCCTACTACTATTTATAATTACTTTTTTTTTCATTTGCACTTTTGTCTTGTATGTGCACCACAGTATCTTCTGTGGTGTGCATGGCCATTGCTAAAAACAACAAGATCAAACACAAAGTCAAGTAGAAAGAATGACGGCGTCACCAAAAAAAAAAAAAAAAACGCAAAAATAAATTACATAAAATTTTCATTTACTTAGCGGAAAGTTTGAATGCAGGCATCCAAAAAGATCACTAAGTATAAAGGTGCAATCAAACTTTTCGGCACGTACTAAAAATGGAATAGCTCCGATTTTCTATGGTTTTAAGCAAAAATTTCTGTACATGCTTGTAATCTTACAAATTTGCGTTTAAAAAAGTGAAGGTTTTTTCCTGCAGCCAAACAGAACGCTACACATATATATATATATATATATATATATATATATATATATATGTATATGTGTATATATGTATATATATATATATATATATATATATATATATATATATATATATATATATATATAGATAAAGATATAGATATAGATGTAGATATAGATATAGATGTAGATGTAGATATAGATATAGATGTATATATAGATATAGATATAGATATGGATATAGATATAGTGTGATGTCCAATATTTTAAATCTTAGCAGTTTTGTCTTATCGACGTTTAACAAAAGTTTATTAATACGGCAAATTCACATATTAAGGCATTATCACGTTCCATATAGGCTTTCAGAACCTTTTCATATTTATATGGATAAAGCAAGCAAATATCATCAGCATTCATAAATATTTTTCCAGTAAGACCAAGATTATGTAAATCATTAACAAAAACAGTAAACAATGGACCAAGAACACTTCAATGCGGGACATCATAAAAAACAGGACGTAAGTTACTTTTAAAGCCATTTATCTGAACAAATTGTTTGCGATTTGTAAAAAAGTTTCCCAAAAGTAAAACACTTCTGCTTTGTATTCCATAAAGTTTTAATTTTTGTAGTAAAATATCATGATGTATAAGGTCAAATGCTTTAATAAAATCATAAAATATACCTGCTGCACCGACATGCTTCTCATCCAGACTTTTACAAATAAAATTTATAACGTTAACAATAAATAGCCTCTTCTGCTCCACAGCCTTCTCTAAATACATATTGGTAATCATTTAGTAATTTGTTGTCATATAAATATGATGAAATTTGATTATATAAAATCCTTTCAACTAATTATCTATTATTGACAATACAGCTATAGGTCTATACATATCTGGTGTTGATGCATTTTTGGCTTTTGGAATTGGAGTAACCTTATGAAAGTAAAGACTCCGTGTGGAGTGAAAGGAAGGCCGGATGAAGTGTCCTTCAAAGGCGCGGACTGGTCAAAACTGTCAATTGTGGTAATGAGAAATCGCTTGACGATTGGCCACGATTGCCAAGTGTGGCAGCCTTTGTCCAGAGGCGAAACTGGATGTGATACTCGCATCTGAGTTGCCCCTGAGACCAGTAGTGACAGTGGGGATTCCACCTCCCATAAAACCGGTGGAAACTATACTGACAGTGTTGGTCAACCAGAACGAGAGTCTGGATACAAGTCAGTGGAAGTTGTTAGCTTCTCTGACTTGTAAAGAGAACCTCGGAAGGGACTTCAGGTTTGCTATAGACCAGGAGTCTCTAATTTCGGTCTGGGCACTATCAGGTTCCGGTATCCGAAATCTGACAGTACCAACAAGGCTGCAAGTGGTGCAAATTAACTTGCATCACTGTGAAGCAGCCTCTATCGAATTAGCGATGAACCTTATTGACTCCAAAGTGGATGTGGCCTTAATCCAATAGCCCTGGATCAACAACACCAGAGTATGTAGATTAAGTGTCAAAGGGTATACACTTTTTGTACCATCCACTGAGGATAGGGTAAGAACCTGTATACTAGGAATGAGTTAAATTTTATAAATTTTCATTCTTTCAGCAATGGAGACCTAACGGTCGTGAAAAGAGAGGATAGGGACGGGAGGAAACTCGCACTCGCCTCCGCTTATATGCCCTACGATGTGGCCAACCCACCGGGTGATATGGTGTGCAAACTAACGGAGTACGCAAAGAGAAGAGGCGTATATTTGGTACTCTGTTGCGATGCTAATGCACATCACTGCCAGTGGGGCAGCGCTGATATCAATGAGAAGGTGAGTCAGTTTTCAATTTTATAACTACTAAGAATCTTTTTATCTGTAACTTGGGTAATATGCCCACATTTAGAACTAAAGATAGAGAGGCAGTTATAGATATAACACTGACGAACTTTAGGAGCGACTACATTACGAACTGGAGGGTAGATATTGAATGTTCCTTTTCGGATCATAACAGGATATCCTTTAGTTTAAATTTCGCGACGCCAAAGGGAGAACCATATAGGAACTCCAGGAGAAACGACTGGAACTCCTTTAGGGCCATTATGGATAGGAAACTAAACGCCGCTCCATGATGGCAATTGTCATCAGAGGGAGTTGAGAGTTAATGTTAATGAGTTATCCAGATTCAGGCGAATCTTATCCAAGGATCCTAGTGCTCCTGGATATATTCTGCGTGCGGATAACTCATGGACGGAGTCTTGCTCTGAGTCTCTGAGTTTACTTATGGAAACTCATTTTCCAGGCTGTAGGAACTTAGAGGTAGATGCACAGGCAGGACGAATCTTGGGATTCTCTGAATGTGTATCTGATAGGAAACTTAGTGAAGTAGTCGGTGACATAGTCTCGATGGATAAGGTAGCATGAGCGGTGAACACCTTTGAACCTTACAAGTCACCTGGTCCAGACGGTGTTTTTCCAGCCATGCTGCAGAACATCAGTGCAGCCATGCTGCAGAACATCAGTGACACGGCACTAACACTTCTCACTGAGGTTTTTAGTGTGTGTCTTATCAGGAGATATATTCCCAGGAGGTGGAGAGAGGTTGAGATAATTTTCATACCTAAGGCAGGTAAGGCTAGCCACTCGAAACCTAAAGATTTTAGACCGATCAGCCTATCGTCTTTTCTTTTGAAGACATTAGAGAGATTGATCGATCTTTATCTGAGGACGACAATTGACAACCATATCATCAGTGGGGCTCAGCACGCTTATCTAAAGGGTAAATCTGTTGAGAATGCGCTACATGATGTGGTGAGTTACATTGAACGCGGCCTACAGTATAGGGAGTATACATTGGCAGCGTTCCTTGATATAGAAGGAGCTTTCAATAACATTAAGATTGAGGCTATTAGAGAATCACTCATTATGCGTTAAAAACTTCCTAATCGAATGGATTATTTTGATGCTGAATAGCCGAATAATTAATTCGAACTTGGGAGATGCATGCATAAGGAAGATAGTGACTAGAGGTTCTCGGCAAGGAGGAGTTCTCTCGCCCTTACTATGGCTCTTAGCCGTCAAAGTCATTCTAAGACAATTTGACTCAAGAGGGCGGAAAATCGTTGCCTATGCTGATGACGTTGTTATACTGATCACAGGTAAATTTCTTTCCACGATCAGCGACGTCATGCTGTATGAACTTAACGAACTGTCCTCATGGGCTTACTAGGGGTAAACCCGCGGAAAACAGAGCTAGTTCTTTTCACCAGAAGGTACAAGATTGAGCAGTTTAGGCTACCGGTACTAGGGGGAACTGAACTAAGACTGGCGAAAGAAGCAAAATATCTTGGTGTGTTTCTTGATAGTAAATTATCTTGGAAGAAGAACACTCAGGAGAGGCTCAAAAGAGGTCTCAACGCCTACTACACATGCAGGAACTCCATAGGTAAGAGGAGACTCAAACCGATGGTAGTAAATTGGATTTACACCTCGGTGTTGAGGCCAATTCTGACATATGGATGTCTGGTCTGGTGGGAGGCAATGAGAATAGGAAGTCGTAGGAATCTTTTGTCTAAAGCCCAGAGATGTGCTTCGATTGGCATAACAGGTGCCGTAAGAAGCTCTTAGGAGATTGATGGGAAATTATCATATCAGATTCTGCTGGGTACCGGGTCATTGCGAGATAAATGGCAATGAGGTAGCTGGCGAATTAGCTAGGAAAGGCTCAGCTTTGTATAGGACTGCAAGTGAAAGCGATGTGAGACCACCTCTAGGCTTTTATTTCAGGTTAATTAGGGAGTGGATTTGGGATAGAACCAATCATGCATGGAAACGTAGAAAGGACTGCAGATTATCAAAGGTTCTATGGCCCAAACTTGATAAAGCAGATACAAATCTACTTTTGAGCATGAAAAGGGAAAACCTGAAGACTATGATAGGTATTCTGACAGGTCATTGTCCCATAGGGGAAATTTAGGGAATTGGGATAGAGGTTCCTCCGGTCTTTGCAGAATGTGCGAAGATAATGATGGAACATATCATACGTCACTGTCCATGTCTACAACTAAGTAAGCAGAAATGGTTAGGCAGTCGATTCCTTGACGAATTAGACAGTATATCGAGAATAGATCTCGATAGATTAATAGGATTCATCATGGAAATAGGCTGACTAAGAGGGGGTCGTTGGCTTAGAGCGAACGATTTAGGGCGGTAGCATTTTTCCTTTGCAGATTCTTTCTATTCTTTTCTATACTTTTCTTGGTCTCAGGCTTTCTCTATCATTTTCCTTCCTGCTCTTTTCTATGCCTCGTCTGTAGTTTCTTTCTATATTCTCTATGAAGGGACTCACAATGGACCTCCGAGTGGATGCACAAGCACTCTTCTGAGTGCTGTGCAACCCTTCTCTACCTACCTACCTACCTATGAAAAATACTCAAAATATTTGAGTAGATACTTCTATTAATTATATTATTGAATATTTTTAAAATATAGTGTCAATTCATTACCATATTGCAACAGTATCCTGGGTAAAACGTTATCATGACCACAACTTTTATTTGCGGATAATTTAGGTATCATTTTCATTATTTCATCTTGCGTTGTGTAATTAAATTCACATCTTTTACAACAATGAGTTAATGTTACAAAATATTTAAAATAATTATTTCGCAAGTATATAATTTGTATACATAAAGTTTGTATTGATTCTATGAAATAATTATTTAATAACTCGGCTTTTTGCAAATCATCAGAAATCAGAAAGCAATTCCTTTCAATTTTCCACCAAGGCTTTCATCTATAAAATTCCAGGTTTTTGCATCTTTTTTTTTTACATTCTAAATTATTCATAAAATAATCATTCACAGACTGGACAGTGGGGCAGAATCGAAATTTTTTAGAAATAAATCTGTAACTTCTGATCGGCTGTGGATTATCATGAATATAGGCGTAGCAGAGGAGTGTACAATGTTAAGTTTGGAAGGGGGGCACAACAAACCCCTCAGGGGCGGAGCTAAGGGGGCTCAAACTTAGGTACTTCTGACATAAAAAATTTATAATCGCTTGCCAAATTCTTGTTTCTCATCCAATTTCAAGTATTTTTATATATTGTTGTAGGCGCTGATAAGACCTATAAAAAACATGCTTACATGTCTTATTTATCTCTTATAGTTTTCAAGTTATTTGCGTTTGAATTTTTAAGCACCATAATTTTGTATGTTCTTGGTCCAGTTTTTTTCATATATATCCTAGTATTTCCGACCGATTTTATTAGTTTTTTTCTTAACTAGTTAAAGAACAAAATTATCTATTGAATAAAAAAAATTAAAGTCGATACCTTTACCGAGTCCTAAAATAAACGATTTTGAATTTGAAAATTGCAAAAAAGACGACTTTTTGTGTTTTTTTTAGCCGAAAAAGTATCTACACTCTTTTTTATCTAAAATAAAATTTTTTTATCTAAAATAAAACTTTTTTTTAGCAACATATAATAAGTTTACACTTTTCTGAAAGGTAACTTCACGGAGATGACTTTAAGATAAAAAACAAGCCCTATAACTCAATTGGTCATGGTACACACCCTCCCGAATTTGACCCATTTTACATGAAAGTTTAGATTTTAGACCATATTTTCTCCAATATGTTGTTAAATGTTTTAAATCAAAATCTACGGGGCTTCGGAAAAATGTGGATTCTATAGCTAAAAATGTAAAAAATCTCATTTTTGGGAATTTTCATTAGTTTTTTTTGGGATTTCAGGAAAACCCTACTCCTGATTAAAATTTGGTTAACGCGCTTTTATTTGTATTAATAAGATTCACATTTTCTGCAAATTTCATTAAGATATCTTTATAAACAAATATGTTATTACAATTAAAAAATTTGTATTTTCTCCAAAAACCCCAAATTGAACCTTTTCTTTGGTTTATTTCTAAATAGCGAAAGAAATTTTAAAAATATGTATTCCAAATTAAGCTTATCCTTTAGCATATATAATTTCCAATCTTTTGCAAAAAGATTCAAGTCAATATCGTTCCTCATTTCAGAAATATGCGTCTTTAAACTTTTATATTTCCAATTTATTGTACATTTGACTATATTATTATAATTACTAGACGATTATGAATATTTATGTATACTTTAAATAATATCTATACACAAAATATTTTTATAAAAATAATTAATAAATATTTTTTATTTTTAATAGGGTTGCCACATTTCCCAAATTTAAGTAAATCCTTTTCTAAGCATTCATATATTTCTATTAATGAATTTAAAATAAGAAAACAAACAAAAAATGTCTATTTTAACTTAATCAATATTATTATTTTTGGTATTTATCATCTTCTTATAATACGATTTTTTTATTACTTATTTACATTAAATTTATGTAGACAATTTTTCTGATATTTTAAACTTATACTACTTATTTTCTATAAAATAATCTGTTGTATCTGTATACATATCTAAAACATAATATAATTCCTTCAAGTCTTCAGTATTTTGAGTTGATAAAGGCTCATAATAAATCCAACGTTTTCTCATTGATGATAGTACAGGGTCTGATGATAACAATAGGCTATTAAAAATATCCTCGTTCTGTGACGTACTGGAGCATTCCTAGAGCTGAATAATTGAACGTGCTTAGAATCTCTGTTTCTTTCTTAGTGAGCCTATACTGTAAGCTCTCCAAATGGAAGAATATTTCGTTCAATTATAATTTCGCCATGGCACAATACTTTATGTACTATTGGTGTCATTTCTTTCCACAGATATATAGAAACAAGTAGTTTAGATATTTCTGTTACATTTTAATAATAGTATGTTAGTCATTTCAAGTAACTCTTTATTAATACCAGTTGTTTTTGATGTAGCTTCGAAATTTCCGAAAAACCTTCTTGCTGTGTTTCCATCATTTGTACTACCACAAGGCGGCAGAGGTTTGTCGATGTTTAATCCCGTCTCTTCTCTGAATTCATCCTGGATTCTACTTTTCTCAGATATTCTCGTTGTTTCTGGTAGGTTTTGTTAAATTTTCTGGCACACTTCTATACTTTAAATCATATGCTATTAATACAACGTCGCTGTTATTTACTTTTTCCAACTGATCTGCAGAAAAATCTGCAACTACCCTGGTAGCTGTATTCTCCGGCAAAGAAGATAGCTCTACACATGCTTCTTTTTCGGTAACCGAAATAGATGGTAAGATAGTTTGCTTTTTTGCTTGAATATCCTTGTATGATGGTAGAATTGAGTGTCCCTTTTTAAGCAGAGCTTTTCTTAAAATTTGATATTTGTTTCGGCTGAGGTCCAGTTCAAGAATTAAAGCAATTGCTTCTTCCTCTGTAAAGTTGGATTGTGTTGTTGGAGTAGGTACACTTTCGGCAATCCGTTTTAGACGTTTTGGTGATGCAGTTGGAAGTATTTCAGCAATATTAATTGCACTCTTAGGTTGCTTCTCCTTTTTTAACATTGCTTTGAATGTATCAGAAACTTCTTCATTCGAAATTATAGAAAGCTTATGGATCAGTCTTTTCTTCTTAGATTTTGTACTTAAATCATCATATGTCTTGCAGGGGGTGCTCCGGTTGATATTTTGTACGCCGATATTTCTATATCAGTATCCATTCAATCGGAATGTTTAATTTTTAATCTGTTAGTACGCTGATTCAAGGACTTCATTTTTACGTCATCCAACTTTAAAAAGCTCTATCTGAGATTTACCAATGACGTTGACTTTTGCATGATATGTAGTTTTTATGAATTCCATTATAGCTTCTAAACGATTAAGACCATTTTTAGATAAACTCCACAGAACACAACCATGGTAATCAACTTCGTTATGATGTTGATAAGGATTAGCTGCGCATTTGTATATATCTATTAGATATATCGCACAGGTATATATATTTAAAGGTATTCTGTGAATTTTCATTAGGTAAAATATTTGAAAGAGTCAATTTGGAAGAGTACCTATACCGAATTCATTGATATTATATGTTGCTGTTAGGTATCACCGGAAAGGATATTACCTGTGCATTGTCACTAGCTCACAAAAATATAGATTTTGAACCATCAGTAATAGATAAATGCTGCAGCTAGGTATCACCGGAAAGGATACCTGTACATTGCCACTAGATCATAAATATATAAATTTTTAACCATCACCAATAGATAAATACATTTGTTAAATTTAGGTAAATACCATAAATTTAAACTAATAAAATACTTAATGACTAAACTAAAATAGACAGTTTTTGTTTGTTTTGTTATTTTAAATTCATTAATAGAAATATATGAATGCTTAGAAAAGGATAAAGATTTACTTAAATTTGGGAAATGCGGCAACCCTATTAAAAATAAAAAATATTTAATAATTATTTTTATAAAAATATTTTGTGTATAGATATTATTGAAAGTATATAGAAATATTCATAATTGTCTAGTAATTATAATAATATAGTCAAATGTACAATAAATTGGAAATATAAAAGTTTAAAGACGCATATTTCTGAAATGAGGAACGATATTGACTTGAATCTTTTTGCAAAAGATTGGAAATTATATATGCTAAAGGATAAGCTTAATTTGGAATACATATTTTTAAAATTTCTTTCGCTATTTAGAAATAAACCAAAGAAAAGGTTCAATTTGGGGTTTTTGGAGGAAATACAAATTTTTTAATTGTAATAACATATTTGTTTATAAAGATATCTTGATGAAATTTGCAGGAAATGTGGATCTTATTAATACAAATAAAAGCGCGTTAACCAAATTTCAATCAGGAGTAGGGTTTTCCTGAAATCCCAAAAAAACTAATGAAAATTCCCAAAAATGGGATTTTTTACATTTTTGGCTATAGAATTCACATTTTTCCGAAGTGCCGTAGATTTTTATTTAAAACTTTTAACAACACATTGAAAATTCTTCAAATATATTCCGCTTGTCGAGTCGTGCTTTGGGATTTGAGAAAATATGGTCTAAAATCAAAACTTTCATATAAAATGGGTAAAATTCGGGAGGGTGTGCACCATGACCAATTGAGTTATTGGGCTTGTTTTTTATCTTAAAGTCATCTCTGTGAAGTTACCTTTCAGAAAAGTGCAAAATTGTTATACATTGCTAAAGAAAATTTTATTTTAGATAAAAAAGAGTGTACTTTTTCGGCAAAAAAACACAAAAATTCGTCTTTTTTGAAATTTTCAAATTCAAAATCGTTTATTTTTGGACTCGGTAAAGACATCGACTTCAAATTTTTTTATTCAATAGATAATTTTGTTCTTTAACTAATTAAGAAAAAAACTAATAAAATCGGTCGGAAATACTAGGATATATATGAAAAAAACTGGACCAAGAACATGCAAAATTATGGTGCTTAAAAATTCAAACGCAAATAACTCGAAAACTATAAGAGATAAATAGAACAAGTATGCATGTTTTTTATAGGTCTTATCAGGGCCTATAACAATATATAAAAATATTTGAAATTGGATGAGAAACAAAAATTTGGCAAGCGATTAAAAATTTTTTATGTCAGAGGTACCTAACTTTGAGCCCCCTTAGCCCCCTTGAGCCCCCTTCCAAACTTAACATTGTACGCTCCTCTGATACTCCTATACAAAATTTCATGAAAATTCAACCAGCCGATCAGAAGTTACAGATTTATTTCCAAAAAATTTCGATTCTGCCTCACTGTGGACTGTTTACTTGCTATTTTATTACACGACTGATTCCTTTTAATCTTTCTTTAATATTTGTGTTATTAGGTTTTTTCTTCCTTAATTTCAATATTTTTATCTTTTTTTATCCTGAGTGTTATTTTATGTATGTAGTACCGTTTAAAATTTTTTTCAATAGTGCAGTTTCTAACAGCACAATTTAAACATGAAATTAAAGCAGATATATCAGTACGTGGATCATCAGATTGTTGTAACAGTGGCAACTCAGCCTGAATATAATGCTTAATACAATCATAATTGCAATAATAACGGGTTTCTTCTATAAAATTTTGATTATGTGTTTCTACGCCGATTTGGCAAGATATAATATTATGATTTAATAATTTACATTCAACGGATTCGACATAAATATCATTAGACAGGTTGTTATAAATTTACGTAGGAATGGACGTACCACTATTAGGACGGATTATCATATTATGGCAATTTACACTGCCTGCCATTTGAATAAGGAACCACATTTTTTTAACTTTAATTAAGTATATCTCTTAAAATAAAGTTAAAAAAAACAATTTTTTTGCACAACCAAATTTCAAAGTGCTTTAGTTTCCTGAAGAAATAAAAAATATACATATTTTGTTATACTAAAATTATGCATTTATTTAAAGACATGTATTTCTGTGGTACTTTTTCGTGTGTCACTTGAATAAGGAATATTTTAAAACTAAGCAAACTGTAATTTATTTTTAAATTTTAGGTTATAAAAATGAAAGTTATTATCTTCTAGCATTCAATTAGTAATGAGTATTGCCACCATTTTTAGAAATAACCTCAAAAATGCGATTTGGCATCGACTTGTATAATGATTCTAAGTAATTTAGCGAAATTGATCTCCATGCTTCCGTTATTGCATCCTTTAAGGATTCTATCGTCTTAAATTGTTTTCCTCCTTCATAAACTTTTCTTGCAAGCCAACCCCAAACATTTTCCATTGGATTCAAGTCTGATGAATATGGGGCCAATCCAAAAGTGGAACACCTTGTTGATTAATCCATTGTTTTACTGCTCTGGCGGTATGAATTGGAGCGTTTTCGTGTTGGTACTTCCAAGGTATGGGTCCAAAGAAATCATTAAATTTTGGAAATGTTTCCTCCAGAATGTTTTTGTAAGTCGTTGTAGTCATTTTGTTGGATACAAAAACCAATTCTATGGTACCATAATACGAAATGGTACCCCATACCATTATTCCGCCCTCTCGGCTGTGTCTGCCGCTCAAAAATAATTCCTCCTTATTTAGGTCATGGAAGTAATAGTTATAACCGTCGGGACCATCAATATTAAACTTTTTTTCATCGGAAAATCCAACTTTAAACATTTGTCGGACTATGTCATTGTATTTTTGGCAAACTGTAGACGTTGGGATTTGCGTTTTTCATTAAGTGGTGTTTTTTTGCAGTTTTCGTCGGATTATATATGGGCACGACTTTAAACTACGGTGCACTGTTCTTAGACTGGCACTGACTCCACTTTTTTCATGTATTTCACTTTTTTCATGTATTTTTGATACCGACATGGCAGAATTTGATGCAATTCTAAGAATTTTTCGTCTTTCTTTTGGAGTTGTTGCCATTTTCTTCCGCCCTTTCATGTTTTTTCCATGTCTTTCCACGTTATTAAAATAATTGTACACAACTGTCTTTCCTCTATTAATGTTTTTGGCTATTTGGACCCGATTCTGACCCTGAGATTTCAAAATCAAAATTTTTTCTTTTTCAGAGTTATTAAGAGCCTTATCACGTCCCATTTTGTATAAAAACTATCAAATTAAAAATTCTCTAGCCGTTTATATTGAAAGAAATTCAAATCATAGCCTTCCTGATTAATATTAAAAGAATTCCTTATTCAAATCACACACGATATAGTACCACAGGAATACATGTCTTAAAATAAATGCATAATTTTAGTATAACAAAATATGTATATTTTTTATTTCTTCAGGAAACTAAAACCAACACTTTGAAATTCGGTTGCGCAAAAAATTATTTTTTTCTGAAGTTTAGTTTAGGAGATATAC
The DNA here is from genome assembly GCA_932274085.1 of Protocalliphora azurea. Taxonomy (NCBI): domain Eukaryota; kingdom Metazoa; phylum Arthropoda; class Insecta; order Diptera; family Calliphoridae; genus Protocalliphora; species Protocalliphora azurea. Next base: position 76,424,792 of record OW026521.1, on the reverse strand, counting down.
TTAATTAAATTTAAAAAAAATGTGATTCCTTATTCAAGTGGCAGGCAGTGTATGAAATTGTACTGTATAAGCAAGTTTATGAGTTCTTGTGTGCTTAACTATTTAAAATATCAATATTCGAATATCCTACAAAAATACGACCATAACAACAGAGCATACTTTCCAAGAAGATGAAAAATCTGTTTGTTTCATATTTTTATGACCTATAGAAAGATATAAATTTGATAGCTTGACCAGTTAATTTAATATCATCTAGCGCTAAAACAATAGTGTCCACAAAATGTTTACTTTCACATGATTCCGTTTTGGATTTCATATTATGGTGCATAAAAATTAAGGTGCCACCATAACTGTCATATCTGCAACAATGTATAGCTTTATAGCCAGGAAAATTATAGAGTTGTACTAAATTTTGTTGAAACCATGTTTCTTGAACAGCAATGATACCATGTGGTCGTGGTAATTTTACAATTAGATTTTTAAATTTGTTACATTTATCTATTAATGATATACTTCGCATATTAATTGATGCAATATTAAATATTGAACACGTAATGTTGTTAATATTGCTCTTGGCATAGTTAAACAAACTTAATGTTTCGCGGCTCTAAAAATCATTGACATAAACTGAAGATTCTTTTTCGTTTAATTTTGACTTTTGTTAATATTGCTCTTTTTTTTAGATCTTTTTGAATTTAACTTAACGATCATTAATTTCTTTTCATCTTTTTTATCAGCTGATTCTTTTCTCTTCTTAATAAAGTAAGAATCCTCAATACATTCAGGTAGTAAATTAACACCAGCATCATTTGAGAGTTTTAGAACTGTATCAATTGCAGTTTGATCTTTTAGTAGCAACTATACCACTTATTAAACAGTCATTTTTACACTTTGATCGTTCAAAAATTTAATACAATTTTTCAACGTTTTGACTTCAGTTTTTAAAATTTCATTTTCCTTTTGAACAATTTGTAATTTCTTTTTGTTTTCATTTACACCTTTCATTAGTGCATCAAATTATTTTGACATAAAGCTTAATGATTCTATTAACATAGAATGCTGATCAAGTTTTTTTCAATTCTGTTTTTGTTTGTATTATTATTTACATCACATAGATGACAATCATCGGAATTCTTCCTTTTCATGTTTTAGCAGAATTTACATGAAAGTTTTTTTACATAAATCGTATTGAATTCTTCTTCTACTTCTAAGTTATACTGGCCACAAATTACATCAGCAATTTTCAAATACGACGACCTTTCGCAGCCATACATCAGAAGTTTTGTATTTTACAGATACTTGTGTATATAATGCACAGGAAATATTTATATAAAACTTTTTATTAACGTTTTTAATATCTAAACAAGTTTGCAATCGTAAATTGCCTTGTTGTCTCTGTTTGTCAGTACCAAAGCAGAGTTTGTGGACTACAATTAGACACCAGCAGAATGGAATACGTATTTTCTGTGCCGCTGCACACTTCGTCATCATTCGTGGTGTCTTATTCATTTTGGTTTCGTTGAAACCTAAACATGGCGCCCGCCTTGCACTGGATTCAATTTTGAGGGACTCAGTTAGCAGCACCAGGTGTTTGCGGCAAGTAAAAGAAAGATTGAACCTTTTTTGGTGTGCAATCGTAAAGTGCCTTTGTTGTCTCTGTTTGGCAGTACTAAAGCAGAGTTTGTGGACTGTAATTAGACACCAGCAGAATGTGGTCACAGTAGTCACATCCGGTTCGAAGGACCATAGACAAGTTTGCAATCGTAAATTGCCTTGTTATTTCTGTTTGATGATACCAAAGCAGAGTTTGTGGACAATTATTGCAATTTAACAGGAATCTCAAAAAATATTATTAAATCAACTATTAAAATTAAATTAAATAATGAAATAATCAAACAAAAGATACAACTAGTGAAAAATAGGTAGAGATTTTTTATCCAAATATAGATGCAATATCGATTACGATAAATACGTACTGACTTAACATCAATAATGATACAATAACGTTACCGACATACGATAACACTTATATGATAATCACGATAAGAATACCACAAAGAAGTGAAATAATTTTACCATTTACAACTGAATTGGAAGAAGATTCTGTCATAGCAAGCAGAGAAATTATCAAAGGTATATTTTTGGCAAATGCTATAGTACTTAAGTATGGAAATCAACATATTTAATTATTAAACGTCACTGATAAAATAGTAAACATAGAGAATCTAAAGATAGAAACTATTCCATTAAAATATTACGACATACGTACCACGAACAACAGGGAAAGCAAAAAACAGCATTTAGATAACCAATTTGCTGCACTCTTAAATAAATTTAATCTAGATGAAGTAAACTATGGAAATAGAAAACAATCAATATCAATCAAAGAAGAGCAAAATATTTTTCAACATTGGATATCGAAAGTTTATTTCACGAAGTTAAACTTGACAAACAATCTCGTCCCTATACAGCTTTTTCAACGCCTGATGGATATTATCAATATACAAGACTACCTTTTGGTCTAAAAATATATTCGAACAGCTTTCAGCGAATGCTAACAATAGCTTTATCTGGTTTGGAATCAGAAGCTTTTATATACGTTGACGATATAATAGTTTTCAGTGGCAGCCTAAATGATCACAATGAAAATTTAGTAAAAGTGTTCGAAAAGTTAAGAAAATACAATTTAAAACTTAATGCTAATAAATGTTGCTTTTTGAAACCAGAAGTAGTATATCTGGGACAATTAATAACTTCAGAAGGGACTAACTGGATCCAGAAAAATTTGACGCAATACGGAAATATGCCGTACCCAAAAATGCTGATGATGTAAGAAAATTTGTATCATTTTGCAATTATTACAGAACATTTATTGCAAATTTTGCTAATATAGTAAGTAATTTAAACAAATTGTTAAAAAAGAACAAAAATTCGAATGGACTGAACAATGTCAAACAACATTTGATACACTAAAGAATAAACTGATTAGTCCATAGACTAATATCATTCCCTAGTCAATCACTTAACAAATACGAGAGAAACAAAGCAGTAATCGAAAAAGAATTACTCGGAATACATTGAAGTATACAATTTTTCCGACCTTATTTATATGGCAGAAAATGTAATGTTGTAACAAACCACCGCCCAATAGTTGTATTATTTTCATACAAAAACCCAAGCTCAATACTAACCAGAATACGTTGGGAATTGGCTGATTATGATTTTCGAATAATATATAAAAAAGGGAAAAAAATAATAACGCAGATGCACTATCAAGAATTAAGATAGACTCAGATATGTTAAATGCAATGGTACCTCAAACAATTGACGAAACTATAAAGAAAACGCTGGTGATAACAAGAAATATGAAGAAAAAGATGATACAGTACGAGAAAATGAAAATAGAAATGGTAATATAGATCCTAATGAGTCAGCGCAACTCAAAATATGGGAGTGTACATCCATAAAAGATATAAAACTTGCAAGAAAGTTGAAGTTTATATTAGAAAAGTCGACTAAAGAATTCATAGTAGAAAATAATCCTACATTAAATCAAACGGCCGTTAGATGTAGCGATAATCCCTATTATTTAAATAATATGTTAGAGAACCTACCTTTTGTTTTAAGCAGATTGAATTGTGTAAAGTTCGCACTAGAAAAATGTGACGAAATATTTAAGAAACTAAAAATAGAAAGGTTGAAAGAAATCATAAATAAAAGTAAAGAAAAAGACGTAAGAATTCTACTATATACCAATCCTCAAAGAATAATAAAAGAAAATAAAAGACATCAATTAATAAAATTGTATTTCAACACGCCATGCGGAGGATATTTCGGAATTAGAAAAACATTAAAAAAATTAAAACAAAAATTTATATGAAAAAGTATGTTTAAAATGGTAAAGAACTATATATCAACGTGTGCTCTATATCAAAGGAATAAACAAGTAAGACACACCAATTATACGTTACAGACACATCAGCAAATAGTTTAAGTACCTAGTTATCGATACAGTCGGACCTCTACGACCTTCTGAAAATTATCGATACCTATTAACAATGCAATGTGAATTAACAAAATATGTAATGTCAGTCCCAATAGGAACAAAAGAAACTAAATTAATAGCAAAATGCTTAACCGAAAATTTAATTTTAAAATATGGTATATTTAAGATTAATCCGATAGAGGCACAGAATTTGTAAATGAGTTAATGAAGGAAATATGCAATTTGCTAAAAACAGAACAGAAATTATCCACACTTAATCACCACGAAACTCTAGGCACTATAGAAAGAAATCATAGTTTTAAATGAATATTTCCTATCATTCGTAAATGATAATAATTGGAGTGATTGAATACCTTATTAGTCTTTTGCTTACAATATAACACCTCATGTGGATACAAATTATTCACAATTTGATTAATTTTCAGTAAATTACCTACAATACCAGGGGAACAAATTATGAATGGTAACAAAATATATAATTTACAAAATTACGCAAATGAATTAAGGTTGAGATTAAAATTTCATTGGAAAATGTCAGGAATCTTATTGAAACAAAAAAAAAAAAAAAAAAAAAAAAAGTTTAGAATCTTAAAAAAATAAAAATAACATTAATCTTAGTATAGAAGACTTAGTTGTAGTAAGACTATAAAATAGAAAGAAAATAAATCACCTTACAATGTTCCATATGAAATCGTAGACATAATTTAAACGTGACAAAAAATTTATTAAGGTGATATAATAAGAAATAATATCACTGTGCGACAAATGGTAGGGGTCAGTGATCGGGAAGGGTTCAAACTACCGAGGAAAGTTATATCGGTAAAAAAGAAGTTATACGTGTCCCGGCGTTTGGCTGGGTCACGTCTAGGAATCGATATATATCGATTTGAAGTTAGTAACTATCATATAGGGGAAATTGTGACCTTTGGTGGTCTTTTTTTTTGACATAACTCGAGAACCACCAGTCCGATTTTGCTGAAACAAATTTAAAAAAATTAGGAATTACAATTCCTTTAATCTGTTCATACAACGTTTCGCTACATAAGCAACAGTTTCGCAGTTATAAATAAATGTATGAAAAAAAACTATTTTTTGCCTAAAAAATTGAATTTTTTTATTTTTAATTCATAAAAAATCCAAAACGGCAAAAAAAAGTGTCAATTCCTATTACTTTCACGTAAAGTCACATAACCTTTAAACAAAATGAGACATAGATCATGAAAATCGATGGACGTGTTTCGCTTTTATTCACAATTAAGTGAAGGTACGAATTTCAAAAATTTGCTCGAGATATGCTCAAAATTCCTTGGAAAAAACATTGATGACTTTTTTTTATGATTGTCAGAATTAAAAAAAAAGTAATAAACAAAAGGTTATTTGATTTTTATGGTAGCGGTAACAAACTAAAAAACGGTCATAAATGTGCGTGGACAATTAAAAGGAAAAAAGGAAAGTGTACTTTTTTAATTATTTGGGTTTTTTCCGTTGGCTACCTGCATGATTTTTTTACACAAATTGCACCCACATTTATGAGTGGTCATGTTTTAGAACGTTTCGAAAAATTTAAAACGCACACGAATCAGGTTTATAGCCACCCTTAAAATTCATAAGTACCTCTTGGTAAAATATTGAAACTTACGTAGTATTTATAGATGTTCACTGATCGATTTTTGTCATTCAACAAGTGTCTCCGAACGCGTAAAGTACGGTTTTTTTAAAGTGACGAAAAAGTAATAAAAGTATAAAACCGAAATGAGTGCAAATTGTCCAGAAAATATCAATTTATTTTGTTACGTTTGTGGCAAAAGAGCTTTTTCAACAAATGCTGCAAAATGGAGCGCGCTTTTAAACTTTATTTTGATTGCGAAATAATTCGCGGCGTTTCGTGGGTCCCAGACAAAATTTGTAAAACGTGCTACAATGGTCTTAACATGTGGATCCAAGGGAAACGCAGTTCACTTCGTTTTGGTGTACCAATGATTTGGACTGATCCAGGAGAGCACAATTCCGACAACTGTTACGCTTGCGCAAACAAAATATGTGGAGTAAATCGTAAAGGCCTTAAACGAAGAGTTTACATATCTGTTAAAAGTGCACAAAAACCTCTACCGCATTCGGATGAAATACCAATTCCACCGCTTCCAAGTCCTGACAGAGAAACTTCTTTTTCTATTGAAACAATGGATCAATCGGATTTCACCTATAAACCAACACCAGAAGCCGGCCCATCGAACAAAATAATTCCAATATCACAAGCAAGAATGGACAAGATTGTTGCAGAATTAAACCTTTCTCAACGTGAAGGAGAAAAACTTGCACAGCTTTTGAAAGAAGGCAACAATTTGGAGCCTAATGTCAAAGTCACCGGATATCGAAGACGATAATTGCTATTCCAACGGTACTACACACTCAACGAAGGGAACACATTTGTTTACTGCCACGATATAAAGGGACTGATGGAGGCGATGGCCATTAATTATGTCGCAGCTGATTGGCGAATGTTCATCGATTCTTCGAAATCAAGCCTGAAAGTCGTTTTGCTACATAAATATAATAAAAAATCAAGCATCCCCATTGGCTACAGCACAGACATGAGCGAAACATACGATTCCATGAAAATAATTTTTGATAAAGTTTACTACACTGATCACATGTGGCGGATCAGTTGTGATCTGAAAGTCGTGGCGATGCTAAGAGGTCTCCAAGGAGGCTATACGAAAAACATGTGTTTCTTGTGTCTTTGGGATACCCGATTTAAAGGAAACCAATACGAAACGCATGAGTGGCTTGCTCGAGATCCAACGGAGAATGGACACAACTGCGTAAATGATCCACTGGTGCCAATGGAGAACGTCATCATGCCCCCTCTCCATATCAAATCGTAAAAAATTTCATCAAGGCCATTGTAAAGCAACCGAAAATTCTTGATTGTTTGGAAAATATTTTCCCACGAATCAGTGAAGCAAAATTGAAAGAAGGTGTTCTGAATGGGCCGGATATACGAAAGCTCATGAAATTAAAGGAATTTAAAGGTGCTTTAGACGGTAATGATTACTTTGCGTGGAGGGCAGTGAAGAAAGTAATACGATATTTTTTGGGAAGTACGCGAGCACACAATTACCCCGCTCTTGTGACCTAGATGTTCCTGAAAATTGGAGTGAATATGTCCCTCAAAATTCACTTCTTGCATCACCATCTCGAATACTTCAGCAAGCAGCTAGCCTCAGAGTCGGATGAACATGGCGAGCGCTTCTATCAAGTGGCAATGCCAATGGAAACGAGACATAAAGGCAAAAGGCTCGATTCGCTGGTGGCTGAAATTTGTTGGTGGTCACAAAAGACGTACGATCCCGACAATGAAGATGAAGAAAAAGAATATACAATGGGAGTTTCCTCCGAGGGTAAGTCACAAAAATGAATTTAACTGACTGATTAAAAACAATTGATTTTTTCCAGATGAAGACAGATCCTCATCCGATACAGACTCTGAACAAGTGGGCGAACCACCACGCAAGAAAGTAAAGGGCGCAAACAAACGAAAATAAGTTTTGCGTTCATCGGTTTTTATAACCTATGTATCTATGTAATAACCTAATAATTACCTGTAATAATTTTTAATTTTACGTGTTAATAATTATAATAAATAATATATAATAAATATTACCCAAATTCATTGAAACATAAAACCAATATTCTTGTCAAAATGATATGCCTTCATTTAATTGTGAATAAAAGCGAAACGTGTCCATCGATTTTCATGATCTATGTCTCATTTTGTTTAAAGGTTATGTGACTTTACGTGAAAGTAATAGGACTTGACACTTTTTTTTACCGTTTTGGATTTTTTATGAATTAAAAATAAAAAAATTCAATTTTTTAGGCAAAAAATAGTTTTTTTTTCATACATTTATTTATAACTGCGAAACTGTTGCTTATGTAGCGAAACGTTGTATGAACAGATTAAAGGAATTGTAATTCCTAATTTTTTTAAATTTGTTTCAGCAAAATCGGACTGGTGGTTCTCGAGTTATGTCAACAAAAAAGACCACCAAAGGTCACAATTTTCCCTATATGATAGTTACTAACTTCAAATCGATATATCTCGATTCCTAGACGTGACCCAGCGAAACATTTCCCGTTGGTTTCATCCCATCCCGATTTTGACTGTGTATTTAAAGAAATACGAGTATCATTGTAAAATACAATTTAAAAACAAATCTTTGTAAAGAAATATATATATATATATATATATATATATATATGCACGCATATACATTTACAAATTTTATAATAAAAATCATACACAGCGACAAGCAATTAAAATCATAAAATTTTAATAAACAAAAATTATGTGCTTTTACTGAAATTTTGGGAGTGTAGTGTATGCATAATGTAGAGTAAAATTAAACACAAATAAACAAATCAATCACGCATATATCAATTGTAGTATGCATTACATATATTTTAATGTAAACAAATAATAATAAGAAATCATAAGAAAGCAAACCGTATGCATATTTTGTCCTAGGTTAGTAACTAAAATTGTGTCGCTCAGATTATCAAATAACGTGATAGTTCATTGGTCTTTGTCATACTTATAATTATGATATTTAAGTGGCCGTTTTAAATTTCGTTTCAAACCAAATTGTAAAATATTAACAAACAATTGGAATGCACTCAATGCATTGAGTATAGAAATAATATGACACAAATATGAGAGATTTGCAGCATTGAAATAATTTTTAATATTGGAATAAGTTATTGAGCGGCTTTAGTAAGTTGCTCAAATTTTATATTAAGAATTCCAATGTATAGTATATAAGCAAAGAAAATTATTTTGTTAAAGCGGACTTCTTTTCTACCATCAAAAATTCCGCCTCATAATTTTAATATTACATAAAATCTAAATACACAAATAATAATTCAAAAATTAACCAACAATTGAATAATAATAAATCAAATATACTCGATGTAATAAGTGATGAAGATAGTGAAATGATGAGGGAGTAATTCCTATTTCCTCAATCATCCAGATCCGTCTTGCTGAGTAGTTTCATTTCGAATACGTGTTAACCAATTTAAGGTTTTTAAACGGCATAAGAAAGAAAAAGAAATTGCCCTTTTTAAAAAGTATATACATATTTATATTTATATCAAAACTGTGTAAGGTATTAAAGACAAATAACAAATCATGCCTCTGATAACGACAGAGTAACTATTTTACTGCAAAAGTAAATTTTTAAAACAAGTTTTCACCGAACTGAGATTTTGGGTATTTTATGTTCTTGTTTTAAGAACACATTTTTTTATATTATACTTAAATTTCATACTGACAGCTTTATTTATATAGATTTTATTTAAGTTTAAATATTAGCTTTGTTCTCGTACTCTAAATTAGGAGCACGTGGGACCTCAATGTTACCGAAAAGCGTTCCCGTACTCAAAAATTGGAACTGAGAACTATTTTGAGAGATTAATACTCTTCTTCTTCTTGCACGAAACAGCCGAAAATATTTCTTCGGTAGGTTATGAAAGTTGTCAAATAATTAAAAAGAAAAAAAAAAAAATAAAAGTATTCCACAAAAATTTTTAACGAAAATGAATAAAAAATTATTTGTTTTTGTCACTAACAAGAAAGTTTCATATAAAAGATTAAAAGCATTAAAATATGCTGAAAATAAAATTACGTTCAGATACGAATTTTTAAAACAATTTGATGTTTTGTTTCTGGGTAAACAATTTGGATTTTTGCGTTTCCGTACTTTTGTATGTTATTGTATTTTTGTGGGAGAAAAATTGGATTTTTCTCATTTTACCGCACTTTGCCCAAAAAGTACGAAAACAAACCTATTATTATTATTATTATTATTATTATTATAACTATTATTTTTTTTACAAAATGACACTAAACATAAAAATTTTACGTTTTTTGATAAATTTAATGAAGAAATTTAGTTGTAATACTTTACTATTTATATATTATTAAAAGAACACCTGAGTTATGGGTATTTTTTTCTGTAATTTTTTTTAATAAAATTTAGTGTATACAAGTTTCGATAATATAATACAACAATCAGGTACATCTAGCCATTTGATATTCCTTAGAACAGGTAAATTAAGTGGGTCAATTAATTAGATATATTTTTTTAGAACATGTTATATACCTGTGGAATTTTATAAAAATAGTGCGTAGTTTTATAGTACCTAGAAAACTTTCTTCAGTATATATAAAAAACTCTTTTTTTATGTTAATAATGTTTTATTTACATTATTAACATTTTTATCACAATGACGATAACATTGTCATATAGCTTTGCGCTGCGTTCTTTGGGGAATGCCTAAAAGAAGTAGAGCTGAATATACAACTACATTAACACATTTTATTGAAATTGTTACTGGAGAATTGGATAAAGATTTCCAACTTTTTCAAATTATTCGAAACAAAAACGGACAGTAAATTGAAGTATGGCACCTGGTTGGAAAGTATCATTAAAATTAAAACCACTAATGCAGGACCACCACGGAAATATTGTCCACGTAATCCAAGTCTGAATTTAAAGATTCATTGTGTTACGAAGAAATAAACAACCATCTGAAGCAGCAAAAATAGCGGATATCCTTCCTGATGCATCCCCAAGTCGACTTAAGCGGTTGATAAAAAGTATTCCAACACCTTCACCAGCTTCTGAGTTTTCTTAAGATGAGACGATAGCGCTAATGCTGGAGTTAGGACTATGCAGAAATAAATGTATAAAATTGAGAAAGGCTTTACTCGATAAATGACACCCAATTCTGTCATGTTACAAAGAAAAAAGCAAAATATTTTACCACCACGTAGTGAAATAGACAATGAAAGAGCATTTATTGACTTGTCGCATTTACTTGAAAATACCGCTTCAAGACTTCTCTCAAACAAGGCATTGGAACTCGATAAATCGGATCTGACGTTAATATGCAAATGAGGATTGATGAATTGAGAATACAAAAGTGTTTTTGGCATCACTGGTTACGCTTAAGAAAGGATTCGAATGAACCATCTACGTCAACTAATGCTAAATATGTTTGGAAAAACCGAACTCCAGGATCAAAGGTATGTTGAAGACCAATAAGGTTTCAATATATTAAAGAAAGTAAACAATGCACACAAAACTGGGTTGATACAATCAAACATTCAATTAAAAATTTAAGTCCTCATTGAAATATATGGCTAGTATATCAACTTCAAATTCAACAATTATTGATGGAAAGGTATGCGTTGCCATTACGAATACTGATCCAGCCTGGACATGCCCTTTATGTGGATATAAAAAAATTACAATTTTTACAAACTCCTGCAGACAGCTGTATAAATATTAATAAAGATACCCTAAACTTTGGTATATCTACATGTTGAAACAGCTGTGCACTTATGTATATAGAATGCTGCAGCACACATTTACCATATAGATAAAGGAAAATGTGCAAATTTTGCTGTAGGGGTAGTTTAAGTTACTTTTTGAATGAATATGTAAACTATTTATGCATGTATTTGGTATAATTGGAAAAGTTATTACTTAAAAAATAATATATAAAAAGTAAAATATTTAAACTAAATTTCTTCATTAAATTTATCAAAAAAAAAACGTAAAATTTTGATGTTTAGTGTTATTTGTAAAAAAAAAATTTTATATTTGAACTTAAATAAAATCTATATAAATAAAGCTATCATTATGAATTTTTAGTATAATACAAAAAAGTTGTCGTTAAAACAAGAACACAAATAAATTCTCACTTTTTTATTCCGAAATACCCAAAATCGCAGTTCGGGGAAAACTTTTTTAAAAATTGATTTTTTTTAGTAAAGTGGTCACCTTGTCGTTACCAGATGCGTGGATTGTTAAATATTTTTTTGTATGTTTAGCGAACATACGTAGGTATGTAATCAAGGTGTTTTTTCTTTAATTTCAGCTTTTGACATTTTTGAGCTCCACAAATATGTAAAAAAAATAATAAAAAAAGAGACTGTCACCCCAAATGACCTCGAATTTGCTTTACATGCATTTACGTTAAGCATTCTTTTAGAAACATAAAAAATTTCTTAAAATTTTATACTTTAAAATAATATAGCTTTTTATCGGAACCACATAGGTATATGATTCTTGCACAAAATTTGTTCAGAATCCAGAGAATATTTTAGAAAAATTTTTAAGACTGAAATTGAGCCCGTCAGTTAAAAAAGCTAAAAAAATGGGTTAAAATTTTACTTCGGTCTAAATATCTCTTAAAGTAAAAGAGATATTCCACAAACGCATTTTATTTGTATGTTGTCGTCATCTACTGGGAAAAAAAGGTAGGAATCAATGATTAACAAGGTTCGCCACCACTACTCTAAATACACGAAGAGCTTTATTTTTAGGCAACGAAAGATGGCAGCTTCATTATCCTAGGACCTGCTGTAGTAGACCAATCACATGCTTAACTGGAACAACAACCGATTAACGAAACGGAAACATAGCAAAAAATATGCTTTGTGGAAGCCTTACACTCCCAAGTGGGGTAAACGGAAAAAAAGTCCATGTGTATTTTTTTAAATTAAATCATAAATGAAATTTTGGCGATTTTTTAAAAATTTTCATACGAGGTAACCAACTTTGGAGGTCCACCCCTTATCCCCCAAATTCGCTAAGAATCAATTGAAAGACACCTCACGATTGGCCGTGTGAAACTTCATTCAAATACATCCAGTAGTTCTAAATTTATAGAATTATTTCCAAAAAAATTCCTTTTGGAACTACTGTGCAGCCTAGATTTTGTTAGTGCTGCTTGGCTATCCGCGTAGACGCTACAGCCGTCAGGAAGCCTACTTGAGCATTTGATATCCATACGAATAATATAGACCCTTGCACCAGTACCAATGCCCATTTTCGTTCCGTCTGTAAAAACTGCACAGCCTTCGTACAGCTTTTCAATACCTGACCATCTCTCTCTATTAGGAATCACTACAATAGGCGTCTCCCAAAGTCTATTTCACTGATCATATAATCTGATGAGCCATAGATTATACTCACCATAGCTGACCTTGTATATAATACTGGAGTGGCCTGTTCTTGATGAACCCAATAGTCCTAGTTCTTTAAGTTTCAGCAGAATTCTTGCCGCCATACCTCTCACGGAGTACTCAATGGGTAAGAGGTAGCCTACGGTGTACTTCTTAAAGCACTTGTAACGCCAATTGAAGCACGCCTTTGTGCCTTTGGAAAAAGATTCCTATCGCTCTTCGTCCCAATGCTTGCCACCATACAGATCATTTCATTACCGATGTGTAAATCTAGCTTACAACCTTTGGCTTGAGTCCCCAAGTTTTACCTATAGAATTCCTAAAGGAATAGTAGGAGTAGGGTTTTCCTGAAATCCCAAAAAAACTAATGAAAATTCCCAAAAATGGGATTTTTTACATTTTTGGCTATAGATTCCACATTTTTCCGCAGTCCCGTAGATTTTGATTTAAGACTTTTAACAACATATTGAAGATTCTTAAAATATATTCCGCTTGTCGATTCGTGCTTTGGGATTTGAGAAAATATGGTCTAAAATCAAAACTTTTATATAAAATGGGTCGAATTCGGGGGGTATGTACCATGACCAACTGAGTTATTCGGCTCGTTTTTTATCTTAAGGTCATCTCTGTGAAGTTACCTTTCAGAAAAGTGCAAAATTATTATATGTTGCTAAAGAAAATTTTATTTTAGATAAAAAAGTGTGTAGATACTTTTTCGGCAAAAAAACACAAAAAAGTCGTCTTTTTTGCAATTTTCTAATTCAAAATCGTTTATTTTTGGACTCGGTAAAGATATCGACTTCAAATTTTGTTTATTCAATAGATAATTTTGTTCTTTAACTAGTTAAGAAAATAACTAATAAAATCGGTCGGAAATACTAGGATATATATGAAAAAAACTGGACCAAGAACATGCAAAATTATGGTGCTTAAAAATTCAAACGCAAATAACTCGAAAACTATAAGAGATAAATAGAACAAGTATGCATGTTTTTATCAGGGCCTACAATAATATATAAAAATATTTGAAATCGGACGAGAAACAAGAATTTGGCAAGCGATTAAAAATTTTTTATGTCAGAGGTATCTAATTTTGAGCCCCCTTAGCTCCGCCCCTGGGGGGATTGTTGTGCCCCCCTTCCAAACATAACATTGTACACTCCTCTGCTACGCCTGTACCAAATTTCATGAAAATCCAATCGGCCGATCAGTTACAGATTTATTTCCAAAAAATTTCGATTCCGCCCCAATGTGGCATTGCAAAGAATGGGTTTACTCCAGTCGCGGTGTGTATATCGATGTTCTCAGAGCCAATTCATGGGATATCAAATTTATATCCCAGTCACGAAAATCATTTTTTAAATACATTCTAATACTAGCTAAAACACTTTGGTTAACCCTTTCAGCGGAGTTCGATTGAGGGGAATATATCGCATGAAATTTATGAAAAATAGTACTTCTAAAGACAATTTTAAAGATATTTAAAATCTCTTTAACAGACAATTGTGCAAATTTTTACTTTATTTTGACTTAGATGCAAATCAAGTAATATTCATAAAATGTGTTTTCCTTTAAGGTGATAATTATGGATTTAGGTGACAAAAATTGGGTATGTGATAAAATATATAGGGTTCAAATCAAGTCTATGGAGAGGTTTATACCAAAATGCCTAATATTTCTATATGTCAAACCAGGCATTGGAATATATTGTTCTTTAAAATTCCTACAATTAAACGAAAAATGGACAGATATTCGCAGTAGCAAATTATCTGTAATCCTATAATTCATCTAAGGCTGATAACTAAGCACGTAGAAATATTAATCAAATTCGCACAAATCTCTGAAGTATTTTAGAAAAGTTATATCACAAACCACAAAATAGACCAAAAGAACTACCAATTGACATGCTGGTCATTTCACTCGCTTGATTCGCAAGTTAATGATAATCCTAAACATGTGTTGTTAGTTATTCGCCTAAAAATCTAAGCCTGCAATATAAATCTTCTAAAACCAACTTTATATGAAATCTAAATAATCTAATACAAAATTAAGAAATTTGGAACCGAAAGCAAAACTATGGGTAGATTACTTTCGTGCCCCACGTTGGGCGCCATTATTTTATTATCTGTAATGAACACGAAGAAAATATCTCAAACTACTAATAAAAAAAGTATCTATTCTTTATTCTAAGAAATTGCCAAGAGAGGACTGCGGGAGCCATTGATTAGCTAGCTAGCAGTCGGGCAGGGGGATTCGGTCCTCCCATGAAACAAAATCCGGTTTATATACAGATAGTTTGTTGTAGACTACCTATTTTTAAAAGATAGCATAAGAAAGAAAAAGAAATTACCCTTTTTAAAAAGTATATACATATTTATATTTATATCAAAACTGTGTAAGGTATTAAAGACAAATAACAAATCATGCCTCTGATAACGACAGAGTAACTATTTTACTGCAAAAGTAAATTTTTAAAACAAGTTTTCACCGAACTGAGATTTTGGGTATTTTATGTTCTTGTTTTAAGAACACATTTTTTTATATTATACTTAAATTTCATACTGACAGCTTTATTTATATAGATTTTATTTAAGTTTAAATATTAGCTTTGTTCTCGTACTCTAAATTAGGAGCACGTGGGATCTCAATGTTACCGAAAAGCGTTCCCGTACTCAAAAATTGGAACTGAGAACTATTTTGAGAGATTAATACTCTTCTTCTTCTTGCACGAAACAGCCGAAAATATTTCTTCGGTAGGTTATGAAAGTTGTCAAATAATTAAAAAGAAAAAAAAAAAATAAAAGTATTCCACAAAAATTTTTAACGAAAATGAATAAAAAATTATTTGTTTTTGTCACTAACAAGAAAGTTTCATATAAAAGATTAAAAGCGTTAAAATATGCTGAAAATAAAATTACGTTCAGATACGAATTTTTAAAACAATTTGATGTTTTGTTTCTGGGTAAACAATTTGGATTTTTGCGTTTCCGTACTTTTGTATGTTATTGTATTTTTGTGGGAGAAAAATTGGATTTTTCTCATTTTACCGCACTTTGCCCAAAAAGTACGAAAACAAACCTATTATTATTATTATTATTATTATTATTATAACTATTATTTTTTTTACAAAATGACACTAAACATAAAAATTTTACGTTTTTTGATAAATTTAATGAAGAAATTTAGTTGTAATACTTTACTATTTATATATTATTAAAAGAACACCTGAGTTATAGGTATTTTTTTCTGTAATTTTTTTTAATAAAATTTAGTGTATACAAGTTTCGATAATATAGTACAACAATCAGGTACATCTAGCCATTTGATATTCCTTAGAACAGGTAAATTAAGTGGGTCAATTAATTAGATATATTTTTTTAGAACATGTTATATACCTGTGGAATTTTATAAAAATAGTGCGTAGTTTTATAGTACCTAGAAAACTTTCTTCAGTATATATAAAAAACTCTTTTTTTATGTTAATAATGTTTTATTTACATTATTAACATTTTTATCACAATGACGATAACATTGTCATATAGCTTTGCGCTGCGTTCTTTGGGGAATGCCTAAAAGAAGTAGAGCTGAATATACAACTACATTAACACATTTTATTGAAATTGTTACTGGAGAATTGGATAAAGATTTCCAACTTTTTCAAATTATTCGAAACAAAAACGGACAGTAAATTGAAGTATGGCACCTGGTTGGAAAGTATCATTAAAATTAAAACCACTAATGCAGGACCACCACGGAAATATTGTCCACGTAATCCAAGTCTGAATTTAAAGATTCATTGTGTTACGAAGAAATAAACAACCATCTGAAGCAGCAAAAATAGCGGATATCCTTCCTGATGCATCCCCAAGTCGACTTAAGCGGTTGATAAAAAGTATTCCAACACCTTCACCAGCTTCTGAGTTTTCTTAAGATGAGACGATAGCGCTAATGCTGGAGTTAGGACTATGCAGAAATAAATGTATAAAATTGAGAAAGGCTTTACTCGATAAATGACACCCAATTCTGTCATGTTACAAAGAAAAAAGCAAAATATTTTACCACCACGTAGTGAAATAGACAATGAAAGAGCATTTATTGACTTGTCGCATTTACTTGAAAATACCGCTTCAAGACTTCTCTCAAACAAGGCATTGGAACTCGATAAATCGGATCTGACGTTAATATGCAAATGAGGATTGATGAATTGAGAATACAAAAGTGTTTTTGGCATCACTGGTTACGCTTAAGAAAGGATTCGAATGAACCATCTACGTCAACTAATGCTAAATATGTTTGGAAAAACCGAACTCCAGGATCAAAGGTATGTTGAAGACCAATAAGGTTTCAATATATTAAAGAAAGTAAACAATGCACACAAAACTGGGTTGATACAATCAAACATTCAATTAAAAATTTAAGTCCTCATTGAAATATATGGCTAGTATATCAACTTCAAATTCAACAATTATTGATGGAAAGGTATGCGTTGCCATTACGAATACTGATCCAGCCTGGACATGCCCTTTATGTGGATATAAAAAAATTAAAATTTTTACAAACTCCTGCAGACAGCTGTATAAATATTAATAAAGATACCCTAAACTTTGGTATATCTACATGTTGAAACAGCTGTGCACTTATGTATATAGAATGCTGCAGCACACATTTACCATATAGATAAAGGAAAATGTGCAAATTTTGCTGTAGGGGTAGTTTAAGTTACTTTTTGAATGAATATGTAAACTATTTATGCATGTATTTGGTATAATTGGAAAAGTTATTACTTAAAAAATAATATATAAAAAGTAAAATATTTAAACTAAATTTCTTCATTAAATTTATCAAAAAAAACGTAAAATTTTGATGTTTAGTGTTATTTGTAAAAAAAAAATTTTATATTTGAACTTAAATAAAATCTATATAAATAAAGCTATCATTATGAATTTTTAGTATAATACAAAAAAGTTGTCGTTAAAACAAGAACACAAATAAATTCTCACTTTTTTATTCCGAAATACCCAAAATCGCAGTTCGGGGAAAACTTTTTTAAAAATTGATTTTTTTTAGTAAAGTGGTCACCTTGTCGTTACCAGATGCGTGGATTGTTAAATATTTTTTTGTATGTTTAGCGAACATACGTAGGTATGTAATCAAGGTGTTTTTTCTTTAATTTCAGCTTTTGACATTTTTGAGCTCCACAAATATGTAAAAAAAATAATAAAAAAAGAGACTGTCACCCCAAATGACCTCGAATTTGCTTTACATGCATTTACGTTAAGCATTCTTTTAGAAACATAAAAAATTTCTTAAAATTTTATACTTTAAAATAATATAGCTTTTTATCGGAACCACATAGGTATATGATTCTTGCACAAAATTTGTTCAGAATCCAGAGAATATTTTAGAAAAATTTTTAAGACTGAAATTGAGCCCGTCAGTTAAAAAAGCTAAAAAAATGGGTTAAAATTTTACTTCGGTCTAAATATCTCTTAAAGTAAAAGAGATATTCCACAAACGCATTTTATTTGTATGTTGTCGTCATCTACTGGGAAAAAAAGGTAGGAATCAATGATTAACAAGGTTCGCCACCACTACTCTAAATACACGAAGAGCTTTATTTTTAGGCAACGAAAGATGGCAGCTTCATTATCCTAGGACCTGCTGTAGTAGACCAATCACATGCTTAACTGGAACAACAACCGATTAACGAAACGGAAACATAGCAAAAAATATGCTTTGTGGAAGCCTTACACTCCCAAGTGGGGTAAACGGAAAAAAAGTCCATGTGTATTTTTTTAAATTAAATCATAAATGAAATTTTGGCGATTTTTTAAAAATTTTCATACGAGGTAACCAACTTTGGAGGTCCACCCCTTATCCCCCAAATTCGCTAAGAATCAATTGAAAGACACCTCACGATTGGCCGTGTGAAACTTCATTCAAATACATCCAGTAGTTCTAAATTTATAGAATTATTTCCAAAAAAATTCCTTTTGGAACTACTGTGCAGCCTAGATTTTGTTAGTGCTGCTTGGCTATCCGCGTAGACGCTACAGCCGTCAGGAAGCCTACTTGAGCATTTGATATCCATACGAATAATATAGACCCTTGCACCAGTACCAATGCCCATTTTCGTTCCGTCTGTAAAAACTGCACAGCCTTCGTACAGCTTTTCAATACCTGACCATCTCTCTCTATTAGGAATCACTACAATAGGCGTCTCCCAAAGTCTATTTCACTGATCATATAATCTGATGAGCCATAGATTATACTCACCATAGCTGACCTTGTATATAATACTGGAGTGGCCTGTTCTTGATGAACCCAATAGTCCTAGTTCTTTAAGTTTCAGCAGAATTCTTGCCGCCATACCTCTCACGGAGTACTCAATGGGTAAGAGGTAGCCTACGGTGTACTTCTTAAAGCACTTGTAACGCCAATTGAAGCACGCCTTTGTGCCTTTGGAAAAAGATTCCTATCGCTCTTCGTCCCAATGCTTGCCACCATACAGATCATTTCATTACCGATGTGTAAATCTAGCTTACAACCTTTGGCTTGAGTCCCCAAGTTTTACCTATAGAATTCCTAAAGGAATAGTAGGAGTAGGGTTTTCCTGAAATCCCAAAAAAACTAATGAAAATTCCCAAAAATGGGATTTTTTACATTTTTGGCTATAGATTCCACATTTTTCCGCAGTCCCGTAGATTTTGATTTAAGACTTTTAACAACATATTGAAGATTCTTAAAATATATTCCGCTTGTCGATTCGTGCTTTGGGATTTGAGAAAATATGGTCTAAAATCAAAACTTTTATATAAAATGGGTCGAATTCGGGGGGTATGTACCATGACCAACTGAGTTATTCGGCTCGTTTTTTATCTTAAGGTCATCTCTGTGAAGTTACCTTTCAGAAAAGTGCAAAATTATTATATGTTGCTAAAGAAAATTTTATTTTAGATAAAAAAGTGTGTAGATACTTTTTCGGCAAAAAAACACAAAAAAGTCGTCTTTTTTGCAATTTTCTAATTCAAAATCGTTTATTTTTGGACTCGGTAAAGATATCGACTTCAAATTTTTTTTATTCAATAGATAATTTTGTTCTTTAACTAGTTAAGAAAATAACTAATAAAATCGGTCGGAAATACTAGGATATATATGAAAAAAACTGGACCAAGAACATGCAAAATTATGGTGCTTAAAAATTCAAACGCAAATAACTCGAAAACTATAAGAGATAAATAGAACAAGTATGCATGTTTTTATCAGGGCCTACAATAATATATAAAAATATTTGAAATCGGACGAGAAACAAGAATTTGGCAAGCGATTAAAAATTTTTTATGTCAGAGGTATCTAACTTTGAGCCCCCTTAGCTCCGCCCCTGGGGGGATTGTTGTGCCCCCCTTCCAAACATAACATTGTACACTCCTCTGCTACGCCTGTACCAAATTTCATGAAAATCCAATCGGCCGATCAGTTACAGATTTATTTCCAAAAAATTTCGATTCCGCCCCAATGTGGCATTGCAAAGAATGGGTTTACTCCAGTCGCGGTGTGTATATCGATGTTCTCAGAGCCAATTCATGGGATATCAAATTTATATCCCAGTCACGAAAATCATTTTTTAAATACATTCTAATACTAGCTAAAACACTTTGGTTAACCCTTTCAGCGGAGTTCGATTGAGGGGAATATATCGCATGAAATTTATGAAAAATAGTACTTCTAAAGACAATTTTAAAGATATTTAAAATCTCTTTAACAGACAATTGTGCAAATTTTTACTTTATTTTGACTTAGATGCAAATCAAGTAATATTCATAAAATGTGTTTTCCTTTAAGGTGATAATTATGGATTTAGGTGACAAAAATTGGGTATGTGATAAAATATATAGGGTTCAAATCAAGTCTATGGAGAGGTTTATACCAAAATGCCTAATATTTCTATATGTCAAACCAGGCATTGGAATATATTGTTCTTTAAAATTCCTACAATTAAACGAAAAATGGACAGATATTCGCAGTAGCAAATTATCTGTAATCCTATAATTCATCTAAGGCTGATAACTAAGCACGTAGAAATATTAATCAAATTCGCACAAATCTCTGAAGTATTTTAGAAAAGTTATATCACAAACCACAAAATAGACCAAAAGAACTACCAATTGACATGCTGGTCATTTCACTCGCTTGATTCGCAAGTTAATGATAATCCTAAACATGTGTTGTTAGTTATTCGCCTAAAAATCTAAGCCTGCAATATAAATCTTCTAAAACCAACTTTATATGAAATCTAAATAATCTAATACAAAATTAAGAAATTTGGAACCGAAAGCAAAACTATGGGTAGATTACTTTCGTGCCCCACGTTGGGCGCCATTATTTTATTATCTGTAATGAACACGAAGAAAATATCTCAAACTACTAATAAAAAAAGTATCTATTCTTTATTCTAAGAAATTGCCAAGAGAGGACTGCGGGAGCCATTGATTAGCTAGCTAGCAGTCGGGCAGGGGGGTTCGGTCCTCCCATGAAACAAAATCCGGTTTATATACAGATAGTTTGTTGTAGACTCCCTATTTTTAAAAGATAGCAACGAAAAAACGGATACTATATGGTCCAGAAAGACTATATACATAAAATTTGCCCTATACATAGTCATAAGTATATGAGAAAATAATTAACAAAAACATATTTTAACACTATATCCTTAATTGGCTCTTTAAGGTGTTGTTCAAGAGCATGTCTCAATACCCTCCCATTCCTGTATCCTAATGACTTTATTATTATATAGGATCCCATAAAGATACTTCACCCAACCCTTATCAACCTTGGAAAACACTTAAATTAAGTTTAGTTAGACATTATGCCAAATTCATATACATGCTTCTTTATTTCAAAATACCAAGATCTAACATTTTTTCTAGTGTAATTAATTTTAATTATCTATTTATTTAAAACTAAAAAAATAGTTGATTACTTTAAATATTTTTCTTTTATAATCCACGAATTTAATTGATTGAAAAAAATAGGATATACATAATACTTAAACAAAATGTTTATGAAATAGAATAAAAAAAATTAGTGAGAGCATTAAACTTCAAAACGTAATAATCCGAAAACGTTTACGACAACGGTTGGATTTAATTTAGATACAAAACAAAAAAAAAAAATCACTTTGATGCAATCATATAAATAAAGATGTAATATTTTTTTTCTTTCTTTTTTTTCTATACGTAAGTATGGATGTTGATGTGTGCAAAAAATAAACAAAAGAAATAAATAAAAGCTTTTTTTATGAGTTTTCAATTAAATACATTTACTCAAAACAAGATCAGCAACATTGTTGCAGATGATCACGTTACAAAATGCACTTTGATTTTTGTATCACATACATGCTTACGTATATACATTTATAATAACATTATTAGGGAGGTTAAAAAATTTCAATTCACCAACATGTAGATTTTCGACGATCTAAAAGGCCTCCTAGAGCTCGATGAACATGTCGTGGATGATTTATTTAACTGGATGAATGGATGTTGCGGGAATTATTACATCAAATTTCTGATACAAAATACCATATTAACTCACGCTTGTATAATGCTCACCTAACAATATTTAGTGTAATTTCTTCAATTAATAAGTATGAATAAGTAAAATTAATGGTTTTTAATCTAAATTAATGTTCTGTTTTGTTTTTCTTAAGGTTTAAAAGAAAAATTTTTTTTATTTATATATTTTTTTCCTATAATTTTGTCTTTTATCAAGAGAAAGAATAACAAGTTTTAACTAAAATAAATTGACTTTAATGATCATTATGGACATTCTTTAATCATTCTTATTACCATAGATAATGATCTTATTAAGTTTGTAAACTGTATTTGGCAATTTCTTTATGATTTAAGACAAAATAAAGAATGAAATACATAAATGAAAAAATTATAAATTTATAAATGAATGAATTCTATTAAAGGAAAATCTTTTTT
This sequence comes from Protocalliphora azurea, assembly GCA_932274085.1. Taxonomy (NCBI): domain Eukaryota; kingdom Metazoa; phylum Arthropoda; class Insecta; order Diptera; family Calliphoridae; genus Protocalliphora; species Protocalliphora azurea. The sequence continues at coordinate 76,401,760 of OW026521.1, read as the reverse complement.
TTTTCCGTTTAGATATTATAACTTTTGGATTTTTAGTAATGATTACAAAAAAACTCTTAAAACATTTTAGCAAGTTTAAATAGCACAGAATTAAAGTTGTTGTTTTTGGTATTATTAATTAAATAAACATTTGATGTAATTGTGTAGCACAGAAAAGATTTAAATGTTATGTTTTTTAGAAACAATGAATTTAAACTAGATTTAGAGATCACTTGTTCGGAAACAAAACTGATTAGGTAACCTATTAAAACCTATTAAAAATTACACTTTCGATGAGGTTAGGTAATAATACTTTTTGGAGAGTGTTTTGGGATGATGGAACTTTTGATGTCTTTACCCACTTGGTGTTAGTTTTCTTCTTTGTTGCCAGAATTGTTAGCAAGTTTTGGTGGGGGTTCTCCTATATTATTCTCTCCAGGAATAAAAAGGCAAATTCGAATGATATATTCCTGGAGAAATGTTGGTAATTCGACGAACCTTGACGAAACAAAAAGGTATTTATACCAAATGAACATTTATAGGTATAAACAGATTTTATAATTACCTTTGGTTGTGTAGCTACCGATTTAATTAGTCAGCAATATGTACTGTGAAACTGATTTTACGTGAGTGGATAAAATACTTTTACTTAGAATTTTGATTAATAATATTGTTTAATTTAATTTATCCATACGCCTTAGTATTCACTTTATAATTTTATTAAAAAGATATATTTTATAGATCTTTTCAAACACTGTCTTAAGTTTTCTTCAATGATGAGTTATTTTTTTTTTTTCAAGAAGTTGATGGTGGTGGATGCAAAATTGAAATGGCCGAGTTAATATAATTTTAAAAGTATGAAACCTCGTATGAATATGCGTGCAATGACAACCAAGTATAATTTTAACTATTAGTTTGTTTTGATGACACCAAATGCAGTCAAAGAATATAATAAGAAAATAAGATAAAAAGGTAACTTTCGTTTAGGTTGGCAATGACATATGTATGACTATTTGATAGGTCTCTCATAGCATGTAATATCTTTAATACTTTGAACTTTTGATTATTTCTTTTCTTAAACCTTTTCTCTCTTTAGCGTTACTTTATTTGCGGTATTGGATAATAAGCAAAATTAAAAAATGAAATGCTCAACTAAATTATAATTAATGACACTTAATGCTCATTACATCGACATACCATGTTTATAAACAGTTGTGTATAAACAGTCCTAAACAGCAAAAGCTTTTCTTGTAATAATGTTGCGAGAGTAATGTTGTTAATAATAATATAGCAACATGTGAATAACATAAGTTTCCCAACAAACAAAATACATGTAATTTGATTTTCAGATACAAGAAATGACAAGAAAAGTAGAGTGAGTAGCAAAAATAATAATTTTAGTAAAAAAAAACATAAATTATGGAAGGAAGCAATTTTTTTGATCAAACCGTTCATTACACTACAGAAAGCTGTATGACGACCACCTGAGGAACCTAGATATATATTTATAACAATCTCGGAAGCTGGACAAAAACTCAACATAAAGAAATGTGACTGTTCCAGAAGGAGGTTAAATACCTGGGGCAGATGGTGTATAAACAGATGAAGGCAAAAATACAAGCTGTAAACGACTGGCCTCGCCTGAAAAATCTTCACGAATTACATACTCTTTTTGGCCTTTGCACTTACTACCGATAATTTGTAGCAAATTTTAAGAGTGTCGCCGCAAGTTTGCATGAACTAAACAATCTAGACAATTTCAGTTGGACTGAGGCACAAGAGGAGGAATTCCAAAAGATCAAGGGATTGTTATGTACGACACCTATCATGGCGTATCCCATCTCAGGAGAAAAATTTGTGCTAGACATGGATGCTAGTGGATATGGATTCGAAGGTGTAATCAACAGGACAGAAAAAATCATAGGCTACTATAGTCGAGTGCTCTCGAAGCCTGAAAGGAACCACTGCGTAACCCCAAGAGAACTCCTGGCAATAGTAGAACGTGTCAGCACTTCCAACTCAGAACTGACCATTCTGCGCTCAGGTGTCTGCTACAATTTAAACAGGTCGAAGGTTAATTGGCCCGGTGAATTGAACGGCTACAGAATTTAGATTTCAGCATTGAGCACACAAACACTGTAATGCAGATGCGATCTCTAGAAGACCCTGCATCTTGGAATGCTGACATTGAGTCAGAGCGAAAGATAAGAAATGTGTCGTTGATATACGTCTAGATTCCGGTAAAGACTGGTCGGTGTTCCAAAGAAATTACCCTATAACTGGCAAAAATAAAAAAATTACTATTAGAAGTTCCCGAAAAAGAAGGCCTCTATAAAAATATTTTTTAAACTTTTGGAACTCAATTAAATACATTAAAGTTGTTTCCCGAAAGTGACAAATTTAATTTTATGAAAAATATGTATTCATATTTTGCATAGAGTTATTTGACCGCAATCTTCAATTTTTATTTTGCTTGCACTAATTTTCAAACATAATTTTTATAAAAAGGGTATATTTTAAATGTAGGTACATTTTGCTAGTTTTTAGAGAAAATGTTGGTAGGAAAAGTATTTTCTTTGTAGCATCGCTGGTTAAGATAACTTGATAACTTGAAATTTTGGTGTTTCATTTATCTAAATTAGGAATCGCCAAAATCCAAACACGCATGCCATTTATCTCTTTTGTTATGCTCTTGAAATGAATAAAAAGTGACAAATTTAATTTTATGAAAAATATGTATTCATATTTTGCATAGAGTTATTTGACCGCAATCTTCAATTTGTATTTTGCTTGCACTAATTTTCAAACATAATTTTTATAAAAAGGGTATATTTTAAATGTAGGTACATTTTGCTAGTTTTTAGAGAAAATGTTGGTAGGAAAAGTATTTTCTTTGTAGCATCGCTGGTTAAGATAACTTGATAACTTGAAATTTTGGTGTTTCATTTATCTAAATTAGGAATCGCCAAAATCCAAGCACGCATGCCATTTATCTCTTTTGTTATGCTCTTGAAATGAATAAAAATCATACCAAACAAGTCAGTCTCGCACACAGAGGAGAAAGGAGTCGTTACATGGACTCATGAAAATTTGCAAAAATCAGTTTTATAGAATATCGCAGAAGAAAGAGAAGAAAATATAATAAATTCGTCACATGAAACGGAAATAGAAAACATTTTCTATCTCATTCTTTTTACGCTACTGTGTATATATGTAGAAGGTTGTATTATTTTTGTTGCTTGAGATACACTCATCAAAAATGTATGATGTCAAGTGCGAGTATTTTTAACTATTTTTGCCCAAAAGATGATTTTTTAATTAAGTTAAAACTATTATTTTTAACTTAGAGATAATGATTATAATTTGCAAAAATAAATTTAAAATAACAATTATACCTATTTAGGGCAAACAATAAAAATCAATCGTTATTTTTTAATAAAAAAAAAGAATATAAAAATAATAATTAAAATTAAATCGTAATTTTTATGATAATTTTTATAATCGTTACATTCCCTACTTATTACTATTCAAATTTTACACTAGTTATGTGTATTTCCACTTGTCTTGAATTCTACATAAAATTACTATAAAAAAGTTATTTTTTGGTGTATAATTTCAGAGTGGGAGAGTTAAACAAAACATACTCAAACATATATGTGAATATATGAGTGTGAAAATAGCAGATCTAAATCGTACAAATGGTTCTTAAATTATGGCGAAATATACTCGTGTAATTGCCTTATTAAGGGGGAAATATTAGACATGCCCATAAAAAATCAGGAAAGCAGATTCATGTTTAGCACGTCAAATTCCATTTAGCCGACTAATGTTACCAATTCTATGAAAATAAAACTTGGTACAGGGGCAGTCTACATTATGAGAAAAAACATAAGCTATGCTAAAGCTTTATCGGATGCCACGCCTAGTTTTATATCTACCTTAAAAAAAATTACTTTTTCAATTTTACGCTACTACTAAAGCGATTTACATGAAATTTAGCACATACATATATAGAACGACATTGACTTTATACAAAAACATACACTTATTGTTAGCCATGGCCATACCACGCACATTTTTCGACAACAATATTTGACAAAATTTGTGACGTCATTACATGCAATTTACGAATTCTATGAAAACAAAATTTGGTGCCGAGAAACTGTGTCTTATTGGAAGAAATATAAGCTATGCAAGAACTATAAAAAATGTCACGCCCATATTTTATGCCCACTTTTCGAAAACACACAAACAACTTAGCCGATTTTCTTGAAATTTTCTTAGCAGTCTCCTGTGAGTCTCGAAAATCAGAACTGATATTTTATTTCGATCGGAACAGGAGGGATCGGAAAGTAAATATAAATTATTACATATCTAAAGATCTATTATGGTGAAAGCACTCAAACTTTGTGGGAACATAAAATTGCATTGCTTAAATAAAAATAGAGTGGATAGATCGAGGGGGAGTAGTAGTCCCCTTACAAAGCAAATACTAATTTTCACATATCTAAAGGAGTATTAAAGGGAAATTATAAAATTTTTATAAAAATAATTTTGATATCATATTTCGAATAGTTCGCGTAGGTCCAAGGGGAGTAGAAGCCCCATACAAAGTAAATATTAGTTATCGCATCAGAAGTGGCAACAAATCGCACAGGGAAAAGCTAACACTTCTAAAAAATATACTTATGCATAATATAATGTTGATGCTAATATTTATAAAGAATTTGTGCATTCTAAGATAATTCCCGGAAGTAGGTTTTATATGGAAGCTGGGCAATTATGGACCGATTCATATAAATTTTGGCTCTTTGTTTTCTACTTATATAACTTGTTTTTGTCAAATATTATCTCAATACTAAAATTTTTGCATTTAAGAACGAAAAAGTGATTTTAGAAAGAAGGGTTTTTATGTGACCTGTGATCAATTATGAGTCGATCATGAAATTGAGCATACGGATTAATAAAACTTATTTGTGCCAAATTTTATTGAAATATTCCTATTTTTAAGGCATTTGTTTTAATAGGCTTCGTCCTTATAATTCTTATAATTATTCGTGTCAAATTTCATCAAGGTTCCTGTATTTTGTTTACAAGGTATGCACCAGACGAACGGACATTAAATCGATTCAGAAAGTGATTCTGAGTCATATAGTATGCTTAAAGTGGTGCACATAGGGTTCCTATTCGGGAAAAAATTTCCGGGAACTCCTAATAAATATTTTTTAAAACATCACGGTAAATTTATATCAGGAATTTAAATTTTATTATTATTCACATAAAAATTAACATTCCAAAATACATTTTTTTAGTAGAAAATAATTTATATAACGCCTCATTTTGCAATCAGCATTTTTTAAGACCAAGGAACAGCTTCAAAATGTCACATTAAATTACATACAGAGTGAACTTTGGTATCTGTGAAATCACAGGAAGTAAGAGAAAAGACTGAAAATATTTTTAAGATGAGCTGTTCACCATTATACCAACATTTTAAAAAAGTGCGAATGTAATTTTGTTGTATAAAGAAATTTTGGGAATATAGCATTTTATGAACTTTCTAAAGGTGAATAATCTTTAGAGTATTGAAATTAAAATTGTTATTATTTATTTTTTTATTAAACATAAAAACCTACGGATACAATAAATTATAAACAAAAATTATTTAAAATGCGCCAATCTCTTCACTTTCGGTTCTGCTTTGGAACCTAAATTCAAGTTAAATGTAAATTAAACGAAATCCTCAATTCCTTAGAAACGATGCATTTGATTAAAAGATAAGACTGTATTAAATTTTTCAAATATTTTGTTTAAATATCTATAAGATTTTAATTCGCTGATTTAATATACATAATATTTTAAGCGAAATTTTATTTAAATCATTACACAATTCGATTACAATTACTGAATATTTTTGGTACTCGCAACTGTATTTATATGTATTTATATATATATATATATATATATATATATATATATATATATATATATATATATATATATATATATATATAATTTGTTTTCTTCCTGATATCCTTGAAATGACGAATTTGCTGAGGAAACTTACTATTGGGAAATGCCTGTGTACATCTAAAGTAGCTTCCCTTTTCTCATAGTAGATTTGAAAGCTTAAAGACCTCACCATTAATCATTCTTTAGCCAACGCTTAATTTTAAATATTACTTTTTTTATTTCTTTCTACAAAATTTCCTTGAAAAAGTTAATTTATTAAATTTACTTCGAAACAAAATGTCAACACATTATCTATTTTAATTCGATTTACATAACCGAATTAGCTTTTCTTATATCATAATCGAATATTTTGTTTACATACGCCATTAAGGCTGGATTTACACATATATTGCCTGTTCCGAATTATTGAAAAAAGTATTTAAAATTAACAATTCGGTCAATCGTATTTATGTTCAGTGTTGCCAGGAGATGAGAGTTTTTGACACTTTTTAAAGATATTGTAATAAATTTATAAATAAAACATAGAATGGCTGCCAGCAAAATGACCCAATCAAAAATCGTTCAAAAAATTCATATACAAGTTTAGGTTTCATATGAAAAATTACTCAATTTTTTTAAGTGATTTGTCATCATTTTATAACTACAATTCCTTTTTGATTCAGCATTTTCAAATTTTTCAAATTTTGTTCTACTATTTCATTTATCGGGAACATAAAAGGTCTCTGAAATTAGGAACCATAGACGCCATATGTCTAAAAATTTTTAATCTTTAATAATACATGAACAAAGAAAGAAAATTATGCACCAATAGTATTTATATTTTCCATAATATTATTTAATATGAGCTAAATCCATATGCGAACTCTCTTTGAATTTGAAACTTATTTTTATATGATTACATAAGTTTAAATTGTACTAAAAATTTATGACATTTAGAGGAATGTGGGACATTAAAATCTTTGCCTTAAAGAATTTGAAAAATGTTTAAGTCTACTGAAGAGGCTGAAGTAGGATAAAATTTTTGTACTGTTGTATCCATATTAATTTCATTATAATTATCGTTAGTATAAATGTCCTCAGTAAATTTATATTAAATTGTGTTCCTATACTACTTGATTACGGCTGCATTGTTTAAGCTTCAAAAATGTTTCTTAACGTACGTTCAGACTGGTCAAATATTTGAACAAAATGACTTAACCACTATATAAAATAATCCCTAATTTCTCTTTTTTAATGGGAAAGGATTTTTTACTTACCATTAATCATAGCTGACATCAAATATAAAATATTTACCAAATTTTAACATAGTTTTATATATTTTTTTGATGAGAAAATAATTTCTGGACTCCATTTAAATATTTGGCTAATTCTTGCTTAATACAGTACCATTTGTTAATATCTTTTAGTAAGTGTGAACCATATATTGATAACAATTCTTTGATGTAGAAAATCAGAGTCAGAATATCTGACCTTAAATTTGTCGTAAGTTGATGGATTAAGAACTATTAATTTGGATAAATTATTTGATATTATCTAAAATATTTCCAATAACTCCACTTAAAACGGACGAAATAATAATTGTTAGAAAACATCCTTTTTGAATTAGATCTTTCCTCTGTACTGTGTACTATGGTGTGGCTGGGTTGGTTTTGTTAAATAATTCACCAGCTGTTTGGTTTGGGCTACCAGACTGAGCGACGATGGTATCTGGCGGAAGCCGGGCTAAAACTCGCCGGATGGGGGTGGAGTTCTTGCTCGTCTGATAGCCTGTAGCCTAGTACAAAAAAAAATATACCAGCTAAACTAAAAAAAAAAAAAATTGAAGAGGTACCTGAAGTGAACCTTACCTTACCTGTAAATCCACAACCAAAGAAAAATGAAAACAATCTTAGGAGTGTAGCACACTTTCCTGTTGGCGGCTATTTTGCCAACTTTTGGGCCCTCCCTCTAGGAATCCATAAGGATCCCACCTTGATGATTCTATGTCTTTTGAATCATCCCAAACTCACCTTGGCTTAATCCCCTTACCCTCCTATCATCTTACCCGAAAATGTGTTATTCACTCATAATGAGAACGCAAGAAGAATTTCCTTAAAACATTATAAAAATTTATTAAAAATAAAGGTAATTCGTATTACATCTCAACAAGCTTAGCAAATTAAAATAAATTAACAGAAGAAAAACAAAAATATTTAATTATTAAAAAAAAATTAACAGAATTATTTAATTTTAAACAAAATCACTCAAATTCAAATTGAAAGTTAATATCTCCTATATTTTCTTTTACAGGTGATCCTCTGAGGTAGCTGCCGTCCGTCCGTATTTAAAGTCCTAAATGTGGTCCTGTTCAGGTATGTAATATAACTATTTAAAAATATATATATCTCCTTTTCTTCTCTTTTTTTTTATATTTTCTTTTTCTTTTTTGGTAAGGAAAACACTAAAATAATTAGGGGCAAACTACCCTATCTCACGGAACCTAGGCCTGAGCTCAACCCTTCTATCGCGCACCTTACTCTTAATTGTTGTAAGGGACTTGCTAAAAAAAACTAATGTTTTCCCTACTTTAAAACAACAATAAAAGAAATATATATATATGTGATATGAATTGTCCGTTTCAGTCGTTTGTTTTCTGTCCGGGTCTAAGGCAGAATACCTGGCGCCTCTCGGGGATGGAGGCGCTAAAGCTGCTGGCCCAAGTGGAGGATCCCTCGTTGGATGTGGCAGTGGTGGCTGATGGTTATGATTTATTTATTTTTTCTTTTACAGGTTTGATTTTAGTTTTAAGTTTTTTCTCAAATTAATTTTTTTTTATTTTATTTCTTTTCAGCTTTTTTTTTATTTAATTTCTTTTCAGGTTTTTTTTTATTTTTTTGTTTATTTTTTTAAGGTTCCTTTTTTTTATTTCTTTTCAGGTTTTTTTTTTAGGTTCTTAACTTCTAACACTTAACTTTTAACTTTTAAGTTTTAGGTTTTCTATTTTAACTTTTAAGTTCTAGTTATTTTCAGGTTTTCTTTCTTGTTCCTTTTATTTCCACTTTGAAATTTTAACTTTTTAATACGTTTTTTTTTATTTGTATTTTAGATTTTCGTTTATTTCACTTATATTCGTTTTATTTTAACTTTTAAACTGTAGATAGTTTAAGTTTTAGATTTAAGTCGTGTTTTTTTTCTTTAAATTTAAGTTTTAACTTTTAGATTTTAGTTTCTTTACTTTTAAGTTCTAGTTTTTTTTTATGTTTTATGTTTAAAAAATTTTACCTAATAAAAGCCTTTTTTTTACAACTAAAACAATTTTTAGTTTTTACACTTTTACAATTTGGGTTTCTTTCTACCCTTTTGCTTCTGCTGATGTTGTGCCACTTCCCACATCTTACCTCTAGGTCGAAAAAAATCAAAAGGGCCGACATTTTCCTTCTAGCTTTTAATATCACCTCGCCCACGCCACAAGATGTCCTCTCCTGCTTTTTTTTTTTCAAAACTTTTCAGCCATAAGCGGCTATATAATTTCCCTACTTTTCTTTGTTATTTTTTTCTTTATTTTTTATACAAGTTGACAATTGTCAAATTGATGTGTTGACAACTCTTTCCTTTTTTTTCTTTCGCACACAGGGTGCACACGACAAACCCAACCACTCCTGTAGTCCATCAGTGGATACAGGATGGGAGGGAAATTACGTTCCTAATATCGAAAAAAAAAAAACAATTCATTAAATATTTTGTGGAATTTTCGGGGTATTTTAATTATAACGAAAATTTTTCGTCTGGCAACTCTCCCCCATTTTCATTAATAAATACAACCCTATATGGAATGTATTTTTCGGGACTCAATGGCAATCCTAATTGATTGTGAATGAACAGCTGTATGAATGGAATAATGTGTAAACAAAAGGAACGTAGAGAATACTAGTGTGGCCGAAAAAGAAGAAGCACACAAAAAAAATTCTACAGCTAATGGCGTCATGGTAAGTATTTTCTTGATATTTTTAATTCATAGAAAAATATATTAATTCATTTATATTTTACAATAAAATTAATTATTTTAATTGCTTTCTTTTCAGGAAATGATGGTGGATGCGAAGGATGCTGGCGGAATAAAGGTAAGTAAATTAAATTAAAATGAATGAAGTGCGGTTGGTGATTACATCGTTGGTGACGGGCGACGGGCGACGGGCGACGAGGTTTGTGGTAAAATTACAAAATGGTAAGTGTTTATTCTATTTTAATAACCATTATGAAGTTGTTTAAAATATCTTTCTAACTATAAATTTAATTTCATTTTGTTCTCTTTTCAGGAAAATTTTTCAGGATAAAACGGGTGAATAAAAAAAAATGTGTAATAACAAAAATTCTTTTCTTTACAGTGCATGTGATTTCAGAACAGGAGTATTCTGGAAATCAAGATAGCGATATAAAAAGTAAGTATTTTAGTATACACTTTTGTTTTTGTTAAATAAAACAATTTATTTATTGAATTTTTGATTTTTCTTTTCAGCAATAACAATTTTTGGTCATACATAGACGGAGTAGTCAAGGATGGCAAATATTTCCGGATTATAAGGTAAGTGAAAATGCATTAATGAAATAATAGTGAAAAAAATTTTAATCATGGCGGTAATTATGCGCGCGTAACGTGACGTGACGGGCTTTCGTATCGGGAATTTTTCGTAAAAAAAATTAGTGTTGGAAAAAGTGTTCTCGTCGGTTTTAATTAACACGGGTACGTAACGTAACGTGACTTAATGCCCAAAATTTATTAAAATCGGAATTTACGTGATTTAGTGAAAAATAAAATATCGTACGGTATTTAAAATAAATGTTTAAAAAGAAATTAGCAAATACAGTGAGTGTCAAAAGTGTACTTCGAAAAAATTTAATTTTAGTGTGAAAATGTATTAGTGTAATTTTAATTTGTTTCAAGTGTGATAATAGAATAAATTTGAACTTGTAAATTTTACAGTGGGCAACAAAAGTGTGAGTGAATATCAAAAAAATTTAAAAAGTGATGAAATAAAGTGTAAAAGAATTTTTTTTTTCTTGAAATTCAAACAGTGTGGAGTGTAAAAGAAAACTATTAGTGAATTCTAATTATTAAAAAAGCAAAAAAATTGTTTTACTGTGAAGATCAAAAGTGAAGTGATGAAAAGAAAAAAAGATTATAGAGCTTATATCGAAATACTCGTGTTTTTGGGAACATTTAAATTTCAATAAATTCATTTTAATTTCCAAATTAAATTTTTTTTTTCAAAATTTAATAGAAAATAATAACCTAAAATAAAAATTTATATTTATTTAATATTTGATACTTTACTAACAAAATTTTTATATATTCTTTTCTTTACAGGAATTTCCAAGAATTCAATTCTCCTGAAGTAGAAGCAAATTTAAGGAAAAATTCAAATTCGGTGAGCACCAAAATTTTATAAAAAAAATTTAAAAAATTTTTAACATATAAAATAAAAAAAATTGTGAGCAATAAAAATATTTCCTAAAAAACAAATAAAAAAAATTAAAATTAAATAATAAAAAAAATATCGAGTCTCATTGAGACGAAAAGTTTTTGCCAATGCCAAAACTTCATATGGTTGGCAAAATGGTGGAAATACAAGGACTAAAACCACCAAAGATTTCTGAGCCGAAACTCAAAATCTTTGGGGAGAAGGACCCCTTGTATTCCCTGAAAAAAAACTAAAGTTTTATAAAAAAATCAAAGTTTAACTTCAGAAAAAAAATCAAAGTTAAAATTTTCTAAATTTGAAATAAAAAAATTTAACATAAAACAAAATTTTAAATAGTACTAATTCCTTCTTTTCATTTTCACAGATTTTCAACAATTCAGGACAATTTAAGGAATTCAGTCAGCACCCAAAAGTACTAAAACTGGTGAGTGAAGACAAATAATTTTTTTTTTTATACTAATATTTATTTATAAATTAGTCTAACCTTTCTATAGTTATTTATAAATACTTCTTTCTTTTGTTATAATTCTTTTCATTTAATAAAATTAAAAAAATTAGAAATAAAAAGGAACTTCAAAAATTATTCACTTATTGTTTTCAAAAATTTATTTGCCATTGATGATTTTAATTTTACTTGTGTAGAACCGAAGTCATTACCATTATAATTCCTTAAAATTTTTAGCCAAATTTTCTGAGTGAAAGATTTGCAGACCGAAAAGGTATAAATTCATATATTTTCTATAACCTGCTGTAAGATCGGAATCAGACACATGTTATCATGCTAGGTGACTAACAATTCCAAGCTCTTAATGGCAAAGTTTCCCAGAGCGTTTTAAAGGAAATGCACTATTGGCATGATGACGGTTACAAAAGGTAACCAGCTTATAAACGTAAGCGATATGGTTAAGCAAAACAATGAATTTAATAAATGGAATAAATACAGGGAATTAAGATGAAACGATTAAGTGTTCTTGCAAATAAAATAAATCATCAATGGTCGTGGGATTCCAAAAAACAAAAAGAAAAATCTTTAGATATTTAAATGTACTATAAAAATGTAAAATTAAAATAAAGAAAATTAAAATAATAATAGAAATTTTAAGAGCCTTGGATAGGTATACCTTATATATTATTATTGGTAGTTACTAATAGTAGCAAAAGTAGAAAGTTGTTATTTGATAAATAAATAATATTTGAAAATCTAGAAATAAAAATTGCTTCTTTTTATTTAAACTTTTGTAAGTTCGGTATTTTGGACAGAAATGTTAGAACTAAGACCACCAAAGAATTTAAAGCTATTGCTTTAAATCTTTGGCATGAAATACCCCTGACAATTTCCCCTGGAGGTCTGCTACCTCGTATAAACTCTTGCCAATTGGACGAACAATTCGACATTTCAAAAATTGTCTTGTTAGTTTCGCGTTGAAGTTATTTTTAAAATCACTTTGTTGAAAATTACTACGAAAAACTTCTTGACCCGGAATGAATTTCACTTGGCGACAGCGTGCGTTATACGACTTTTCGTTTCTCAAATAGGCTTTATGTAGATTTTCTCTTATCTGTTTTCTGACCAAATCCATTTTGACGGGTTTAGGAATGATATCTGAGTCGGGGTCATCAAGTGTTTGTAACTTTTTGGCTAACTTATAAACGCTTCCATGCGGAATCATGTTCATTCCGAACAAAGCAAAATAGGGTGTAACTCCAATGGACGTTTGTACTGACGACCTTAACGAAAATTCAATTTCGGATAGATATTTATCCCATTCCGTATGATCATTTTGTAAATAAGATCTTATTGCGGCCAAAATCGTCTGATTTACGCGTTCAGACGCGTTTGCTTGCGGCGAGTGGGTGGCAGTTCTTATATGGTTTATTCCAAAGCTATGTACCATATCCTGGAACTCTTTGCCTACGAATTGTTTCCCATTGTCCGACACGATGGTTTCGGGTGTACCAAATTTATGGAAGACTTCAGAAATTAGGAATCTAATGACATTTTTAGAATTTGCCTTGGACATTGCTTTAACTAAAACAAACTTGGTTAGATGGTCTAGCACAATAAATATAAAACTGTTGCCGTTTTTCGACCTTGAGTACGGTCCTAAAAAGTCCACGAAAATACGTTGGAATGGACGTTCCGTTATTGATTCGGCTCCCATAGGAGGTCGCATAGTTACGTTTGCCGGTTTGGTTTCTCTGCATGTTTGACATTTGGCCACGAAAGGACGAACTTGCGAGTTTTGATTTGGCCAATAAAAATATTCCTTCACGCGTCGTAAAGTTTTGCCGAATCCTCCGTGCGAAGATTGTGGTGGGTTATGGCAATTTTCAATGATTTTGTTGGTAAGCTCTAACGGTACCCAGAGTTTCCAAGCAAAATCTTAATTTAAAGGTTGGCCGTCATAATGCGAAACACGCTTGTAGACATAATTGTTTATCACTTTGATGTCGGGTAATTGTTCCGAGTTTTCTCTGACTTTGGCGATTAAATCCAGGTAATCGTTGCTTTTAAAATACTCTGAATCCATGTCAATAAAATTTTCTATATTCGCAGTTATTTCCTCCATCTTGTAGCGAGAAAGCGTATCTGAAACTATGTTTTTCGAACCAGGACGATGTTCGATGGTGAATGAAAAAGCTTGCAGATGAAGACTCTATCGAGCGAGCCGACCACTAAGGTCTTTGTGTGACATTAGCCATTTAAGGCTGCTGTGGTCAGTTATCACGGAGAATGGCATCAGCTCGATGTATGGCCGGAACTTTTTGATGGCGAGTACGACAGCCAAGCACTCCCTCTCGGTCACGGAGTAATTTTTCTGCGCCGAAGTTAGCTTGTGGGAGAAGAACACGATGGGATGTGCTCCGTCGACCTCATCCTTTTGGAATAAAACAGCTCCAACTCCCAGATCGGATGCATCGCACTGCACATAAAAGTGTTTGCTGAAGTCCGGGTGGACGAGTACGGGGCTTGTGGTGAGGGCTGTCTTTAGCTTGTCAAATGCCTCTCTGGCGTCTTCCGGGAACGTGAAGGATTTTCCTTTCTTAAGGGTGTTGAAGATCGGCGAAGCTATTATGGCATAATCGGGGATAAATCGCCTGTACCAGCTGGTGGCTCCCATGAAGCTACGGACCTGCCTAGCGGTTTTTGGGTAAGTGTACTTTACGATTGTCTGAATTTTCTCGGGATCAGGCTTTAACCTCCCTCCTCCTACAATATATCCTAGGTACTTCAACTCCCTAAAACAGAACTTCGACTTAGCGACGTTAATGGTCAATCCCGCCGATTCCAAACAATCAGATACCCTCTTAAGCAGACCCAGGTGAGTTTCAAAATCTGGAGATACAACGCCGAGGGTTTTAACGTGAGTACCCGTCCATGTGGACCCAACCTCACGGTGCTCTTCGCACAGGGTGAATACAATGCGTCCACCAACGCCCCCAAGTCTGACCAAGGTCATCCTTGAGTTACCAATTTGAAGTCATGTATTTGGACATGACCTCCCCCTTGGTCAGGAGCGGAGCCTATCTAACACTCCTTCCGATCTATGGGTCACGGCACCTGGTTGCAATGCAACTCCACACTGAGCCTGCGCCCTACCCGCGATTTGGGTCTAAACCACAGCCACCACGTTACTCCCTGAAGGGCCGCACCATTGCCAGGCTGGAACCGGAGTTCCAGGGGCTCCTGACACCCGTGGTACCAGTATTAAGTCACCGGTCGGACCTCGTAGCCAAAGACTGACTACTACCAGTTGAACTCCAAACAGTTCGGGACTGGTGACCCGCCACCACATACAGAACAAACATCAACATAAATGGACAACAATTACCTCACAAACAATCAACAGTCGCCCTCACGGGCGATTCGTTGGCCACATGGTGTGACCCAGCACAGGACAAAACGCACAACAACCAGGACAAGTTCGACGCTGGCACCCTCGCGGGTGTTCTTGGTCACAAGAGTCACCCGGGAACAAACAACGAGGGAGCAGAGAAAAACACAGCAGGAGGGACAGCAAATGAGACACCAGGAAGAGACGAAACAAGAGGCACAGCAACGGCGAAACAGGAACGCGAAGTCGGAGCAAGAACCCGCAATCCAGCCTGCCAACCACCGCCAGCGGGCATATACATACCCGCAAACCGGGGACAAGCAACAGCGACGAAAAGAGCAACCCAGCAAAGTGCAGGGAGCACCACCACGGTTGCTCATATAGAGGCCGCCTCCACTACTCATGTCTCCTTCTTCTCCTATCAAATACCATCCGGGCGAAATCGCCCAGCCCCCTAAATGTCCGCACGTCCACTAAGGCCCTACTAAAATCCCAACCCCCCGCAGTATGAGCTATGCCCATACCATCTAAATTCCTAATGTCGTCATAGTAGTGGCATGTCGTCAGTACATGCCACACGTCCTCAAGTCCCCTCTCGCACCCACAGTTCGGAGTGTCGGACAGACCTCTCTTATGCAAAAATGCATTGAGTGAGCCATGTCCCGTCAGTATAAAGCCCAGACTCAGGCCGAAACCAAAATCTGGACGTTGCCGTACGAAGTCCGCGTCACGTATGAACTCATACGTTACCCTCCCATTGTCACTGTTCGTCCATCTCGTCCTCCACCTAGACAGAGGACACTCCTCTAAGTGTGCCTTCACCAGCAAGCTATCCCTATCCACCAGATCAGAAGTAGATACCCAGTCATGGCCAAGAAGCGGTAGCCCCTTCTTGATCTTGAAGGCAATAGCACGACGTATTACCTCCAGATCAAGAGGTGCCACACCCAGAAGAACCTGTAGTGCGTCCGTCGACACTGTCCTACAAACTGGCATGCACGCCAACATCGCGACCCTTTGGCAGGATAAGACCTTGTTTCTGCCAACAACAGACATAACCGTTTCATACCATACAGGGGCACCAAACGTTGCACAAGCAACGAAAAGCCCCCCATACACGGTACGAACAGCACGCCTACTGAGGCCCCAGTCACTCCTGAGGATGCGCCTAACCTTACCTGCAACACTAGACAGTCTGTCCCTTATGTGAGTAAGATGAACCAGGAAGTTCATCCTCTCACTCATCATTATTCCCAGATACTTGACCTCAGTCGCATATCTGAGACTAACGTTGCCAGTCCGAATGAGCGGAGGACGGCCCCGAGATAACTTGCCCTTAAGCAACATTATCTCGGTTTTGTCCATCGCCACTTCGACGCCTGAACGACCGCTCCACTCACATACATCACGCATGACCTGCGCACCCCTGCTTTCTAGATCAGCACGAGACTGACCTTCGACAAGGATGAGCAAGTCATCCGTATACGCACACACCTTGAAGGAACGCCCGAGCTGCGCCAACAGAGGATCCATCATAAGGTTCCAAATAAATGGACCACAGATGGAACCCTGCGGACACCCACGAGTGACGTCCCTCCAAACCGTGTCGCTGGCACCTACGATACAAGCCCGTCTGTCGCAGAAGTAGCTCCTCCAGAGGGCTAGCTCCCGACAGCCCACTTCTTCCAGCCTTCTAAAGACGCTACTCCACGACAGGTAGTCAAAAGCACCCTTAAAGTCTACGAATATGCCAAGAACATACTTGGCCGTAGACTCACTAACGCTCCTACGGACGTGCAGCCATGCATCCTCAACGCACCTACCTTCCCTAAAACCGAACTGGAACTCGGAAGGTCCCTCGCTGGCGTCCTCCCTCAGTCGAGACACCATAATCCTTTCCAGCACTTTTGCAAGTACCGGAAGGAGGCTGATGCCCCGATAAGAACGAGGATTACTCCTCACCCTATCAGGAGACTTCAGGAGGACTACAACGCGAGCGCGCTTCCAAGCTCCGGGGAAATAGCCCTCACTCAGACACTTCCCAAAGACCGACTCCAAATGTTCAGGTATGGCCTTCCAGATGCTTTTACACATCTCTCCAGTCATACCATCAATACCCGGAGACTTCCTACTCCTGACCCGACAAATACTGTCCACAACCTCCGATCTCTCCAAGTTTGGAGGATCAACCATCTCCCTAATGAGAGGAGAGTGGTCAACCGGTTCCGCACTTGGGAAGAAAACCCCCAGAAGTTCGTCAGTACATTCCCTCCAAGTCGACAATGTAACATTGCCCACCTGAAGAGAAGCTAAATCAGCCAGCCTATCCCTCCTACCCCTGCACACCCGGTAAACCCTACCCCAGGGGTCATCCCTGTTGTCCCGTACAAAGCTCCTCCAATCGTCCTCTTTTACCCTAACGATTCTGTTCTTGTACGTCCGAAGAGCAGACCGATAGTCAGTTTCACGCTGAACCCGATCATCAGCGTTGGTACGCCTGGCCCTCTGGAAAGAATTCCGGAGTTGCCTGACTGACCTTCGCATCTGATCAAGTTCGCTAGTCCACCAACTGACCTTGCCAGGCTTTGTCTCACGACGTCGGCCTAGCAAGGAATCATTTGCTGAACACATCCACTGATCTATACAGTCTATCTGGTCATCAACCGTCAGTGCCCTAAAGTCATCAATTGACTGCGATGAAGCAATCGCCCTAACGAGTTCCGAGTAATTGTCCCAGTCAACGTTACGATCCCTCCACCTTCTAAGAGGTGCTGTCTCCCGAGTCCGTCTGTGATAAGAGAGCACAATCTCAATGAGATTGTGGTCACTAACACCCCAGTCGTCACACACCCTCCACCTAGAACTGAAAACTGTCATCGCTACCCCGTTCGCAGCTGTCACGTCTATGTCACTGACTCCCCTGGGACCGTCAAAAGTATAATGGTCACTCGGCTCATTTAACACCATGACGCTCTTTGTGACCAGCCACTCACTAAGCATAACTCCTCGTACATAGTTCTGATGAGCAGGAGCTAACCTACCCATCTTCGAGAACCACATACGAGAGCATGCGTTTGCATCCATGCCTAGGATTACAGGATAACTACTCACGAGGAGTAGCACCGAATCCATGTAACTTAAATACGGTTCCAGAGGCCCCCCATACCTACAATAGATGCTAGCCAAGAGCATCCTCCCAAAACCCCCTTCCACTGACACGCAGACCCCCCATTGGCTACGACTAACTACGGTACAGTCAAGGTCCCTGTCATTCACAATAACTGCAGAGTCTCCCCCACAGTCCGTAAAGACCCGCATACCCCCCGGCAAACCCCTAATTTGACCACCCGTAGTATACGGCTCCTGCACAAGTGCAAAAGTCGCCCCCAGGTCACGTATCGCCTGCCCCAGCTCGCAGATCACCGTATATGACCGCTGGCAGTTGAGCTGCAACATTTTCAGGTCCTGCTCCATTTCAGTGGCGTGCATTAGCCCTGGCAACAATGGCGCTGTACACGGGACAGGACGCCGACATCATCAGATGGCCGGACGGGAGTCCCTTAAACGCACAGTTCCGACAATTCACCTCGTTTGTGCAGCGTGAGGCCACATGGCCAGCCTGTCCACAAACTCGGCAGACTCCCTCCTTCATCTTGCACTCCCGCACCATGTGGTCGAAGCCCAGGCACCTGTAGCAGCTCGGGACGGCATCGTGGAGCCGCACCAAGAAGCTGAACCACTTGATGTAGCACCGGCCATTATCCAGCAAAAGCTGCATGGCCTCGCTACATCCCTCCAGCACCACGTTCACAGGTCCACCTGTAGGCTTCCATGGGCCAGTCACCAGCCTCACGGACTTCCGAAACACCTCAGGAGTCATACTATGCTTGAAGTGCACCACCACCAACACCAGACTCGTGAACGTCGAGTCGCCCTCGGAGTCGCTCGTTCTCAGCAACGAGTCGCATCAGGAGGGACTCGTACCTGCTAGAGTGCTCCATCACACTCTTCGCCATACTGGGAGAGACGCCGTCGACCATGACCTCCTCCAGGAGGCTCGTCGTGACGGCCTTCATCTCCCCGATAACACCGGGCTCCAGCGCAGCTAAAGCCCTCTTCCTGGGTCTGCTCTCCCTCTTCTCCCTCGTGCCAGCAGCCGCACCAACGGCGGCACCAGCACCAGTAGCGCCAGAAGCAGCAGCACCAACCGCACCATCAGTGCCGACAGCACCAGCAGCACTGGTAGCACCGACGGCAGCAATAGCGCCATTAGCACCAGGGGCAGCGCTAGCAGCAGCACGGGTCGCAAGCGGCGTTCCCGGCTTAAAGCGCTTCCCCTCGTCAACGTCCGCCTCAGAGCTCGAAAGCTCACTCTCCGTATGCCTCACACGCGGCATCGGAGCTGGCGGCGGACCCATCGCCGCATCCGTCGGCGCCTCAGAAAGGTCGGACGCATCGCCCTTCCCCTTCTTACGGCGTCGCTCGGGCGGCATCGCAAATCAACAAAAGTCAAAAGTCAAAGAGACACCTATCTTACAATAGCTGTACACTTTGAAATCAAACTCACAAACCAAGGGCAAAGCAGTCGTCAATAATCCAATTAGCACCAGGGGCAGTCAAATCCGAATAGCAAATCCAAGAATCAAAAGCCAGGTACACAACCAGACGTCAACAATACGGCAATACCGATAATCGCACACAAAGTGGCAACGCCAATCTTCGGGTTAGTCGAAACTAACCTTACTTTCTGCCGGAGATGTTTCGCTCTCGTATCTTCTATATTGGGTCAAAAACGCTCTCTCCAAATCCTCCCAAGTTTGTATTGGTGTAAGTTTTCGCACGTTCCAATACCAATCTAGCGCTTGTCCTTCCAGCAACAAATGGAAACTGCGACGGATATCATTAAAGGAGCAGTTGTAGTCTTGACGTAAAACGTCGACTCGAAAAATGAAGTCCTCTGCGCTCATGGATTTGGTTGTACCATCGAATTTAATTCCCCATTTGGACAAATCTATCTTCCTTGGAGTGGTAAACGTGAACTTCGGTGGCAAGCTAGGTGCTAGAGATGATTGGGCTGTAAATACAGGTGCTTGTGGTGGCATTGGCTGCGGTGGTGGAACCGGGTGAACATTCTGGTAAGTATACTGGTTTTGCTGCTGGGAGCTTGGTGCAGGTAAGTTTTGTTGAGTTTGTATATTATGTAGATTACTCACGTTTTGCTGCATTCCAGGTGGAAGTGGTTGCGGATTTAATAATCCTAAACTTGCAGTAGGTGGTGCTGGTGGAGGATTTAGGGGACTGCCTGTTACCTGATAGCACGAGCTATCTCCTGCTGCATTGTGCTTCACAATTCGGAAATCTGTCTGGCGAATTCCTCCTGCATAAAAGCAAACATATCAGCCCCTAAAGCAGGGTTGTTACTAGCTGGTGGAGGTGCTGGAGCCGTAGCTACATTCTGACGGAATTCCTGCTGCACATTCCTAGCAGTAATGCTACTATACTCTGGTGATGTTATAGAGCTATGTGACATACGGGATTCGTTGGAAAAACCGGTACGGTCATGAGCCAACGACATGAATTGCTGTACAGCTAGTGCTATGGTTGCCGTAGATGTAGTTACCGTAGTTGGATTCGGTACTGAGACACTTGGTGCGGTCGTGGTAACGACTGTTGATTGGGTAATGCGTTGAACGTTTTCCATATTCAGCACGGTGTCATAAACTCTACCTTCGGATTCTTGTGTATTACGATTGGAACGCGTTAAAACCATACTTCCAAAAATTACCAAGAAAAATTACTAAATTTACTTTACCAAATTCAACTTCTACTCAGAAATAATAACGCGAAAATCATCGAACTATAAAAAGAAAAAGCTTTATAAAAACAATAAAATCCAAATAAAAAAAGAATAAAAAAAAATAAAAAAGAATAAAAAAATAAAAATAATAATAACCCAATTCTTTGTAACGCAAAGCTATTGAATCACCAAAAAAATAATAAAAAAAATAAAAAGGATATGGAAAAATAAAAATAATAAACGCGATAATTGTTTCAAGTTTTGCAACAATTATAATAAAATAAAACTAATATGATAAATAAAATAATTAAAATAAAAAAATAAACTATAAAATCCAATAAAAAGATAATCAAAATAAATCCCTTCCAACTGGAAAGTAATAAAATAAAAAAAAATTGGTAAAAATATAAAAAGAAATGCTGCGTAACAATAGGGTTTTCAGGGTAAGGAGGATAAGCCAAGTAAGTAAGTAAATAAGAAGGTAAGTTCTAATGAATTTAAAACTCTCAATGCCACACTCTAATTTTGCTTTGCTTTCTATTTCCAGGTCCCTTTGGTGATGGATTGGTGAACATGGATTCAGCTTCATCAGTGCTCTAGCTTAGATTTGTTGTGGAGCAACTTGATTATGGTTCGGAAACCCAAAATTAACCCAGGACTACCGACAACAGACCTGCTATCTGAAATGCATTTTTAAACCAAATTCACAGATGCTGAATGGAATCTATTGGGAAACAAAAAGACAAGTGTTTGGAGGGAATTTATGAGCTGGGGTCGAGTTGTAGCGGTGCGGACTATCGAGGTTTCCAAACATCACGCAGTCTCAACTCTTGCCCAACCCACAAATTTTGGAACATTCTATACTAAAACGACTACCCTTGCTGTCGCAACGCGAAAAACACTAGAACGTGCAGTTCTTTCGGGACTTACAGTCTCAGGTGAGTTGCTTTAATATAGAAAAGTCTATAGAAATTACTAATTAAAAAAAAATCAAAACAGGTCCCTAAACCTACTACTATGTCGCTACGCGTTGAGGACTCTTAGCTGACTCAAACGGGACTTACATCACTTGTAGGCAAAGGATCTGCCTAAAGAAAAACTAGTGGACTGGTTCACTTCGAGCCCCACGTTGGGCGCCATTTTTGTACTGTGTACTATGGTGTGACTGGGTTGGTTTTGTTAAATAATTCACCAGCTGTTTGGTTTGGGCTACCAGACTGAGCGACGCTGGTATCTGGCGGAAGCCGGGCTAAAACTCGCCGGATGGGGGTGGAGTTCTTGCTCGTCTGATAGCCTGTAGCCTAGTACAAAAAAAAATATACCAGCTAAACTAAATAAGAAAAAAATTGAAGAGGTACCCGAAGTGAACCTTACCTTACCTGTAAATCCACAACCAAAGAAAAATGAAAACAATCTTAGGAGTGTAGCACACTTTCCTGTTGGCGGCTATTTTGCCAACTTTTGGGCCCTCCCTCTAGGAATCCATAAGGATCCCACCTTGATGATTCTATGTCTTTTGAATCATCCCAAACTCACCTTGGCTTAATCCCCTTACCCTCCTATCATCTTACCCGAAAATGTGTTATTCACTCATAATGAGAACGCAAGAAGAATTTCCTTAAAACATTATAAAAATTTATTAAAAATAAAGGTAATTCGTATTACATCTCAACAAGCTTAGCAAATTAAAATAAATTAACAGAAGAAAAACAAAAATATTTAATTATTAAAAAAAAATTAACAGAATTATTTAATTTTAAACAAAATCACTTAAATTCAAATTGAAAGTTAATATCTCCTATATTTTCTTTTACAGGTGATCCTCTGAGGAAGCTGCCGTCCGTCCGTATTGAAAGTCCTAAATGTGGTCCTGTTCAGGTATGTAATATAACTATTTAAAAATATATATATCTCCTTTTCTTCTCTTTTTTTTTATATTTTCTTTTTTGGTAAGGAAAACACTAAAATAATTAGGGGCAAACTACCCTATCTCACGGAACCTAGGCCTGAGCTCAACCCTTCTATCGCGCACCTTATTCTTAATTGTTGTAAGGGACTGGCTAAAAAAAACTAATGTTTTCCCTACTTTAAAACAACAATAAAAGAAATATACATATATGTGATATGAATTGTCCGTTTCAGTCGTTTAGGTTTTCTATTTTAACTTTTAAGTTCTAGTTATTTTCAGGTTTTCTTTCTTGTTCCTTTTATTTCCACTTTGAAATTTTAACTTTTTAATACGGTTTTTTTTTATTTGTATTTTAGATTTTCGTTTATTTCACTTATATTCGTTTTATTTTAACTTTTAAACTGTAGATAGTTTAAGTTTTAGATTTTAATCGTGTTTTTTTTCTTTAAATTTAAGTTTTAACTTAAAGATTTTAGTTTCTTTACTTTTAAGTTCTAGTTTTTTTTTGTTTTTTTATGTTTAAAAAATTTTACTTAATAAAAGCCTTTTTTTACAACTAAAACAATTTTTAGTTTTTACACTTTTACAATTTGGGTTTCTTTCTATCCTTTTGCTGCTGCTGATGTTGTGCCACTTCCCACATCTTACCTCTAGGTTGAAAAAAATCAAAAGGGCCGACATTTTCCTTCTATCTTTTAATATCACCTCGCCCACGCCACAAGATGTCCTCTCCTGCTTTTTTTCAAAATTTTTCAGTTGACAATTGTCAAATTGATGTGTTGCCAACTCTCCTTTTTTTTTCTTTCGCACACAGGGTGGTCGTGTGCACCCTGTGTCATAGAGGTTTTTGGTAAACAAACTTTTCTAATTGTATTTTTATATGGTTTTATTTTGTCAAGAACTGATTTATGCTTAAAATTATTTAATTTATTGTTTTAATAACAATATTATCAATATGTTTAAGGATTGCATTTCGTAGTTTAGGATCTGCTTTCTTTTTCCTCATTTTATTTATTTAATAGAAAATAAAATTACAATTTCTTACAGGCAAACATAAATATTATTTTTAAAGCTATTTACATTAAAGTGTTTTTCATAATCATTCAATAATAAAGTCTTATTATTTAACTAAGTTAAAAATATTCCTCTTAATGCGGATTGAATTTACTGAGAAATTAATATATGGGATGAAAGTTGACATAATTGGTTCGAAAACATTTGACTTTTAAAGGAGTATAATTTCTAGTTGGACGATTTGGTATTACAAATTCGATCTTACGAAGCAGGAACTCAGAATTAATTGAACCGTTTACTAAATTAATTATAAATGGAATATTCATATATTTTCTCCTACTTTCAAGAGTAGGGCGATCATAAGCTGTAATCGACTTTGATATGATGGTAAATTAATATTCGGATTCCATGGAAGGTTATCAAGACAAAATAAAAGAAATTGTTTCTGGGCCGATTCAGTTTTCTTAATATGAACTTCGTATTGAGGACCACAGACTACGGAAGCATATTCCAGGTTTGGTCTTACGAGAGATGGAAAAATAAGGTTCATTAAACTGTCTTCCCTAACGATTGTGAAACGTAGGAATTAAAGGATAGTTTACAATCAAGCAACACACCCAAATCAAGAAATTCTTCGACTAGATCAAGTTGATATTCATTTATTGTGTATCTACAGAGTACTGGTGTTTTTCTGTAGAATACCATGTGTTTACACTTTCTTAAATTCAGATCCATTAGATTCATCATACAGCAATCATAAAGATTGCCAAGATCTTATTGGAATAATGAACATTAATAGGAATAGTTAGAGCTATGGAACAGCTTTACATCATCAGCATACACTGATATTCTAGAATTCTTAATGCAAGCTGGTAAATCAGAAATGGTTTTTGCTGTACATTCTTTAAATAATATACATTTGTATCTATTTTTAATATCTATTTTTAAGATATGTAAAAATGCATTTAAAGAAAACAGGAGAAAATCCGTGTTTATCCAATTTGATCAATATTAGATCGTGATTTACTTTATCAAAAGCTTTACTGAAATCTGTATATATTATGTCTAGCTTTAAACCGGTATTAAATACAGTTATAACTGAGGTTGTGAACTCCAAAAGGTTAGTAGTTGTGGAACATCGATTTATCTAATGTTGAACAATTTATTAGGGTTGCAGCAAGAATTGGGTATGGATAATTGGAAAGTTGATGTAATTCTTTATCAAAATATATGGATGAGAAGCAGCAAACATATCGCAATTATCTTCATCGTTTGAGGATTCTTTGTCTCCAAATTTCATCATGGACGGATATCCAAGGACTCGACGCTTAGAATTTACAAACTGGTAGAAATATTTTGGATTATTTTTAAAGTTTTTTTTCACCTTAAAAAATTATGATTTTGATATGGAGTATCTCATTTAATGAATAGACAAACCGGACTTTTTTATTTTCTATAACATTTATTTTTCAAATTTTTCAAGCTATTGAGCTACTTTGTATTCCAAGGCGGTCCATGATCAAATATTTTGCCAAGCTTGTTTATGTTATTTATTTGGAAGAGTCTTAAATCGGCAATAGCATTCAGTAATTCAATCTTACTGATGGGCTTATAAAGCATGAATCAGGAGTTTCACACCATTTAATGTTTGGAATATTAAAATCACCAAAAACAATTATGGTATCTCAGGTTTGGGTTGATTAGTTACATCATTACATTACATTATCGCGTTTGCATGTTGTTCATAAATGCAGGAGGAATATAATAGAAAGTTATAAAAATTGTTCTAAATTTGGCTTTAACACATACGGCGAAAAAAATCAGTATTTTGATCATTGTTAAGAGCTATTTCTTCCGAAAGAAAAAGAATTGAGACAGAAAACAAAACTCCAATACCTTCTCTACCCACTCTATCACGTCTAAAAATTTTAGAAGGTGGGGATAAAAATGAATCTCATGTAAAAATAAATGAAGTCAATTCATACATAAATCATTTAACCATCAATAACATCATATTAATGGCACATCATAGTGTACTACAAAGCAAAAAATGCAATTTATCCATATAAGAGAATTAAAATATTCACTATATATCCAGGAAATCATTCATTATCTCTAGATAATGTTATACTTGGACAATTATCAAATTTTTTTATTTTTTGGAATAGTGTTTAACGAAGCTAATACTGGAGATAGAAAAGAAAATCCATATAACTTTCAACATTTTAATTTATAAAGATTTAATTTGATTGTTAATGGAGTACAATTTCCAGCACAGCTAATAGAATTTAACTATAATAACGGGAGTATATTAAGTACTCGCGGATATCAAACACCATTTAAAGGTACCGGAATTTATCATTTTTATAAAGGACATCAAAGAACTATTGATAACGGATATTTTTACTAGCTTAATCCACTGATTTTTACATCAGCAATGAACCGCTTTTAATCTGAAAATTCAATTCATCAATGTACATCAATATAGCACGTTCGCTCAACCAATCACAATTTTTATAATTTTGTGAAATGTTTGGAAACACTTTTTGGATGAGTTCGGGTTTTGATTCGGTAAACTGGCAGAAAGTGACGGAAAATTTAATAAAGCCGGTCGAAATATCAACGGGAATTTTGCCGTTATCAATGTCCAGCAATTTTTTTGAAAATACTTCTCCAGATTGGTTGTTCTGCAGCTCGATATGCGTATTCGTAGTCAGTTTGAGTTTCCTGACGTGTGTCCACAATACGGACGACTTCAAACATGCATTAATTTCATCGGCTGGCGTTGGCCATGGAATCACTGGCAATGTTTGTCGAAAATCATTTGCCAACAGAATCATTGCAATACCAAACTATCTGGAATCGTTTTGTTTAATGCCTCCAAAGATTTATTATGCGACATTGTACACTCAACCCAAACGATTAGTTTCCTTTGCTGCAAAACTTTGTTTTTGCGTCGCAGTTCTTGATTAAATGCATCGTTCATCGGACGACTGGGAGCTGTCAGATAATATCTTGTTCGACATCATCAAGCATATGTCCTCAATTGTTGTAAATTTCTTCACTCAGTTGTAAATTTGGATTTAATGCTGTAACAAGCATATGATGCAAAATATTATCACATTCGGTTTAGATGGAAAGCATGTGAGATAATTACCGAAAATAATTTTCGTATTTGATGAGCATTTGACGAAAGCATAGCATCTCCGAGAGTGTAATCCCATTCTCTAGCAATCGCAAACGTTGGGTCGTCTCTATACGTGCCACACAACTCACCATATATAATTCGCAAATCTTGGAATGATTTTGGACCACGAACGTTAAATAAAAGCAAATGCAAATAGAAGCACTCATCGTTTCTTGGATGGACTGTGTAAAAAAAATACATGAAGGTAATCTGGAACTAGATTTCCTTGTTTCGCCGTTGAAATTTCTTTGACGATTGATACACACGCTGCAGCTGATTATTTCGCCGATGAAGAACGATATCACGGGATTGAAATTTTTCACCAACGACGACAATGGCGACATCATCAATTGTTGGTCATGTGTGTTCTCCTTATCGGCTCTGATTGGATCTGGATTGTGTTGATGGAAAAAAGTTTGCAGTTGTTCAACAATTGGTCCTTTTACCGAATTGTTGTACGTATAGTGCTGATCTACTTCTTGTGACACATTGCTCATGAAGTAAATTTGCTGAAATTTATAGCAGCACCAGGAACTGGTAAAAGTGAACCTGCTCGATGATATTTTTGGCCTTGAATCTATAATGTTTAATTTATATGAACAAAAAGTAATTGCTGTAAGTGATTGTATTGCAATTACCTTGAAAGTAGGTATGAAATTATACCAAACCACATTTTTATGCCAAATGAAGTCATTTGGAAACAATTGTTGTAGTTCTGGATATTTATCGGAAAGTGTTTGGAATATGTTCCAGAAAGGTGCTAATTTAACTTTACCATTTGCGCAATACAATCCAGGAGTGTATATTTTAATGCTTGTCAATGTGGACACACAAAGCTCATCGTTCCAATAGCAACGGAATGGTGTGTACTGTAAACATTTGTTCGTCTTTTTGCACTAACATTTGCACTTATTCCTACTCGGATGGATTCCACTGAACGATTGTGTCTCATTCGATATATATCTACTTTGTTTGCATATTCTCTTTCTTCTTGTGTATGTGCTTGAAAGTGTTTGTGATGATTCCATTCGATTTCCTTTCGCTCTTGATTAGATCGAAAATACACTTGGTTTGAAGCATTGCGAGATCTGCGACCTAAATTGTTCCTTCTTAGTGGCGGCATTGTAATGTTCAGTATTTATTCACTTCACTTATTTCTTATCTTTTAAAAGTTTACAACTTCAAAAGTCACCGAGGTTAATCTATTAAGTTGTTTGAGATAAAGCGATGTTACATTTCAATTTATGAAATGATTGCAAAGTACTTACAATGGAATCTTAATTGAAAAAAAAGCTTATTACCATTAAAAAAATATTCAGAAACACTTTAATTTTTTTTAAATTCACACTAAACTTGTTTTATTTTTCGCTAATCGTTTAATTTGGTTCACAATTCGACAATTAGCAATCAATAAACATTTGCCCATGTGAGAAAATTAATTGGAATGTAAATAAAATAACAGTGTTTTGAACAAATCGCGAAACAACATAAAAGTAATGACAAATCAGTTGCTTACATCCTGAGAGTATAACGAACAAACTAAAACAGAATTAACAGAATATGTACTTAGTTTATCTTGTAAGTTATCGTGGAAAGTGAATACAAAAATTAATAAATTAAATTTGAAACTTCTTCAATATCATAACGAACAAAATGGAAAAGTATTGCGCAAAACCATTGTTCGTATTGAAAGTTATGGTCTTGGGTCCACACAAAAGAAATTTTACATGACACTTTTATTTTTCTTTCCCCGTTTTGCGTGGATAGTTAAACTTGTACATGAAGTAACCCGAAGATTAAAAAAAAAGATGGGCACAGAAGTGGCAGTGGATAATTTTTCTTTCAATAAAAAACTTTTTTTACTCAAAATATCGTAAAAATGGGCGTGATCAATTTTCTTTTTTCTTTTCGTAAAAAATCAAATTGGATATCTCAGATTTTAGATAAATTAAAATTAAAAAAGTGCGCGTAAAAGTGGTCGTGTTCAATTTTTCTTTCCATAAAAACCTATGTTGGGTTACGACGAACATTTAAAAAAATTGACAAATTGGTCCAGCCGTTATACGATTTTAGATAAATTGAAAAAGGGGGCGTAAAAGTGAGCATTGTCAAATTTTTTTTCCGTAATAACCTTAGATACGTTACGACGAACATTAAAAAAGTTAGACAAATTGGTTCAGCCGTTCTACGATTTTAGATAAAAATCTAACTTAGAGAAATCGGTGCAGCCGTTCTTATGTGATGCAATTATCAGCGAACGACATTTGGTTTCTATATATATATATATATATATATATATATATATATATATATATATATATATATATATATGTTTTTTCAATCGTAAATATAGTCAAATTTTTTCTTCTAAGAACCTATAATAATTAAGATATAATTTTAGTTTATATTATTAAATTCTGATGATAACCGATTTCCAAACAATTTTTTTCTTCTGTGTACACCATATAATTTTATAATGGTCTCTGATGTGTTATTTCGCATTATTTCCTGCAGCCTTCTCCAGCTCCATACAAATTTTAATTATAATGGATTAATAGCATTTTGAGATATTAATAAAAAAGTTGTGATAAGGAATTTTAATGCAAATAAGTTTTTTGAAGTCAGTAAAAAAATGCATAGATACCAAGTCATTATTATTAATAACTCAGAAATCAATTGAATAATTATGATGAAAATTTACATAGATATTACGGTTATAATAGTGAATCATATATATGTATATTAGGTTTTTTAACGTCATACAACTTTAAAAAAATCTCTATCTGAGATTTACCAATGACGTCGACTTTTGCATGATATGCAGTTTTTATGAATTCCAATATAGCTTCTAAACGATTAAGATCATTTTTAGATAAACTCCACAGAAGACAATACAATTGTTCATGTTTCAATGTAATCACCATGGTAATTAACTTCGTTATGATGTTGATAAAGATTAGCTGCGCATGCATACAGGTATTCTGTGAATTTTCATTAGGTAAAATATTTGAAAGAGTCAATTTGGAAGAGTACCTATACCGAATTCATTGATATTATATGTTGCTGTTAGGTATCACCGGAAAGGATATTACCTGTGCATTGTCACTAGCTCATAAAAATATAGATTTTGAACCATCAGTAACAGATAAATGCTGTAGCTAGGTATCACCGGAAAGGATACCTGTACATTGCCACTAGATCATAAATATATAAATTTTTAACCATCACCAATAGATAAATACATTTGTTAAATTTAGGTAAACACCATCAATGTAAACTAATAAAATACTTATTGATTAAGTTAAGATAGACATTTCTTGTTTGTTTTATTATTTTAAATTCATTAATAGAAATATATGAATGCTTAGAAAAGGATAAAGATTTACTTGGGAAATGTGGAAACCCTATTAAAAATAAAAAATATTTATTAACTATTTTTATAAAAATATTTTATGTATAGATATTATTAAAAGTATACAGAAATATTCATAATTTTCTAAATAATTATTCACGCAAAGTGTTTTGTTTGAAATATTTTTATAGAAAATATATGTATAGAGAAAAAGAAAAACGGGTATTAGAATTTTTTCTTGGGGTTTTTATTTAGCTCGGGTTTTTTCTTAATTTGTACGTACCGTACGCTCGGGTTTTACAAAAGTAAGTAAGTGTATATTACAAAAAATTATGTATAACAACAAAATGGGAAAATGTCAAAT
This sequence comes from Protocalliphora azurea, assembly GCA_932274085.1. Lineage (NCBI taxonomy): Eukaryota > Metazoa > Arthropoda > Insecta > Diptera > Calliphoridae > Protocalliphora > Protocalliphora azurea. The sequence continues at coordinate 76,370,890 of OW026521.1, read as the reverse complement.
AAAAAACATAGAAAACAGCCACTGAACAATAATTAGTAGCTGTCTACACTATGCGCGTAAACATCCCGCCCCCCTTGCAGTATTGCAACAAGGAAGGCTAAAGATAACGCAGGTAATAACTAACACTATAGTGGCCGGATTCTGTAATTGGGGGTACTCATGTTGTGGTAGAGCTGCTGCTATGGTTGCGGGTACTGCTGCTGCTGCACTATGGTGGCCGGATTCTGTAATTGGGGGTACTCATGTTGTGGTAGAGCTGCTGCTATGGTGGGGCCAACATCGGTGTTGTTTTTGGTGGAGCGCCGCTTTTCATTTCTCCGGCGTTTGGGGTTGAAAAAAGGAATATAAAAAAAAGAAAGAAAAAAGGGAGAATTAGTTTGTTTCTTTGGGTAAGAGAACAAGCTTCACTATTGGGCGGGTGAAAATGCCAGAAGCTGTTCTCACGTCCGCTGAGCGGACTTTAGAGTCCTGTCCGACGTGGGTCTTAACTATTCGACCTAAACGCCACTCATTGGGGGGTAAATTATCCTGACGAACAACAACTAAATCTCCTACTTGGAAGTCCCTTTCTGGATATTCCCATTTTACACGACGATGGAGTTCTTTGAGGTATTCCTCTTTCCATCGCTGAGCAAACTGATGATGAAGCACCTTGAGTTTTTGCCACCTGTTGGCTACACTCAAAGAAAGATCAGAATGATCGGGTTCAGGGGGTGAAAGAAGAGGTGCTCCAATAAGGAAATGGCCTGGGGTTAAAGGAACTAAATCATTGGGATCTTCACTTATAGCAGTTAGGGGTCTTGAATTCAGGCATGCTTCTATTCGAGTCAACATTGTCGTAAATTCCTCAAAGGTAAATTTCTGAACTCCAGAAATTTTTCGTAAATGAGTTTTAACACTCTTTACGCCAGCTTCCCATAAGCCGCCCATATGAGGTGCTCCAGGGGGTATAAAATGCCATTCAATGGGTTGAAAACTATTTCGTACTAAGGCTTTCCTTCTTAAATCGGGTAAAAAATGTTTGCGGTCTATTTCTAGGATATTAGCCGCACCTACAAAGGCAGTACCATTATCCGAGTACAAATGTGAAGGACAGCCTCGTCGGGAGAAAAATCGGGAGAATGCAGCAAGAAATGTTTCCGTCGATATATCACCGGTCGCCTCTAAATGAATTGCCTTTGTTGCAAAACAAACAAACACAAGGACATAGCCCTTGGTAATTCGACAAGCCCTACCAATGTAAGACTTAATATCGAATGGACCAGCGAAATCTAAGCCGGTGTGGGTAAACGGTCTCGAAAAAGACGCTCGTTCAGGGGGTAATGCAGCCATTATCTGCTGACAGGATTTTTTCCTGTAAATTGTACATTCCTTGCAATTATGAATCACAGTACGAATTAAGTTCTTTAATTTCGGGACCCAAAACTCACTTCTAATTAATCGGAGCATTAGAGAATGTCCGCCATGGGCTGAACATTTGTGGACATGTTCCACATACAAACGGGTAAAGCGTGCCGAATAAGGCAAAATCCTTGGGTATCGCTCATCATATGTCAAGCCAGATGATCTGACTAATCGACCATTGATTCTTACGAAACCATTTGAGTCGATAAAGGGGTTCAGTGTGAGCAAATTACTTTTTGTCGGTAAAGGGGTACCTTTTGAAAGAATATTATATTCCGAAATAAAATTCTGTTGACATACGAGCACTAATCGATCACGAGTAAATTTCATTTCTTTTTGGGTTAAATCTAAGGTGTTGTACAAACATTTTCGAGTTTTCAAATATGTTAAACACCTGAACCAATACGAAATAATTCGCATTGCTCGGGGTAAATCTGAAAAGCGCTCAAGTATGTCATAAGAGGGTTTTGTCTGAACCAAAAATGATTGAACTTCTAAATGTTGATGATCGGTAACAGAATACTGAGGCCAATATTCTTGAGGTTTCGTTAGCCAGGAAGGACCATGCCACCACAAGGAATTTTCAATTAAGTCACGAGCTAGAGCTCCGCGACTTGCGAGATCGGCGGGGTTATCTTTGGAGTCAACATGAAACCAATTTTCGTTACCAACCTTCTTCAAAATTAACGCAACTCTATTTTTGACGAAAGTGGGCCAATGGCATGGGGGTTTTTTGAGCCAAGATAAAACTATGGTAGAATCAGTCCACAGAAAAATCTTTCTCTTGTCTAGATTTAATTGACTACTCAAAGATTCTACCATTTTTGCCATCAAAGCCGCTCCACAAAGTTCTAAACGGGGTAATGTTTCACACTTTACGGGAGCTACTTTCGTTTTGGACGCGAGTAAGTGCGCCGAGATATTATTTGTTGATGCATTTCGTAGATAAAGCACTGTACCATAAGCTTTTTCTGATGCATCACAAAATGCGTGAAGTTCAATATCGGAATCGGGGTGAAAATTAACCCATCTTGGAATATTAATTTTCTCGATATTGGGGTAATCATTTAAAAAGGTTTGCCACTGAATTAGGGTTAAGGGTTTTAAATTATCATCCCAATCAGTCTTGTCTTTCCAAATTTGCTGCATGATAATTTTTGCTACAATTATCTTTGGGGATAGCCAACCTGCTGGATCGAAAAGCTTAGCAATTTCTGACAAGACAGCACGTTTTGTTATTGTATTTCTACGAGGCTGCGAAACTAGTCTAAAATAAAAGCAATCATTATTTGCATTCCATCGCAAGCCTAAAGTTTTCGTATTGCTAGCATCTGAAATTTTTAAGAAGTCTGCATCAAGCAGATTCTCACGGGGTAAATCTTCTAAGAGACGAATATGATTAGCTGTCCATTTTCTCAAAATGAAACCAGCCGAATTTAGAACATGAGTAAGTTCAACCCGTCTCCTAAAAGCGTCTTCTAGCTCATGAGAGCCAGCAAGTACATCATCGACATAAATTTGGGTTTTCAAAATTTCAGATGCCGCAGGACTTCGGGGTTCACAATCGTTTGCCAATTGTATGAGAGTGCGAATCGCTAAATAAGGTGCACAGTTCACTCCGAACGTGACCGTATTTAACTCATAGTCCTTTACGTCAACTTCGGGGTTTTCCCGATACAATATTCGTTGGAATTGGGTTTGATTGGGATGAATCAATATTTGGCGATACATCTTTTCAATGTCCGCGTTAAAGACATATTTGAAAAGTCGCCATTTTAAAATTAGTACCGTAAGGTCTGCCTGCAAAACAGGCCCTGGGTATAAAATATTATCCAAGCTCACGCCATTAGAAGAGGGGTTTGAAGCATTAAATACTACTCTCAGTTTAGTAGTGATGCTATCGGGTTTAAATACGGCGTGATGGGGTAAATAATATGTGGTCGCATTTACACTCGGGAGTTCAACAGCTCTAATATGTCCCAATTCAAAATATTCATTAATCACACTATCATAGTGTGCTTTTAATTCAGGGTTCTTTAAAAGACGGGTTTCATTTCGTTTGAATTGAGACAGGGCGCTATATCGAGAATCTCCTAAAGTTAACTCATTAAGAAATTCTGGACGAAAGGGGAGTGAAACTACATAGCGACCATCGGGGTTTCGATATGTGGTGGACCGATAAAGTTCTTCGCAATATTCGTCGGCTTCTGAAAAACGGGTGGCTAGTGGAACTTCTTCTAGTTCCCAAAACCGAGAAAGTTGATTATTTAAATCAATTTGGGAGCAAAAGTTTGCAACAGAGTGTAGGGGTTCAGATTGAAGAACTTCACCAGTTATTATCCAACCGAAAACTGTTCTCTGGGCGATCAGGTTGCCATTTGGATGTATTTTAACATCCTTAGTTAAAATTTTTGGATAAACATTTCCTCCGAAAAGAATATCCATATGGGTACACATAACATCGGTCATTGTAATATCGGGGAAATTTGAGGTTACAATATCAGTAAGGGAACACGAGGGCAACCGACCGGTTATTCTATCAACAACATATGCGCAAATTTTCAGTTTAAAATTGGGGTCGATCGGAGATCCGACAGTTACAACACACATGGTTGAAGCTTTTCCAGCATAACAATCCATCATGCCAGTAACGTTAGTCGTTGGCACAGAAAATGTAGGAATTGCAAGTTTCCTTTGTAACCTCCTTGAAATAAAGGTACCTTGCGAGCCGGGGTCAACCAGCGCTCGTGCAGCACATCTGATATCTTTAATGTGGACTATACATATAGTCGAGCCTAAGAGGACTGTAGAATGGGGGTTTTGGTTCAGATGTGCTGAATAAGTATGGGTATTTTGAGCGCCTGTAGAAGTTGAAGGGTTATAATTAAGAGGGGTTTGTATTTGATTGTTTGCTGGGTTTATACTCTGAGTGGTCTGCTGGGTAATAGCAGAACCAGTAGTTAAAGGTAGTTGGGATGAAACTACACTGGGAATGTGTCCCTGTAGCCTTACATCTCTATGTAACAAGGAGTGATGTCCCTGTTTACAAAGGGAACAAACATGAATACTTTTACAGTTCTTATATTCATGAGAGGTCGCAAGGCAATTTGTGCAACATTTAAGTTTTTTAACGGTCGACATTCTCTCATCAACACTTTGACTCAAAAAGGAAGGACAAAGTCTTAGGGGGTGTGATCCTTGACACATAAAACAACGACAAGTTGTTGGGGTGGAAACAGTTCTTGTAGCGAAACTTTGGACTTTCCTTGAATCATTTGAAGATTTTTTCGATACATTAAAATTGGGATTTTTACGGGGGTTTGCAGTACTCAAATTTTTGTTCGGGTTTTGAACGGATTGCGATTGAGACTGCCTTATGTCTGAAATCGATTCAAGAGTCTTGAAATGAGCAGTCAGAAATGCGTCCATATCTTCCCATTTAGGAGTTTTCGTACAAAGTTTCTTTGACTGTTCCCAAAGACTCAGAGTGTTTTCAGGTAACTTTGTAGCACAAATATATACTAACATTACGTGATAAAAAACTTCTGGGGTTACTTCAAGCAATGAAAGATTCGTAATACAATCATTAATAGTCCGCTGTAGATTTTTTATACTTGGACCATTTTCTTGGGATAGGGGTTTAATACTTAAAAGAGTACGAAGCTGTTCATTAATTAGGGCCCCTTTGTTCTCAAACGTGTCAACCAACTTTTTCCATGCAATTGCATAGCCATCGTTAGTTAACGGGACGGTTTGTATGACATCATGGGCATCTTTGCCAGTTTTTTGTAACAAATAATATAGTTTTTGAACTGGTGTTAGTCGGGGGTTATTGCCATACAACGCAGAGAACATGTCTCGGAAAGAGGGCCAGCTCTTATAGTCACCATAGAATATAGGGGTATCACAAGGGGGTAAATTCATAATGGGTATTGATGTTTCCATTAACTTTTCAGCCTGAGCGGCCGATCTTAATCGGTCCATATGGGCCGTAATTAATGATATACCACGGGTATATGTACTATAAGAGCCCATATATCGGGACTTAACCTCGACAATTTGTGGGCTTTTCTTTTGTTCAGCCTCAATCAACAAAGTGTCGTATGTTGACCTAACAGCTTCCCATAAACGGTTAAGTTCCTTTTCATGACTAACTAACGAACCTATTCTGTGTTCAGAAGCGGGTATAATGGCAACATAAGCCTCAAAATCTGCTAAACGATCTGTATTACGAATCAAAGCTGATAGATCCATTTTTGATCTTAATTTGTATTGAGTAATTTTGAAAAAAAAGCAAATAAAAATGTGTAAAAACTAAAAATCGAACTAGTCGTTCAAAAAAAAGGGGTAAATTAGCTTTTTTTTTTTTTTTTTCTTTTTAATAAAAAGTATTATTTCAAAATTAATTGAAAAAAAAACTTGAAAATTATCACGTTAAAACTGAGAATTTATATAAAAGGGGTAAAAATAATAAAAACAAAAAATAAAAATTGCAAAAAACGGGGAAAAATTCGAAAAGGGTCAATAAATGTTCAACAAAGTTGTATAAAATTTAAAAAAAATAGAGTAAATGTTTCAAAAAAATAAAGGGTAAATATCAAAAAAGGGTGGATATAAAAAAGTAGAGTTTACTTTCAAAAAAATAAGGGTAAAATAATAATAGCGAAAGCGATTTTATACTTTGTTCACTAATTCAGAACAAATATTCAAATTCTAAGGGGTTTAATTACAATTTTCGTAAAAATTTCGGGTAAAAAATATTTTAAAACAAATAAATTAATTATAAAATCACTTTCGCAGTTACAAATGGTATAAAAATAATAAATACACTAGCACAGATAATAAATAAACACGGTTACTCACTTTCGGGTAAACGAATAAATTAATTTTTGTCAAAAAATATATAAATTATTCTTCAAATTTACTTTATCCCGGGTAAAAACAATATTAAATCAATAAAGTGCACAAATTTTTTCACAAATGAGTTAAAATTATGTAAAAAACTGAGTAAAAATGCACTTTATCAAATAAAATTTAATAGTAACCGGTTTATTCGTTTATCAAAATTATACTGCACTAGTGTTATGGTAATGTGTAACAAGAGAAACACAAGAAGAAACAACCAACAAGAGGGAGTAATAAACTGTGTTTTTGTTTTTATTAAAATACAAAACACTCTCAGTCACTAGAAACGGCACACACAATATTTTTTGTTTGTTTATTATTATCAAAACACTATGAACACAAGAAATATTATTTATTAATTATTCGCGTGTCTGTCTGTTTTTGTTTACAAAAAAACTAACGAGTAAAATTTTGTTTTATTTATTCTCTTTTGTGCTATGTTCTTTAAACTAGCACAGTTGAGTTAAATTGGAATAAACAAAAGCTTTTGTTAACAGAGGAGTTAACAGAGAATAAATAAAATTGGGATCCAAAAAAGAAAACAACAATAATAAAATAAAAGATCACTTTTTAATAAAATAAAATTAAAGCAAAAAAATGAAAAATTGGGGATTAAGACCTTTATTTTATCACTGTAAAAAAAAGGAAAAGCACACGCGAATAAAAAAAAAACACTTTGGGGTAAAATATAAAAAATAACAAAGGGGGTTTTTGTCACTTTTAACTCAACCGTGTTTTGCCGACGGCAATTTGTGTATCTAGCACTGTTTGTTGGTTTCTGTCTTTTTTTTTTCACTTGTATTTCTTTTGTTTTTTTTTTTCACTTTTAAATTCAAACAACTTACCTTTCCAATTGTTTGAGGGAGGGTTTAAAAAATAATAAAAAACAAAACAGGATTTATCCAAAAAAAGGGAGTGCGGGTTTCCAACAGGAGGGTTCTGAAAATAAAATATTTTCTTAAAAATATTTCAAGTTCACGGGGGGTTTCTTAAATATCCGGTTAAGGACCAAAAAAAATGTTTTGTTTGAAATATTTTTATAGAAAATATATGTATAGAGAAAAAGAAAAACGGGTATTAGAATTTTTTCTTGGGGTTTTTATTTAGCTCGGGTTTTTTCTTAATTTGTACGTACCGTACGCTCGGGTTTTACAAAAGTAAGTAAGTGTATATTACAAAAAATTATGTATAACAACAAAATGGGAAAATGTCAAATAAAAAACATAGAAAACAGCCACTGAACAATAATTAGTAGCTGTCTACACTATGCGCGTAAACACAAAGCTAAAGGCAAAAGTTGCAAGTTTGTAAAAATATAGTCATATATACAATAAATTGGAAATATAAAAGTTTAAAGGTGCATATTTCTGAAATGAGGCATGGTATTGACTTGAATCTTTTTGCGAAAGATCGGAAATTATATATGCTAAAGGATAAGCTTAATTTGAAATACATATTTTTAAAATTTCTTTCGCTATTTAGAAATAAACCAAACAAAAGGCCCAATTTGGGTTTTTTGGAGAAAATACAAATTTTTTAATTGTAATAACATATTTGTTTATAAAGATATCTTAATGAAATGTGCAGGATATGTGGATCTTATTAATACAAATAAAAGCGCGTTAACCAAATTTCAATCAGGGGTAGGGTTTTCCTGAATTTCGAAATAAACTAATCAAAATTTCCAAAAATGGGATTTTTTACATTTTTGGCTATAGAATACACATTTTTCCGAATTCCCGTAGATTTTGATTTAAAACATATTGAAGATTCTTAAAATATATTACGCTTGTCGATTCGTGTTTTCAAATCAAAACTTTCATATAAAATGGGTCCAATTCGGGAGGGTATGTACCATGACCACTTGAGTTATTGGGCTTGTTTTTTATCTTAATGTCATCTCTGTGAAGTTACCTTTCAGAAAAGTGCAGAACTATTATATATTGCTAAAGAAAATTTTATTTTAGATAAAAAAGAGTGTAGATACTTTTTCGGCTAAAAACACACAAGAAGTCGTCTTTTTTGCAATTTTCAAATTCAAAATCGTTTATTTTTGAACTCGGAAAAGATATCGACTTCAAATTTTTTTTATTCAATAGATAATTTTATTCTTTAACTAGTTAAGATAAAAACTAATGAAATCGGTCGGAAATACTAGGATATGTGAAAAAAACTGGACCAAGAACATGCAAAATTATGGTGCTTATTTGAAATCGGACGTGAATCAAAAATTTTGCAAGCGATTAAAAATTTTTTATGTTAGAGGTACCTAAGTTTGAGCCCCTTCGCACCGCCCTTGAGGGGTTTCTTGCGCCCCCTTTCCAAATTTAACATTGTGCGCTCCTCTGCTACACCTATACCAAATTTCATGAAAATCCAACCGGCCGATCAGAAGTTACAAATTTATTTCCAAAAAATTTCGATTCTGCCCCACTGTGGACTGTTTCGTTTATGAAGTTGGTGTTATGGCGTTTTGACTTTTGTTAATGTTGTTATTTTCAAGATATGAATATGAAATTTCTTCTGTAGATGTAGCTTGGTTCGCTATATCATAATCCAGTAAAAAAACAACATTTGATTTTTCAGTAGTTATGGGCTTTTGCATTTTAGGTAACGATAATTAACCATTATTCAAGAACGGTCCGATTTAGATATGTAGGTGAAACATAAAACAGATGTGGAACAAAATTGTGTCGTCTTTACATTATTTTTTTATCTGCTATATAGTTTTATAGTTATTTAGAAATTATTGGCGGAAAAAAGTTTTTTCGTGCAAAATTGAAAAATCCTTTTCCCTGAAAAGTTCTTTTAAGAAATGAAAATTGCAAAAATGTTCAGTTTTTTTAATCGTTTGTCATAAGGTTGGTATTGCTACGAACAAAATAAGCCATATTTCCTCAAAATGGATGCACATATCTTGATTTTTTTTTTTAGAATTAAGTGAAAATAATTACATATGTATGAGTAAAAACAAAATATTTTTAAAATTCGATTAAAATTTTTTTCGGATTTTTTTTGTCTTGGCACCTTCAAACTAACAAAAAGCAATACTTCAGCGTTCAAAATCCGTTAGCGTGAATCACTTTCGCGAGGGGGCCTTAAAGTTATTGCGGTCTAAAGTTGAAAATTAAAAAAAAAAAATCTCAAAATTTCACATTTCACTTATATACATTGTAATTGCACAAATTAATAAATCTTGTGAGAAACTATTAAAATCACAATATTATCATTACTAACTGAGTTACACAGAAAAAAAGTTTTTTTTTCAAAAAATATATTTTGTTAATGTCAATACAGAAAAAAAATTAATGCACTTATTCTATAATTCAACACATCTCACTTTTGATCACTTTTACGAATTTCGTATTTTATAAATCACCAGAATTTTGAAGTGTTTGCTCGAGATAGAAACAACCGACGTTGTTATTCAAATAAAAATGTATTGAAATAGAATTTTATAAATCACCGCGTTAGAAAATTTATCACTTTAAATTTCAAATTCAACACCTAAAATTTTAAGGTTTTTGGCGCAAAAATTCCATTAATTGAAGTTGTAACACATTAAAATGTATATAAAAAATCGGTCTTTAATTTTTAAATTCACTTGAAACAAAAACACAAACACTTTTAATTCATCCTTATAAAAAAAAAAATATATATATATATTTTTATTTTGACAATTTATTTTTTCTTATTTGTTTTGTTTTTTGTTTTCAAATTTTCAATTAATGTCAGGATTGAAAAGCACATACGTACTGATGTTGGAAATCCTGAAATTATTATATCCTACACCACCATTGGGGTATTATGCGTTTTTGCTGATGTTTGTAACGCATAGAAAAATTTATCCAACACCTACCTTAAAGTATACCAGTATCGACTCAGAATCACTTTTTACATCGACCTAACGATGTCAATCCGTTCTTTCTCGTTTTTATTTGTCATTTATCAGTGATAACGTAAAATTCCAATTCAAAGTCGAAGTGATTTATAAAATTACATTTTTTCTGTCAAGCGTTGGTGATTGAAAGTGAAGTATAGGTGAAGCCCTCAACACAGGTGATTTATAAAATTAGGGAATAATATCATTAATAGTTTAAAAGTTACAGAGGTTTAAATCATACAAACCCTTATTTTTTACTGAACAATTTTTTAAATATTTTTTAATAACAAATATGATTAATTTTTTTTTTTACTTTATTACGACAGGCTTTTTATCTTTTCAGGCATTTGGTCGTAGTTTGCCAACTAAAAACCTCCTGTTAGAATTTTTATTCTATGATATTTCTAGGATTTTATTTGAAGAACCTTCAGCATCCTTTTTAAATTCCACACCATATACGTGGATTTTTTAGCTCTTTTCGGATTAAACTATAGAAAAATAACCAGAAACTTCAGTGAAATTTATCCATTACCGAATTTGTTATTTGAATTAATAATGAATTATTGCCGTTTTAAATTGATCTGTTCAAAATAGATTTTTTCTAAACTCATAAAAAATATAACAAAAAGGAAAGAATATCAGAGTTTTGCCGTGCTTAAAATTAAATGGAAAATTATAACTCTAATGTACATACATAGATATGTATGTACCCAAACCCATTAGCTAAACTTGGCAACACTGATTTTATGGCAAATAGGGGAGACTTTTTTAGCATTGATGGGAGAAATACTAAATATTATGAAAGTAGCTACAAGTTGCCTGTTTATAAATTGCAACAGTTGTTGATGAGATTCCATATTAAATGGTGTTTATAAACGGAAGATTTTATAAAAAAAGGAAAATAAAAATAATAAAAAAAAAAAATTGTGCACACATTTTTTTAAGTGAAAAATTTTCATCTCTGAGTAAACAGAAATTTTTAAAAAGGCTTTCGGCTAACAATTATTTTTTAGTATTACCAACAATCAAATTGAAGTGTAAAAGCATAATTAATATTTATATTTCTATATTGGGTTTAACAAAAAGAACACTCGATCAAATTAATATACATAATTATTTCCGTTTCCAATTCTCTGCGTTAAATATTCATTCCTTCCACCACTTTATACATCCATATATATATTTTGTTTGCGTGCATGTGTGTATACATCTGTTTGTGTGTGTATGCTAACATAAAAATAACATCAGCAACACGTATCAAGTTTTTGGACTTGAACTGACATGTTTCAATGAAAAAGGTAATAAAGGGACAAAACTCATATTTATTATTAGAAAAAAAACTTAACGCATAAACATTATCTACATCAAATAAACTCACTGCAACTGTGAACTATAAATAAAATAAAAAAAAATTTATCGCTATACCGCGGAAATTTTATGCTGTTTGCTGAAGTTGCTGAGCCGTAAGGTAAATGTATATAACACATACATAAATAACATTTATGTATATACTGCTGCTCCATATTTACGATTCTATAATGTTATACACATACACATAATAAAAACAATTAAATATTTACCTACTAATTGGACAGATTATGGATTAGGTTTTAGCCTTAAAAGAAACTATTAAGTAGTAAGTTTTCCACTAAAATACAGTTATGTATATTTAGTAGCGTATTCAGTACGAAAGAGATTAATTAAAATATCAATTAAACGAAATCCAAATAGAGTAAAAATTTTATAAATCGGGCCTCGCTGTAATGCGGCCGGGGTTGTGCAATCAATTATCCAGATTATTGAGTTTTTACTGCAATCGATCTTTATTTTACTTTAATTATAATACTTTTATATTTATATACTTTTTTTATTTATAATACTTTAAATAATACGAATTTTAAAAAATAAATCGAACAAACTTTGTGTGGTATAGGCAAAAAAATATCTGTTATCTACTTAATACTAGAAATTACTTACTTATTTTTTATTTCATAAAAAAGTAAATGCTTTGCCCGAAAAGCTAATTAATAGTTTATTTGATATAAATAAAAATTGAAAATTCAAACAAATTCTTAAAAAAATATGGTCTGCACTTCTTTTTATACCCTCCACCACCACTAGTGGTGAAAGAGGGTGTACTAAGTTTGTCGTTCCGTGAGTAACACCAAGAAAGAATCATTTAAGACCCCAAAAAGTATGTATATATATACTTGAACCACATGAACTTCTGATTCGATTTAGCTATGTTCGTCTGTTGTAAACCTTCTTACATCTTTTAATGAAAATCACCCAGATTATTTGTTGTTCTCCTGAGAATTTTGGGTTTGCAAACCAGCCAAATTGGTTCAGAAGTAAAAAAGGGATAGAACGATATCTGGACCAACCTCTAAAACTAAATTAAAACTGACGATTTTTCAATGAAAATTTAAGGATTTAAATAAAATTTGGTCAAAATGTCTAGTGATGTTCACTTCACATTACTACCAAAAATTAGCTAAATCAGTTCAGTAGAATTAAAGTTATACACAAAACATGAACAGCTTTATGATTTTATCACAAAAGTCGTCGTCTCTTTACTTAAAGAGAACATAAACATCATATAATAATTTGCGTATGAAGTGCGTGTGTGTGTGTGTTCTCTTCAGTATGAATGTTAATAAACACAAAGGCAAATAACATCAGTGTTGCCATCTTAGCCTTTTTAAAGCTTAATCTAGCCTTTTTATTTTGCTTTAGCCTCGAAATTTTTGTTTTAGATTTTATCTTTTTTCTAGACTTTTTGGTTTTAAAAATTACCTTAAAAAGGCTAAAATTTTATTTTTATTTTCTTTTTATTTATTTAATGGCCAATGAAATTGCAATCTCTTACAGGCTAGCATATATATATTATTCTTAAAGCTGTTTACAATAAAATGGTTTTCATAATAATTCAATAATAAAGTTTTAGAATTTAACTAAGTTAAAAATACTCTTCTTAATGAGAATTGGATTTACTGAGAAATTAATATATGGCTAAAAACTGTTGAATTGATTTCATATACGTCTCATGGGATGAAAGTTGGCATAATTGGTTCGAAAACATTTGACATTTAAAGGAGTATAACTTCTAGTTGGATAATTTGATATTACGAATTCGATCTTACGAAGCAGGAACTCAGAATTAATTGAACCGTTTACTAAATTAATTACAAATGAAATATTCATATATTTTCTCCTACTTTCAAGAGTAGGGAGATCAATAAGCTGTAATCGACTTTCATATGATGGTAAATTAATATTCGGATTCCATGGAAGGTTATCAAGACAAAATAAGAGAAATTGTTTCTGGACCTATTGAATTATCTTTATATGAACTTCGTATTGAAGATCCCAGACCACAGAAGCATATTCCAGGATTGGTTTTTCGAGCGATGTGAATAATTGCTGGGAAACGTAAGGATCATTAAACTCTCTTCCCCATCGCTTGAGGAAACCTAGAACTCCTTTTGCCTTATTAACGATTTTCGAAACGTGAGAATTCAAGCATAGTTTACAATCAAGCAAGACACCCAGATCAAGAAATTCTTCGACTAGATCAAGTTGATATTCATTTATTGTGTATCTACAGAGTACTGGTGTTTTTCTGTAGAATATCATGTGTTTACACTTTCTTAAATTCAGATCCATGAGGTTCATCATACACCAATAATAAAGATTGCCAAGATCTGATTGGAGTAAGGAACATTGATAGGAATAGTTGCAGCTATGGAACAGCTTTACATCATTAACATACATTAATATTCTAGAATTCCAAATGCAAGCATTTAAAAATATTAGGAATAATAAGGGGCCGAGATATGTAAAAATCTATATAAGGAAAACTGGAGAAAATCCGTGTTTATCCAATTTGATCAATAGGAGATCGTGATTTACTTTATCGAAAGCTTTACTGAAATCTGTATATATTGTGTCTGTCTATAAACCGGTATCAAATACAGTTATAACTGAGGTTGTGAACTCCAAAAGGTTGGTAGTAGTGGAAGATTCCTTACTAAATTCATGATGAAATGGCGAAAGATAACAAACAACTTGATGTAAAAGGATTTCAGTAACTATCTTTTCGAAAAGTTTTGGAATAACACTTAATTCAGCAATACCCTTATAATTGGAAATGTTGGATCTGCTCCCGGATTTAAGCAAAGGTATAATATAAGATTTCCTCCAAACTTTAGGAAAATAACAACTAAATATTGATGATGGTTATTGGAGATATAAGAGTATGTAAACATTTTATAAGAACACAGCTTGGAACAAAGAAAAGTTTATTTGTTTGTTATTACTAATGTTATTTTTACTGAGTCATCAGTTTAAGTATTTTTGTGTATTTATTCGTACGATTATTTTTTTTTTTTCATTTAACGAAAAATTTCGCCTGCGGTGCTTCATTCTCTTCATGACTTATCTAATTTTATTGACTTACCAAATTAATTGTAATTATTTTTTTTTTATATACGTTACTAACCTTAAAAATTATTTATAAATATAATTTTAAAAAAACTATTTATGCTTGTAAAAATTAAAGAAAAAATATTAAAGCGAAAAATCACCCAAAAACTTGAAAATGCTTAATCAAAAACGTATTGCAACCTAAAAATTACGATAAATCATTAAAAAACAATGGGTATTTTTTTATAATGAAATATGACCCAAATTGTATGGGTATTTTTTGGACGATTTTTTTATATTTTATTTAGAAATTTATTACAGTAAATTTAAAAGATGTCAACACCTAATGGGAACGGGAAAAAATAAGTTTTCAAATTAAAAATAATAATAGTTTTTTTCTGAATTCTGCGACGTTCCTGGTAACACTGGTAGTTGCTGATGTAATTACTTTTCAATCGTTACTCTGCCGTAAATGTTGTGGTAGTTACTGATGTAATTACTTTTCAATCGTTACTATACCCTAAATGTAAACGGAACGTAAAAGTATGTTTACTTAAAAAAAAATAAATGTAGCAAGTAAATGTCGTAGTTTAAAAATCGCTAGGTTAAGTCAAAAGTTTTTATAAAAAGTACCATTTAATCATTTATAACCTCAATTTTTAGTTCTAAATATCTCTACGGTTTATTTAAAAACATTTTAACAAATTTTTTAGCGAAGAAAATTGCAAAACAATTGTCCAATCAATTTACTTTTTACGGCGATTTTTATGCTAATTTAGTGTATCTAAATATGTAAAGAGACCTAATTTGTTTAGGTCAGAACGTTACATTTACGTTTATGAGTAACCATATACATATAACTCTAATAAGCAATACGTGTCACCTGATTCGTTACATTTATATTTACGGTAGAGTAATGGAACGTTAGGGCAACCAAAAATATCCGTTTCATGAATTTTTCATTTTCCCGTGGACCTCCACATTTTTGAATTCAGCAAGATTCACAAGAAAATATATTGCTATATGCATTAATTCCCATAGATTTTAATAAAAAAAAACTTCCCAACCACTTTTTCAAATGGTCGCGCAACATGAGGCCGAGCGTGTCCATGATGAAAAGTCATGGACTCGTGTGTGGCCGCGTTTTGTTGCCTTTTTTGTTCACAGCTCTTTCCTGATCATTTCACCCTGTTTTATCATCACATAATATATCCAAATAAATGCAGAGCCTTACTTGGGTGCCATGTTTATTTGGCTTTCGTGTCGATTTTCCCGGTTTTACTTTTGATTATCATAGTGGTTCCCCTTATAATCGCACGTAACAATTCGGTGCATTTGGATAAATTCAAGTGCTTTTAAAACCGGGAATTTGTTGTTTGATCTACTCGAAATTATTATACTTTTTCGAATATCGAAATCGCCATTTTTAAATCGTCTAAACCACACACAATAAGTTGTTTCAACTAAAGCGCCAAAATACGATGGCTTTCCGCATCGCTAATAAAGTACCTTATATTCCTCGGGAAACACTCAGGAGTACTAGACAATACACACAAAAACTTAGTGACTTTATTAGATATTTAATACCTCAATGTATTCAATCTCCTATTCCCCTTCTTATTACGAAAATAAATAAATGAATTTGTACGCTATTTTAGACCCTTTCGCGGACTTCCATTTGGAAACCCTTGCTCTAAAAAAGTATTTTATGAGTATAAAAAATGCTCTTAAAATCGAAAAATATTTTTTTCAGAATAAATTTTAAATATAATAAAATAAAAATTAAATTGTCTAACATTATGCCGAAGATAATGGAATTTTATTAGCAATTACTGAAATATATTTTATTTTTGCACTTAAAATATTAAAAATATTAAAATTGGAAATTATAAAATTTCTATTAATTTATAAGATTAAAACGTCTGTGACAGTAAATAGAAAATTTTACTCATGGCAGGTTATGTAAAAATTCTATTGGGTGTAAAATATGCAGAATTTTTCTCTCAAATGTAAAATATGCAAAATTATGCTCTTTAGTGTAATAAATGAAAAATTATACTCTAAGTATAAAATATGCAAAAATATGTCATCAAAATTGAAGAAAATTTTCTCTAAAGTAATGATTTTCTATGAAAATATGACAAAATATGATGCTATGCCCAAAATATGCAGTAACAAATCGATGCCAAAATTCTTCATAAATAACCAATAGTTTAGTTCATTTGAAGCGCAGGAAAAATACAATTTTGCACCTAAGTAATAGCTTTTTGAAATGCATATTTGTATTCGTAAAATGTAAGTTGTTGTCTATAAAGACGTCGATATTATTGTTGCCAGTTTAGTCTTTTTAAGGCTAAATCTAACCTTTTATCTTGCTTTTAGCCTCAAAATTTTTGTTTTAGCTTCTAGCTTTTTTTCTAGCCTTTTTGATTCTTAAAGTTGCCTTAAAAAGGCTAAAATTTTAGTATTTCAACAAAGAAGAAGAACATTTCTTAGTTCTTTCTTTTACTAATTTTATTTTTACAGAATCATCTATTTAAGAATTTTTTTTCAAAAAAGAATTGATATTATTTATATTTTAAAAAAGTTTTCGCTTGCGGCTCTTCACTTTCCACATTAAATTTAACTTAACTCATTACATGGACTTTTAATTATTTATTATAATAAAAAGAAACATTAACTGTAGAAACAAATATAATTTAAAAATATTTATAAAAGTGAAAAATCATTCAATAATTTTAAAATTATTAATCAAAAAACATTCAAAAGTTGGAACATTTTTCATAAGAAATTAATCCAAATTTGCATGAACATTTTTTGTATGGAATTTTGTGTTCATCGGGACATTTAACAGCGGTTTTTTATTTATAAATTTATTACAATAT
The DNA here is from genome assembly GCA_932274085.1 of Protocalliphora azurea. Taxonomy (NCBI): domain Eukaryota; kingdom Metazoa; phylum Arthropoda; class Insecta; order Diptera; family Calliphoridae; genus Protocalliphora; species Protocalliphora azurea. Next base: position 76,353,388 of record OW026521.1, on the reverse strand, counting down.
CTTAAAAAATATCAAAAATTAATGAGAAAAAAAAAACAAGTTAAAAAAAAGAAAAATATTAGCTTTTTCCTGGACTTATTTTTTGGGACATATGTTGATAAAATTCTAAACTAGTAGTTCGATATTCAAGCTTACACATCGATAAAGAAGATTATGTAGATGTATTTATTAAAAGTTTGTCTGTTAACATGTAGAAATACTAGGGCAGATCAATAAGTCCGTGACTTTTTGAACTTCCTTCGTAGTTATATGAAATGCAACACTATTCCCATCAAGTACCATCTGTTAATAGACTACTGTCAAATTTTGAGCAAGTTTCGTCATTTACTTTGAGTTTAACAGCTGTTCAAAACATACAACCCCGTGTATTTTTCTAAAAATTGAAAAAGGTGAATTTCGAGTGCTCATTAAAAATTATCTTTTGCGAAAAAAACGTCAATAAAACCAAGGAAAAGCTCGATAAATACTATGGGAACTCTGCACCGTCGATTTCAATGGTAAAAAAGTGGTTTACTGACTTTCGTTGTGGTCGCACAAGTACAAATGACGCTAAACGTTCTGGTCGGCCAACTGATGTCAGTACACCCGAAAATGTCGAAGAGTAAAAGTGCGTGAGATTGTTGATGCCATAGGCATTTCATATGGCAGTGTGGTTTCGATTTTTAATGATCAGCTCTGTTTAAGCAGGATGGGTGCCGCGTTTGCCCTCAATTGACCATAAACGTAAATGTGTGACAACTTCAAAGGATTAGTTGGAGTTGTTTAACCGCAATCCGAATGAGTTTTTGCGGCGTTTTGTAACTGTGGATGAAACATGGATCCATTATTGTACTCCGGAGACCAAGCAGCAGTCTAAACAATGGGTTTCTTCGGGTGAACCTGCTCCGAAGAAGGCCAAGGTAAGTTTGTCGGCCAATAAGGTGATGGCAACAGTTTTTTGGGATGCACGCGGGATAATCCATATCGATTACCTTCAAATGGGAAAAACAATAAACGGCGAATATTATGCCAACTTATTAGACCGATTTAATAAGGATTTAAAAAAAAACGACCCCATATGGATAAGAAAAAATTATTTTTTATCAAGATAATGCACGGGTGCACACGTGTGCAGTCTCAATGGCAAAACTCTATGAATTGGGCTACGAATTGGTACCTAATCCGCCATATTCTCCGGATTTAACCCCTAGTGACTACTTCCTATTTCCAAACCTAAAGAAATGGCTCGGTGGAAAGAGATTCAACTCTAACGATGAAATTATTGACCAAACAAATGCCTATTTTAAGGATCTCGAAAAATAATATAATTTCTAATTTATTATAGTTTTTTCTTGCGTTTAGAATTAATAAATTTTAACTATGGTGATACTTCTTATAATTTTCATTGTAAAAATAAAACTGTAATGTGCTTAGTCATGTAAGAATTTTTTATTACTATCTTTAAAAACTATCGCCATTTTTTATCCTTTTCTTAAAGGTTAGTATTTAAGAAAGTCTTTAAATATAATTTTGCAACATTTTTGAGAGTACCGTTGGGCAGAATATAATATAAATGTTTAATTTATGATCGGTTGCGGCGATTTATATAATAGTACATTAAGCAGAGAAAAACTGTTTATAATTAGAAGATTGTACTTTGTATGTAATAACCAAGTTACCTTAATGATAATTTTCATATATTAGTTTAACATCGTCAAGTTGTTTTCCTAAACGCTTCGTTAAATCACTGCTTTAATATAAATTTGAGGTAATTGAAGATTAACTGAAACAATTGATCAATTCGCAACCTATTATATAAAATTAAAATGCTCTATGAATAATATGGCACAGTGATGTAAAATCAGAATATTTTGAATATAAATCAGTTCCTAGCAATCAAGTTTCGATTTGAATGCAATATAAAATTTCAGTTTTTAATCCTTTAAATCGATTTTGCACAGAAATATGGAAAAGTTTATGGAATATGCATAAAAACAAAGAAAATCATGTTTTAAATTTATAATTATGCATTTATTTTTTAAAAAGTATAAAAAGGCAGATTATTTTCAATTATGTATTTATTAGGTATTCAAAAAATTTTAAAAAAATAGTATAACTCAGTTAATCAAACTACAAAAAATCGATAAAAAAAAAATTGCGTTTTTGTTAAGAAAACTAATGTTTGCTTTAATTTTCCATAAAATACTTGTGGCATATGCAAAAGCTTAAAGAACTTGCCCTGGTGATCACAGATTTTCATTCCTCTCTAGTGTCTATAGATTTTTTGAAAATTAAATTTTAGTTTTCACTAAAAAATCGATTTTCTGTAGAGATATAGTGATCACAGATTTTCGTTCCCTTGGACCTGGCGCTACTATTTATTATATTTACAAAATATAATTTTAGTTTTTACTAAATACAAAAGTAGTATATTTATGTACCTTCGGGATCAACTTTTTCATACAAAATTCGGCTCATGCATAGCTGGGGTTGTGGTTTTTTTGAAATGTGTATGTGTTGTGGTATGATTGTATGTTGTTTATGTTTTCCATCCCTGGTTGGTAATGTGTTTGTTGGTGTGTGGTATTGAGGTATTGGAATGTGTGTGTTGTGAGAGTGAGAGAGAATAGTTATTTGGTGTGAGAGAGTATTGTCAGGTGGATTTGTGTGTGTTAAGGTTTTGAGGATTGATTTTGTGGATGATGGAAGAAAACCAGTTTTAGTGTATAGATAGAAAATAGATAACTGTTGTGTTTTTAAAGATCAAGGTGGTTGAAATGTGTATTTTCCTCGTTCGTGATTGATGGTTGGTTTTATGTTGGCTATGGCGGAGATAGATATTTATATTTTTGTTTTTTGTTGTGAGAGTGAGAGAATAGTTAGTTTGTGTGAGAGTGAGAGAGAGAGAGAGAGAGAATAGTTAGTTGGTGTGAGAGTGAGAGGGAATATTTATTTGGTGTGAAAGAGTGTTGTCAGGTGGATTTGTGTGTGTTAAGGTTTTGAGGGTGTTGTCAGATAGATTAGTATGTGTGTTAAGTTTTTGAGGATTGATTTTGTGTGTGATGGAAGAAAACCAGTTTTAGTGTATAGATAGAAAATAGACACCTGTTGTGTTTTTAAAGATCAAGGTGGTTGAAATGTGTATTTTCCTCGTTCGTGATTGGTGGTTGGTTTTATGTTGGCTATGGCGGAGATAGATATTTATATTTTTGTTGGTGTTTTGTTGTATTAATTTTTCTATGATTGTTTACTATCTATAGATCTTTCTGGATGGGATTTTGTAACCTAAAATATTTGTATTTGGTGTGAGACAGTGTTGCCAGATAGATTTGTGTGTGTTAGGTTTTGAGTTTTGATTTTGTGGATGATGGAAGAAACCCAGTTTTAGTGTAGAGAGAAAATGCTTGCCTGTTATGTTTTTAAAGATCAGTATGATTGAAATGTATGTTGTTTATGTTTTGCATCCCTGATTAGTAATGTGTTTGTAAGAGAAATGAATAGCATTTGCAGAAAGAGTTTTGTAACTTAGAGGAAAATTGTATATATTGAAGTGATTATTGAAGTGTATAAATACTGTACTCATTTTTATTCCTAAATAAATACATTGTACTCTTTTGTTGTGTTAGAATCTCTGTTGGAGTTTTCGTTTAATTTTTAGTAATTTTGTTTTGAAAATATGCAATTATCATTTAAGCCACGTTATGCAATGAATGATATTTTTCATAGAGAAGATGAACGTCTAAAGACGTTTACATGCTGGCCATTACATTGGTTAGATGAGAAGAAATTGGCTATGACGGGGATGTTTTATACTGGTGAATGTGATAGAACGAAATGTTACTTCTGTGAAGTTGAAATTTGGTGTTGGAATCGTAATGATCATCCTGTGATGGAACATCTACGATGGTCACCGAATTGTTCTTTATTGAGACGATGTTCTACCAACAACGTACCCATGGATTGGGAGATATTAGATCGAATCATACCTCCACCAATTTATGATGTTTGCGGTCCTAGTGGAGGTAACGAAATACGGGAAAATGATGTGAAAACAATGTCTCTTGAGAACATACCATTATCATACAATAACAAGATTAGAAACAATAATAACAACCCAGAGTATACTATTGAAATACCACCTTCTCCTACACATGTTGAGTGCCCTAGAAATACGAAACAAAAGGCTGAAAGTTCATATTCTCTAATATGTCTAACAATATATTTATTTATATATCAACTTATTCTTATAATTTTGTTTGTTCTTTTGTATGTATTGGAATATGTGTATATGTAATATGTAATTGAAATAAGAAAATAAAATAAAAAAAAAATATTATTTATGAAAAGAAAATGTTTATTTATTTATTAATTTTTCTACATGGTTTTGTAAATATCACAGCCGTACCAATTCAAATTAGACAAGAAATTCTATACTCTATCATTACTTTAAAAATAAAAACATATAATTTCTATTTTATTTTAATTTTTATTTTCATTAAAGACTACATAATAATTGTCCATTAATTGAATTATATTATATTTTCTTAAATGAAAAATAGTGCAATAGCAAGTATCCGGTCCTTCTTCGCAATCGTCATAGAACCAAGGACAGCATTCAAAATGACCTCTATTTAATTCCTCTTCTCTGTCACCATATCCTATCCCCATTTTTTCAATATCATTTAGCATATTAATCATCACCAAATGATCCACCAAAATAATATCTTTGTAGATGGATAAAAAATTTAAAAGAGCTTCCTTGATGCTAGCCATTTTTTCTTCTTTTATTTTAATTTTTTTTTTTTTTTTTGATTACTTTCCCGTCTGAATAAATTATTAGAGTGATATTTATTTTGAAATGTTTGCTTATTATTTGGATATATCCGAAGTTTATAATAAATGTTTTCCATAATTTATTTATTATAATTAACATTACTTTCTCTCACTCAATTTTAAATATCCTACATTAAATATTTTTTATTTAAATTTTTTTTTTGTTTATAAACGGCTTCATGATCATATCGATTTGATAATGCGATTGAAGATAGGGTGAATGGTATATCTATCTATCCTTTATCACTTCATTCTCAAGTAATAGAGCATAATTAATATTCAATTCTATTTGATATTTAACGTGGAGTAAGGAGAATGGAAATATAGCATATATTTTTTCTTTTATTTCTTTTTATAATGTCAACTTTTTACAATAATTTTACTTAATACAAAATACTTTTAATATTAATTTTGTTAGGAGTCTAATAATCATAATAAAATATTATTAATTTCAATTTATTAAAAACACTTAACGAGAGAAGTAAATAATGGATAGCGCTACACTTCTAATCAATAAATTTAACGCTTTGAATCAGAAGTCAGCAGTCCATGTGAAAGATTTGAAAAAAGGGACAAATTATCCAATATTTAAGGCGAAGAGGGTGAACACGAAATTCGGGTCGATAATCCTCATTGAGCTGCAGGAAAACATAATATTTCTACCCAACAGATATAATAATTTGAGCGATGAAGATATAAGGGAATTATCAACTGGTATATATCGACTGTGCAGAGAAGGGGAAAAGAATCTGATTTTAAACACTTTCAATGAAATGGGAGATTTTATACCCAACGGTCAATATCCCGTCTGGACATTAAGTGAAAATGTTTAGGATAAACATTTATAGTAATATAAACAATAGAGTAATAAATAAAAAAATGTGAATTTGATCTTGATTTAGAAAAAGAAAAAAAGTCCTTTTATTTACTTTTATTTTCAGCTATTTGGTGTAAAAATTTAATACATAAATGTCCACAATTAAATGAATTATAATTTTGATGTTGAGTATAATTATATTTAATATTTTTTCCAAGATACTTAATTAATTCTACTGGTGGTTGTAAATTTCCAAAACTGTCAAAGTATTCAACTTGTTTATTGTTTTTATAATATGCTACCCAATGAGTTCCACTTCCCATAGAAGAATCCAAATTTACTATTCCACTTTCCTTTTTTCTTGAACGTTTTGGTAATGAATCTAACATAAAAACTCCTCTAAAATTTGGAATATTTTAAGAAAACTTTATCAAGTCAACATCAGTGAGCGGTCTGTTAGGTAGCATTTTTCTACATGTTTTTTTTTTGACTTCTTTCTTCAAAAAATTAATCCATATCCTCTTTTATACGGTTTAAGAAAAAGACCTTTTCCCATTGCTATATCTTCCATTGTTTTGTTATGTCTATTTGCCTCATCGAGTTGCTGTTTAGCACTTTTTGCTGCATTTACTGCCTTTGCAATGGCAGCTCCTCCACTGGATAAGGTTCCAATAGCACTTATAGCTGTTAAAATTGGTATCAAAGGTAAAACTCCACCAATTTTTGGAACAAATGTTTATAGTAACTGGTTTTACAACTCTAATATTTATTTTATTGTAATCTATCAGCCATGACGATGTTTGAATAGATGATTTTTGTTTTGATGTAAAATATGCCGAAGAATATAAGGTGATTCCTTCATGTTCTGCAACACATCCTGATTGTAAAGTTAACAAACCTTTTGAAGGTAGCATTATCGAACTGCGATTATGATTATCACAGTCTACCCTTAGTGTAAATGTATCAGAAACAGCAAATAACCACTGATTTTCTGTTGATAATTTAATCCAAACACTTTTCTTTTCAACTTCTTTAAAATTACATTCAGCATGCCTCGACTGTTTTAGTGCTGAAATTTCACATGTTCGTTCAACAGCTGATTTCCATGAAAAATTATTTCTACAATTAAATTGGTCGTCATTGTTTTTAGTACATGCATTAAGTTGTAATTGAGACATCAAAAAGTACAAATTATTTGCAAAGTTATACACTATGTAATCATCATCTACCAAAGATATCACTGTACTATTGTCTACTTTAACTGGTAGTTGAATTATTTTGTAAACTTCAGAGCTATGATTGGTAACTAATGGTATTTCAGCTTGTATTACAAATCGATTTTCTATCATAAATCCATTTACTTTAATAGAGTTAAAAATTTTCTTTAATTTAGTATCGGTGAGTTGTCCAGGAAAAATCAAATCATTTGGTAAGAATTATTCAATATGTAATAATTCGTCTTGTAATTGGTTAAATGTAAGAAGATCTGGATTAACATTTCCATGATTTATGTCAATTAATAGATTTGTAAAGGATAATTGAACTTTATTACAGTTATCTACTATTAAATGTAGTTGTCCTATCATAACTTGTTCTATTTTTATCTTCATCGATATTAATCAGCTTCAGTAGTTCATAAATTTTATTAAAGCTTGCATTTAATTCGTTACTAGTGTTTTTTAATATGTTCTTTGTAGAATCTAAAACTGATATTTGTTGAATCATAAGCTCATTCAAATCTTGCTGGTTGTTAAAATAGTTTTTTATTTTTGTTTGCAGAGTTTGTTGATCTTTGTTAGTCACGTCTACTGAGAACGTTTTCGATTTTAGAAATAAATTGTTTTGCTGCAATGAATAATATATTTTATCGAACCTTCGTTTCAGCAATTCACATATCTCTTTATCATATTTATTAACTAATAATTCATTTTGTATAACTTCTGTCATGATTTTTATTTTCTTAAGTTCATCGTGAAATTCATAGAAGTCGTAGTAAATAAATAGATTTCATCTTGAATTAATCATGTTTATTGATCCTATATTATCAAAATATAATGCAGTATTTGATAGTATTTCTTGAACTTTAATATTATTATTATATTCTAACAATGCAGCATTTAGTCTTACAGTTGTCACGAGATGTGTCAAAAAGCGAAGTAAGTTATAATTTATAAAATTCATAATATTTAGTTATTGTTTATTTATTAAGCTTGATGTCTTATGTTTATATCTTTACTCTTGGAATATGCTATATCGTGATCTTTGCATGCAGCGTCCAAAAGGTTAATTCCTTTATCTCCTTTATAACTGATAACGAACTGGTTCTAATCTGCTTTATAACAGATAACGAACTGGTTCTGATCTGTTTTATAACTGCTAACGAACTGATTCTGATCTGCTTTATAACTGATTACGAACTGGTTCTGATCTGCTTTATATCTTTCATCACTTATTTACAATTGAATAAAATTATCGAATCCCTTTCTATATCGACCTTTATTAACTAGATCATCCTTACTAACAACAAAACATGTAGATTTTATTATTAACCAACTGTGTTGTAGGAATTAATTCTAATTTCATTTTCATAGCTTTTATATCTCGGATTTGGATTACTAGTGCGTGGACTTCGCATATAATATTTATCCATAATCTTCGTAATATATTTCTTTTCCTCATTTAAATGAAAGCAGCGGCATGTTACTGCATTTCCATATTTTCTTTTGAACGATTGAATTTTCTGTAAAGATTCTTAAAAAAATCATGTTCTCAAAACTCAACAAAAATACACCAATATCAAATATCTTGTAACCTTCAGATCACTTAAATCACTAAAAGCAAAAGTTAAAAAGTGAACCATCCCTAACACCATAGTAAATAAAAGATTTTTCTCTTTTAATTTTATGTAGATAATTATTAACTTTAATATGAAAAAAATATGTATTATTAAAAGATTCCATTTATACCTTTAAAATTACAGGAGATGAAATATTAACCATAGACGTACTATTACAATATTTATTCTTAATGTAAATAGAACATAAAACTAGAATACAAATCGAAATAACAAAAAGTGATATATCTCCTGACACAGTTTTAATCTTTAAATTCTTTAACTCAGTTTTGATTATATCAACATCAATATGTAGTTTATCAATATATTTGCTATTGTTTAAAATGTTTACAGTAACTGGTTTTATAACTCTAATATTAATTTTATTGTAATCTATCAATTTCAAGTGGTGGTTGTAAATCTCCAAAACTGTCAAAATATTCCTTATATTTGTGATTTTTATAATATGCTACCCAATGTGTTCCAGGTCCATATTCATCATCTAAATTAACAATACCACATTCTTGAGTAAGTGGTTTTTAGGTACACCATCACTCATGAAAACAACTCTAAAATATCTGTTGTCTTCCATATTTCTGTAGATCTATATCAGTTAGGGGACAATTGGGTAGCTTTTTTAAAAGTTTTTTAAATCTGGTCTATAATACAATCCATATCCAGTTTTATAAGGTTTAAGATATAAACCTTTTCCCATAGCTATTGCTTCCATATTTTTATTATGACGTGTAGCTTCTGCTAGTTGTTCTTTTCCATTCTTTATACTGTTCACAGCTTTAACTATAGCTGATCCACCTGTAGCTAAACCTCCCAAAGCTGATAATGCTGTTAAAACAGGAATTAGTGGTAGAAATCCACCAATTTTAGATACTGGAATTACTCTTGGTATTTTTATATTAGCTCTCCTTTTGCTTTTAAAATTATTATGAACGACTTTTTGAGCAATTTTAACAGCGTCATGTATATTATCTGGTTTTTCTTTTTTAAAAAGTTTTAAGGTATTTCTAACAGTGTTGGTAAATAATTTTCTATTACAAACTTTTCTCATTCTTTTTTTCATTGTTTTTCTCGATTTACGATGTTTTTTAATATTTTTAATATTCTTCATACCTAATCCAAATTTCACTTTTGTCTTCATTGCATTCGTAACAAACCATGGTATCAGCTATCAGGTCGGATATCAGCTATCAGGTCTGATATCAGGTAATTTTTGTAATGGATAAAGTGTATACTGATCTAATACGTTTAATATCTGATAGTATACTGATAATGAAATATAATATGATAATAATTTATATTGTTATGAAATAATCAAATAGCTTTTTGTACCGTCCTTTGTTTAAGTCATCATCTTTACTTATAACCAGAAATCCATACTTTTCTTTCCAACATTCTCGACAAATTTCATGAAACTTTTCATAACTCATATCACTGCCAACATGATCTCCATATATATGTCTCAAATTCATTTCATCTTGCTTAAATACAATAATCATATTAGCATTACCTCTTACCAAATGTTTTGGGATTCTTGTATAAGTTTGGCTTAAATAGAAAGAATCAACATTACTATGTCTACCCATACAAAAATATGCGCGTATATTGTTTTGTTTTTCACATGCAACATCATCGAAAATCATAATTGAATTGTTTTTGGTTTCTTCAGGAGATATAACAGATTCATTATCAGAAAAAGTATAATAGCCCATTCCTTTAATCGATGATAGCAGACTCTTCAAGTATTCATATTTTGGTTGATGTAAGGATTTTGAGTATAAATAGACGTTTTCAAATTTTAGTCCATTAGGACTTTCTAACAATGCAATCATAACGTTAGTCTTTCCACAATTTGATGGACCTACAATAAGCGCTCGCATAGAATTCGGTAATAAAGAACTGTGTCTCATTTTCATATTTGTATTCGTTGAAGAATCAATATTGCGAATTAAAATATTTTTATGTTGTTTTATTAAACGCATTTTTATAACTGAAAATAATAATAATTTAATATTGCTTTTTATTATATAGTAAAATAAGATGGTAATACAATACAATAAAAAAGTTATTCATCAAAGAGATGTCAATGGAAGAGGTTTGTTAAATAAAATAATTAACTCCCTGCCAATTGAACTACATCTTCCTGGTTATCAGTTTTGCGGTCCTGGAACAAAATTACAAAAACGTTTAGAACGAGGAGATAAAGGAATAAACCCTTTGGACGCTGCATGTAAAGATCACGATATTGCTTATTCTAAAAGTAAAGATTTGTATAATAGACATCAAGCTTATCAAATATTATCTGAAAAAGCTTGACAACTAGTAAAATCTAAAGATAGTGATTTTAAAGAACGAGCTAATGCATGGTTTGTTACGAATGCAATGAAGACAAAAGTGAAATTTGGATTAGGTATGAAGAATATTAAAAATATTAAAAAACATCGTAAATCGAGAAAAACAATGAAAAAAAGAATGAGAAAAGTTTGTAATAGAAAATTATTTACCAACACTGTTAGAAATACCTTAAAACTTTTTAAAAAAGAAAAACCAGATAATATACATGACGCTGTTAAAATTGCTCAAAAAGTCGTTCATAATAATTTTAAAAGCAAAAGGAGAGCTAATATAAAAATACCAAGAGTAATTCCAGTATCTAAAATTGGTGGATTTCTACCACTAATTCCTGTTTTAACAGCATTATCAGCTTTGGGAGGTTTAGCTACAGGTGGATCAGCTATAGTTAAAGCTGTGAACAGTATAAAGAATGGAAAAGAACAACTAGCAGAAGCTACACGTCATAATAAAAATATGGAAGCAATAGCTATGGGAAAAGGTTTATATCTTAAACCTTATAAAACTGGATATGGATTGTATTATAGACCAGATTTAAAAAACTTTTAAAAAAGCTACCCAATCGTCCCCTAACTGATATAGATCTACAGAAATATGGAAGACAACAGATATTTTAGAGTTGTTTTCATGAGTGATGGTGTACCTAAAAACCACTTACTCAAGAATGTGGTATTGTTAATTTAGATGATGAATATGGACCTGGAACACATTGGGTAGCATATTATAAAAATCACAAATATAAGGAATATTTTGACAGTTTTGGAGATTTACAACCACCACTTGAAATTGATAGATTACAATAAAATTAATATTAGAGTTATAAAACCAGTTACTGTAAACATTTTAAACAATAGCAAATATATTGATAAACTACATATTGATGTTGATATAATCAAAACTGAGTTAAAGAATTTAAAGATTAAAACTGTGTCAGGAGATATATCACTTTTTGTTATTTCGATTTGTATTCTAGTTTTATGTTCTATTTACATTAAGAATAAATATTGTAATAGTACGTCTATGGTTAATATTTCATCTCCTGTAATTTTAAAGGTATAAATGGAATCTTTTAATAATACATATTTTTTTCATATTAAAGTTAATAATTATCTACATAAAATTAAAAGAGAAAAATCTTTTATTTACTATGGTGTTAGGGATGGTTCACTTTTTAACTTTTGCTTTTAGTGATTTAAGTGATCTGAAGGTTACAAGATATTTGATATTGGTGTATTTTTGTTGAGTTTTGAGAACATGATTTTTTTAAGAATCTTTACAGAAAATTCAATCGTTCAAAAGAAAATATGGAAATGCAGTAACATGCCGCTGCTTTCATTTAAATGAGGAAAAGAAATATATTACGAAGATTATGGATAAATATTATATGCGAAGTCCACGCACTAGTAATCCAAATCCGAGATATAAAAGCTATGAAAATGAAATTAGAATTAATTCCTACAACACAGTTGGTTAATAATAAAATCTACATGTTTTGTTGTTAGTAAGGATGATCTAGTTAATAAAGGTCGATATAGAAAGGGATTCGATAATTTTATTCAATTGTAAATAAGTGATGAAAGATATAAAGCAGATCAGAACCAGTTCGTAATCAGTTATAAAGCAGATCAGAATCAGTTCGTTAGCAGTTATAAAACAGATCAGAACCAGTTCGTTATCTGTTATAAAGCAGATTAGAACCAGTTCGTTATCAGTTATAAAGGAGATAAAGGAATTAACCTTTTGGACGCTGCATGCAAAGATCACGATATAGCATATTCCAAGAGTAAAGATATAAACATAAGACATCAAGCTTAATAAATAAACAATAACTAAATATTATGAATTTTATAAATTATAACTTACTTCGCTTTTTGACACATCTCGTGACAACTGTAAGACTAAATGCTGCATTGTTAGAATATAATAATAATATTAAAGTTCAAGAAATACTATCAAATACTGCATTATATTTTGATAATATAGGATCAATAAACATGATTAATTCAAGATGAAATCTATTTATTTACTATGACTTCTATGAATTTCACGATGAACTTAAGAAAATAAAAATCATGACAGAAGTTATACAAAATGAATTATTAGTTAATAAATATGATAAAGAGATATGTGAATTGCTGAAACGAAGGTTCGATAAAATATATTATTCATTGCAGCAAAACAATTTATTTCTAAAATCGAAAACGTTCTCAGTAGACGTGACTAACAAAGATCAACAAACTCTGCAAACAAAAATAAAAAACTATTTTAACAACCAGCAAGATTTGAATGAGCTTATGATTCAACAAATATCAGTTTTAGATTCTACAAAGAACATATTAAAAAACACTAGTAACGAATTAAATGCAAGCTTTAATAAAATTTATGAACTACTGAAGCTGATTAATATCGATGAAGATAAAAATAGAACAAGTTATGATAGGACAACTACATTTAATAGTAGATAACTGTAATAAAGTTCAATTATCCTTTACAAATCTATTAATTGACATAAATCATGGAAATGTTAATCCAGATCTTCTTACATTTAACCAATTACAAGACGAATTATTACATATTGAATAATTCTTACCAAATGATTTGATTTTTCCTGGACAACTCACCGATACTAAATTAAAGAAAATTTTTAACTCTATTAAAGTAAATGAATTTATGATAGAAAATCGATTTGTAATACAAGCTGAAATACCATTAGTTACCAATCATAGCTCTGAAGTTTACAAAATAATTCAACTACCAGTTAAAGTAGACAATAGTACAGTGATATCTTTGGTAGATGATGATTACATAGTGTATAACTTTGCAAATAATTTGTACTTTTGGATGTCTCAATTACAACTTAATGCATGTACTAAAAACAATGACGACCAATTTAATTGTAGAAATAATTTTTCATGGAAATCAGCTGTTGAACGAACATGTGAAATTTCAGCACTAAAACAGTCGAGGCATGCTGAATGTAATTTTAAAGAAGTTGAAAAGAAAAGTGTTTGGATTAAATTATCAACAGAAAATCAGTGGTTATTTGCTGTTTCTGATACATTTACACTAAGGGTAGACTGTGATAATCATAATCGCAGTTCGATAATGCTACCTTCAAAAGGTTTGTTAACTTTACAATCAGGATGTGTTGCAGAACATGAAGGAATCACCTTATATTCTTCGGCATATTTTACATCAAAACAAAAATCATCTATTCAAACATCGTCATGGCTGATAGATTACAATAAAATAAATATTAGAGTTGTAAAACCAGTTACTATAAACATTTGTTCCAAAAATTGGTGGAGTTTTACCTTTGATACCAATTTTAACAGCTATAAGTGCTATTGGAACCTTATCCAGTGGAGGAGCTGCCATTGCAAAGGCAGTAAATGCAGCAAAAAGTGCTAAACAGCAACTCGATGAGGCAAATAGACATAACAAAACAATGGAAGATATAGCAATGGGAAAAGGTCTTTTTCTTAAACCGTATAAAAGAGGATATGGATTAATTTTTTGAAGAAAGAAGTCAAAAAAAAAACATGTAGAAAAATGCTACCTAACAGACCGCTCACTGATGTTGACTTGATAAAGTTTTCTTAAAATATTCCAAATTTTAGAGGAGTTTTTATGTTAGATTCATTACCAAAACGTTCAAGAAAAAAGGAAAGTGGAATAGTAAATTTGGATTCTTCTATGGGAAGTGGAACTCATTGGGTAGCATATTATAAAAACAATAAACAAGTTGAATACTTTGACAGTTTTGGAAATTTACAACCACCAGTAGAATTAATTAAGTATCTTGGAAAAAATATTAAATATAATTATACTCAACATCAAAATTATAATTCATTTAATTGTGGACATTTATGTATTAAATTTTTACACCAAATAACTGAAAATAAAAGTAAATAAAAGGACTTTTTTTCTTTTTCTAAATCAAGATCAAATTCACATTTTTTTATTTATTACTCTATTGTTTATATTACTATAAATGTTTATCCTAAACATTTTCACTTAATGTCCAGACGGGATATTGACCGTTGGGTATAAAATCTCCCATTTCATTGAAAGTGTTTAAAATCAGATTCTTTTCCCCTTCTCTGCACAGTCGATATATACCAGTTGATAATTCCCTTATATCTTCATCGCTCAAATTATTATATCTGTTGGGTAGAAATATTATGTTTTCCTGCAGCTCAATGAGGATTATCGACCCGAATTTCGTGTTCACCCTCTTCGCCTTAAATATTGGATAATTTGTCCCTTTTTTCAAATCTTTCACATGGACTGCTGACTTCTGATTCAAAGCGTTAAATTTATTGATTAGAAGTGTAGCGCTATCCATTATTTACTTCTCTCGTTAAGTGTTTTTAATAAATTGAAATTAATAATATTTTATTATGATTATTAGACTCCTAACAAAATTACTATTAAAAGTATTTTGTATTAAGTAAAATTATTGTAAAAAGTTGACATTATAAAAAGAAATAAAAGAAAAAATATATGCTATATTTCCATTCTCCTTACTCCACGTTAAATATCAAATAGAATTGAATATTAATTATGCTCTATTACTTGAGAATGAAGTGATAAAGGATAGATAGATATACCATTCACCCTATCTTCAATCGCATTATCAAATCGATATGATCATGAAGCCGTTTATAAACAAAAAAAAAAATTTAAATAAAAAATATTTAATGTAGGATATTTAAAATTGAGTGAAAGAGAAAGTAATGTTAATTATAATAAATAAATTATGGAAAACATTTATTATAAACTTCGGATATATCCAAATAATAAGCAAACATTTCAAAATAAATATCACTCTAATAATTTATTCAGACGGGAAAGTAATCAAAAAAAAAAAAAAAAAAAAATTAAAATAAAAGAAGAAAAAATGGCTAGCATCAAGGAAGCTCTTTTAAATTTTTTATCCATCTACAAAGATATTATTTTGGTGGATCATTTGGTGATGATTAATATGCTAAATGATATTGAAGAAATGGGGATAGGATATGGTGACAGAGAAGAGGAATTAAATAGAGGTCATTTTGAATGCTGTCCTTGGTTCTATGACGATTGCGAAGAAGGACCGGATACTTGCTATTGCACTATTTTTCATTTAAGAAAATATAATATAATTCAATTAATGGACAATTATTATGTAGTCTTTAATGAAAATAAAAATTAAAATAAAATAGAAATTATATGTTTTTATTTTTAAAGTAATGATAGAGTATAGAATTTCTTGTCTAATTTGAATTGGTACGGCTGTGATATTTACAAAACCATGTAGAAAAATTAATAAATAAATAAACATTTTCTTTTCATAAATAATATTTTTTTTTTATTTTATTTTCTTATTTCAATTACATATTACATATACACATATTCCAATACATACAAAAGAACAAACAAAATTATAAGAATAAGTTGATATATAAATAAATATATTGTTAGACATATTAGAGAATATGAACTTTCAGCCTTTTGTTTCGTATTTCTAGGGCACTCAACATGTGTAGGAGAAGGTGGTATTTCAATAGTATACTCTGGGTTGTTATTATTGTTTCTAATCTTGTTATTGTATGATAATGGTATGTTCTCAAGAGACATTGTTTTCACATCATTTTCCCGTATTTCGTTACCTCCACTAGGACCGCAAACATCATAAATTGGTGGAGGTATGATTCGATCTAATATCTCCCAATCCATGGGTACGTTGTTGGTAGAACATCGTCTCAATAAAGAACAATTCGGTGACCATCGTAGATGTTCCATCACAGGATGATCATTACGATTCCAACACCAAATTTCAACTTCACAGAAGTAACATTTCGTTCTATCACATTCACCAGTATAAAACATCCCCGTCATAGCCAATTTCTTCTCATCTAACCAATGTAATGGCCAGCATGTAAACGTCTTTAGACGTTCATCTTCTCTATGAAAAATATCATTCATTGCATAACGTGGCTTAAATGATAATTGCATATTTTCAAAACAAAATTACTAAAAATTAAACGAAAACTCCAACAGAGATTCTAACACAACAAAAGAGTACAATGTATTTATTTAGGAATAAAAATGAGTACAGTATTTATACACTTCAATAATCACTTCAATATATACAATTTTCCTCTAAGTTACAAAACTCTTTCTGCAAATGCTATTCATTTCTCTTACAAACACATTACTAATCAGGGATGCAAAACATAAACAACATACATTTCAATCATACTGATCTTTAAAAACATAACAGGCAAGCATTTTCTCTCTACACTAAAACTGGGTTTCTTCCATCATCCACAAAATCAAAACTCAAAACCTAACACACACAAATCTATCTGGCAACACTGTCTCACACCAAATAACTATTCCCTCTCTCTCATGTCTCACAACCCCACACTTCCCCTCTCTCTCACAACCCACACTTCCTCTCTTTCTCACAACAAATACAAATATTTTAGGTTACAAAATCCCATCCAGGAAGATCTATAGATAGTAAACAATCATAGAAAAATTAACACAACAAAACACCAACAAAAATATAAATATCTATCTCCGCCATAGCCAACATAAAACCAACCATCAATCACGAACGAGGAAAATACACATTTCAACCACCTTGACTAAAACTGGTTTTCTTCCATCACACACAAAATCAATCCTCAAAACCTTAACACACACAAATTCACCTGACAATACTCTCTCACACCAAATAACTATTCTCTCTCACTCTCACAACACACACATTCCAATACCTCAATACCACACACCAACCAGGGATGGAAAACATAAACAACATACAATCATATCACAACACATACACATTTCACATTTCAAAAAACCACAACCCCAGCTATGCATGAGCCGAATTTTGTATGAAAAAAGTGGTCCCGAAGGTACATAAACATACTACTTACAAAAAAAGACTTTTACATTTTTCTCTAATTCATTTAGTTTTGTTGTACATAAAATTCTATTTTTTTTTTTACCAAAGTAATCGACTTTTTGTGAGAAAAATAAGGCATTACAGATTTTTGTTCCTTTAAAGTTTTTTGGTTTTATTTTTTTAAAGTTCTTATGGAATATGGAATAAGGAATTCTTTCTTCTTTTTTACTTTTTATACCTTATTCGCCGAATAATTTGTTGTAATATCTTAATATATAAACAAGACTAAATCTACATTAGAACCAAGTTTACCAATTATTTAAATTGACAAAAAATCGTCAATTTGACTAATTGAATTAGTTGATTAAAAAAGTTTTTTGGTTTTATTTTTTTAAAGTTCTTATGGAATATGGAATAAGGAATTCTTTCTTCTTTTTTACTTTTTATACCTTATTCGCCGAATAATTTGTTGTAATATCTTAATATATAAACAAGACTAAATCTACATTAGAACCAAGTTTACCAATTATTTAAATTGACAAAAAATCGTCAATTTGACTAATTGAATTAGTTGATTAAAAAGTGGTTAATTTTACGGATTTTTAGTCAATTTGAATAAAATAATACACAAATTAACTAAACTTTTTCTTCATATTGAAGAATTTTTATTCAATTTAACCACACTATTTTATTTGATTCAACTAAATTTTAGTTGAATTGAATAAATAATTTATTCATATTATCAAAGCGAATTCTTTAAATTGAAGAATTTTTATTCATTTTAACTATTGAATTTTATTCAATTTGACAAAATCATTTCAATTTTAAAATGTCTTCTCAGCTCCGTTTATAAATATATTAATATTTTATTCAACTTATACAAAATAAGGCTTTGTTTATATGCATATATTTCCGTATAAATTGTTTGTGAATAATACATTATTTACTATCATAAAAAGTAAAACAAATAAGAAATATTAAAAACTTTAATAATATTTATTATATACATATATTTCATATTAGAGATAAGTATTTGAGATAAATATACATAATTTATAAAATATACAAATTAATTAAAAATATTTAAATAATTAGGGTAAAATATTATAAAGAGGAATATTTTAATTAAACTTAGTTTAAACATCTAGTAAACTTACGTAGTGGAGGTTTTTATACCCTAGGAAATTTGGTAGGAATAATTATTTTAGGCCAAGGGCGAAGTCTATTGAAATTGGTTATGGTCCGTCTATTATTTCACCAAACCCCTATACAAATGTTCTCCCAAATTTTATAGGGGTTTAACGATCATAAATGCCTTAAATATTTATTTGTTGTCTTAAATACAAAGAAGTTTTGTATAATGCCCGTATTCTCTATCTCGATTTTTTGTTTCTTCTACAGAAACATTTTATTCGATTTTTTTTCTAAAATTTTCCTTTTTTAATATGGGAATACTGAGAAGAATAATATGACAATTATAAAATATAAAATAAAAGCAATTCATATTAAAAAAAATAATTTTGCAATAATTTAGTAATTTTATTTTATTTCGGACAATAGTTAATGTGTGCTGGAGAGGTGCAAAAGTGTTTGTTGGATATGTCGATATGAGTCTGTAGAACAGAAAGGAAAGCTTTTCTATACATTTAACACATTCAATATTAGCTGCTTAAATTTTCTGGTGTTACGTGAGCCCGACATAATTGAAGTAGAATATCCTCTAGTACTCACAAAATCGATCTGAAAAACATACGGTACTCAGCATATATATTTTGGTAACAATAAAGTATGAGTTTAATAAATTTGTAAATTATATTGTTTAAAACTAAATTAGCTATTTTTTATAATGAATTATATAAAAATAGCTAATTAATCTTAATATTAAATTACTAACATACATATTCAATACTAATCAAAAAACATTTTAGTATTTGCAAAAGTATTTTGTACATTTGTACATTTGATAAAACAATTTCTAATTTTGTTATTAAACAAATGATACAAAAATTAAGTTTGCTATATGTAGAAGAGGTTAGGTTCGGTTTAAGGATGATAACAACTAATTTTAGCCGTTGCCCGTAGAGACCAAATTGGTCCATTATGATTCCTTGTCCTTATCATTTCTCCTCTTCCTCGTATCCTTAGTGTATTCTAGATTTTCCATTTCGTTGATTTTATATATTCTATTAATTTCTATTTTATTTCTATTACTATTAAGTTCTAAAAAGAAAAAAAGAACCAGGTATATTAAATCGTCTTTTAGATAGAGCAGGGTATGCACATAAAAAGTGATAATTGTCTTCAACAGCTTCCCTGTACCACCTACATGTATCATCATCTAAAAACCCTAATCTTACAAAATATTTAATAAGAATATTGTGACCAGCAATTAAATTAGTTGCCGTACTCAATTGCCTTTTATTCATTTCGAGAAGTATATTGCTAAATTTATCATTTTTTTCATCCCATAGTAATTTTGTTTGCACACATCCAACATGTTCATGCCATCTAATTAATCCTTCGCGTCTTGATATATGTTTTATTTCCAGCAAAGATTAATATTACGCTATTCGTGAACCTTATATTATCTATTTTAAGTGCCTTTATAGCAACTTGACTATCAATGAAGAAACTAATATCGTGACTGTATATTTGTAACATTGATATTTGTCTTGCTGCTATGGTTATCCTGTAAACTTCAGCTTCTGTCTGTCTGTCTGTCTTTAAACGATAAGAAATTTCCATTTTCAATTCGTTGCAAAAAACTCCAGTTCCATTGGTGGGTTTTGAGCCATCAGTATAGATGTTCAATTTTGGGGTTTTTATTTTCCCCTGTAGCCAATCATTCAGTGATGGGAAAGTAACATTTAATTTCCTTTCTACTACATTATATAGAATAATGTAGTCTGTTTTACAGTCTCCCTCTTTATCTCTGACTAACTCTGAGTGACGCACCACTCTAGTTTCCATTAAATTTGTTTGCTTTAGTCTACTAAGTGTTATTCTTGCACTGTTTAGCGTCTATATCCAAAGGTGTAATATTCAATATAATTTCCAAAGCCGCAGTCGGCGTGGTCTTCATCAACAGACTCAACAGTGCTGTCCTATTGAATCTGTTTAGTGTGTTAGCATGTACCTGTTTATTAATAATTAGCCACCACATGACAGGCATATGTTGCTACTGGTCTACAACTGCTGTATATAACCAATAGTACAGTTTAGGTTTAATTACTCCTTTCGTGCCGATAAGTTTCTGACATAACATACGCTTTTTTGATCCGTTCACTTATGTTGACTTTCCAATTTAATATACTTTCTCGATATATCCTCAGAAATTTTCGAAAAGCTAACTCCATTCAATTTAGGAAGGTCGAAACTGGGTATTTTACGTTTTTGTGTAAAAAGTACTAGTTCAATTTTCGCGGGATTTACATGAGTTCACTTCTTCTTGCCCACATTGAAAGCATATTTAGAGAATCACTTAGAATATCAGATACATTATGCATAAATTTACCCGTTGACAGTATTACTAGGTCATCCGCATATGTATGCTACCACTTTTATTAGCAACCACAGATCTTAAGAGAATTTCTTCATTGACAGAGATTTTTAACATGATGGACTATAGAATGTAGTGCAGAGTATACGGATTTCCCTTTAATGTAAGCGTATTGGCTACCATAAATTTCAGTATTACTCAGGTATCCTTTATATTCATAAGTTCCTCTATAATCTTTTAATCATTTTCTTTTTTCGCTTTTCTTATCTAATTTTTTTAATTTCTTAACTAATTTCTATACTCAGTCCATAATTCATCTTTATCATCTCTCATTGCTTTGTTAAAGGATTTTCTTACATCTTTTCTAAGAGTTTGGGGAACACTCACTTCCTTAAAGTAAGAAATTAAAATGCCTTCAATGATTTTCAATGAGGATTCTAACTCATTTATATCTATAGCCTTCAATCTTCAAATTTCTCACTGATTTTTTCCAATCCGTTCTAGGATTTTTGTACATTGTTTTTATATGATTCAATATAGTTTATATATTAAAATCTATATATATATGATCAGAAACACTTTCTTCATTACAGTGTTCTACAACCTCCTCCGGTGGTGGTTTATTACCATATAAAGCTAAGGCCAGGTTGATTCATAGTTATTGCTATGTTATCCCTACTACAAAGCTGTCTGACAATAACACAATTTATATATTTTTCATAAGAATACATGTACTCGGTTTATTTATACAAATGAGTTTGTATAAATTATCTTCTAGGCCCATTATTTGTCCCCGTTTATCCATGGCTCTTGCATCAGGAACAAGTCAATGCCGTACCTATTCAAGTAGAGGATAAGATTAGTTCTAGCCATAATACAGTGATGAAGATTAATTTGTGTAACCGTAATCATTATAGCTTACCGTAGCTGTTTTGATTCTTTTCTCTGCTTCCCTTATTGGTTTAGTGATAGCGCTGCTAAAACCAATACTTATATCCATTTTCTTCTAGTTTCTACAAAGTACCAGAATTCACTGCTTCTACCAGCATTAGATGGTTGGCCCATCTTTAGGATTTTCTAGTCAGATAAAGGATAATTTTTAGACTCCTGTGCTATGATCATATTTAGCAGTCTGTCCCTTGGCAGTATGGGTCCCATTATAAATATTCTGATTCTGAGTTGGTTCGTCACCTAAAGGAACTATTTTTAATTTAGCCCCTCCCATAACCTATCTAATTTCATCACTGAGTTTTTGAGCCAATTTAAAGTGTCTTTATTCTTATTTATTTTGTGACCGTTTCTCGTCTGAATATTCCCAATGTAAGGAATATTACCCTGATCATCTCTTGTTTCTGAGACCAAAAATAATAATCTACTTTCTAGAAACCTCCTGTTTTCTTCCTCTATTATCCTATCAGACTTTTCTTCATCCATTATTGCAACTCCTATACATCCCTCGTTATATACATTCCTTCCTTTCTTGATTCCTTAAGTACAGTCACTTCTTTCGAACCAGTATCTTTCGTTCTATATCACTTGCTGCATCCCGGTACCTTAGAGATGAGGTTAAGTAACCCTCATCTACGGGATGCTAGAGGAGTGTAGTTTAAATTAATTCGCTGCCTAATCCATGAATTTGTGAACGAAGTTAGTGGCTTATCCGACATTTTCATTTTCTCCTTTCCCGCATTAACTTTGACTGAAGCAAGTGGAGTATTTAGTGCATGGGATTCTATATTTTTTTACCTAACTTACTTCCAGAAGATCTAACCTATCCCGACCTGCAACAGGTGAGTTAAGTGACTCGTCAGTGCGTGGTCCCGAACTAACCATTTCAACATCCTTCATTGCACTGATTATGTTAACTAGTCAGAGAAGTAAATACAAACGTAAATTTTAAAGATATAGCGATTTAATTATAAATATCAATTGAAAAGTATTTTGAAGCTATTAAATAAACTTATTGATTTCCACCTTAATAAAGGCCGCAATGAATCCTGGTCAAAATTTATTTCAAATTTGCCCTCGGGCTCTAAAAAATTTTGGAAAGTAAAAAAAGCACTTAAAGGAAACAAAATGTTTTTTACTGATCTTCCTGTAAACGGTGAAGTTCTAAAAACTGGCAATGAAAAGGCTAATTCAATAGCAGACGTATTTGGTAATTCACACACCATTACTTTAAATAATTTTTCACCTATGGACACAGCTGTCTCAAGATTCATTCATGATCTTAACAATACAATTCTTGACAGATCTAACGTAGAGCTTACCAATTTAGATGAAGTTAAATTTATTGAAAAATAATAAACCCCCCGATTTAGATGGGGTTAATAGCATTATCCTTAAAAAGATGCCCGATTACTTTTTTGAAACTCTATGTAAACTTTTCAACTCTTGTTTAACAGAAGGCTATTTTCCAACTATTTTTAAGAAAGCAAAAGTTATTCCAATCCCTAAGTTAGGAAAGGATCCTGAATTCCCGTTTAGCTATAGACCAATCAGCATCCTAAGCCTATTGGATAAAGTATTTGAAAAAATAATTAATAAGAGAATTTTAGACTTTTCCAACCAAAATAATATTATTAACCCTCAACAGTTTGGATTCCGCAAAGAGCACTCCACAGTATATCAACTAAAAAGAGTCGTTAGTTTTATTGAATCAAACAAAAGAAATCGTAAGAGCACTGGAGTTATTTTTCTTGACTTTGAAAAAGCCTTCGATTCAATATTGCATGAAGGCCTGGTTTTTAAACTAAATTCCTTCAATTATCCAACGTACTTGCAAAAGATAAAGAGTTTTTTAGATTAGCAAGGATCGGTATTATCAATTACTATTTATTCAATATATATTTCCGATTTTACTGTTCGCAAAAATCAAGAAGTAGCTTTTTACGCTAACAGCAGTGCTTTTATTTGCTGCGGTAAGGTGTCAAACGCAATAATCAAAAAATAGTTTAATAAGTGGAAGATAAAAGTTAATGTTATTAAAACACAAGCTATTATATTTCCATATAATAGATCACAGAAACGTATTCCTACAAAACATTTATATTCTAGGGGAGTTTTTATTCCTCTGCAGGATAGTATCAAATATCTAGGAATTATCTTAAATAAAAAGCTATCATTTAAACAACACATTCAGTATATTTTTGATAAAGCAATCAAATGCGGCCGTGCACTTTACCCCTTACTTACGAGATCCTTATTGACAAAAAGAGTATTTGACCAATTATGATCTACGGATACCAAATCTGGTTTAATATAGCTGCTAAAACTTACACAAGAAAATTACAGATAATAAAAAATAAAAATCTGAAAATAATTCATAACCTACACCCCAGATATTCTACTAATTTACTGCATAGAAACTTTAAGCATAAAATGTTTAATTCATTTGCAAGGAAACTGACTCTGTCATTTAATGAAAAATGCAGAACGCCTACATATGAAATAATAAGAAATTTGCTAAACAATCACTAAGACTCTTTTTTACTTAAAGAGCAATAATTGATGGTTGTTTTTAAAATTTCTTATAACGTTTAAGTATGTGCAAGATTTTTTTGACAACTTTTTCTTAATACTGACATATTAGTACTTTCCTTATTTAATTATTTAGATTTTAATTGTTGTAATACTTTTAAGTAAATCCTCATAACAATGTAATTAATTAATTATTTTATAAAGGTTTCAATAAAGTCAATAAAAAAATATTTGTTCATAAATTTTATATGTTTCAAAATTTTATGTTTTTAATTAAAAGGTGTGAAATTTTTTATAAATCAGAAGTTTGTGAAAATATTTTGAGAAACGAAAAACAGGCCAAAAGGAAAAACATAATAAAATGATACGTCAACAGTGATGTTTAAACTCATTTTGTTTTTCAAAAAACAAGTCGAAAACTATTTAATATATGTGAACATAATATTAAGTACGAAAAAAAAGGAAAGAAAACAAAAAATAATAAATAAAATTTCCAACAATGTTATTTCCCCCTTTATTAGTTAACACATTTTTGACATTTGTTTGCTATTTTCGCGTTATAACAGCATCACTGATTTATAATAACAATAATAACTGATTTATGTAACAATTTAATATGATGCTTGTGTACTTTACTTTTCTTATTATATACAGTTTCTATGTTAATTGTAGTAGAAAGTAAGAATAAATAAAAGGAAAACAAAAGAACTAACAAGTAGAATTAATGGAATATTTCCCATAAAATTTTAAATTATCTTTAGAATATACCAACTTACTGGCCTTCCGACCCAAGAAAAGTTCCTGACCTCTTAGACTTTTTCGTTTACTCAGGAATCCCAAGTAATATGCTCGATATTAAGGACAACTATGAATTAAGTTCTGACCACTCGCCTATAATTCTTTCATATAACACCTCAATTAAAAAACTACATAAAATAAAGAAACTTATTTCAAACAAAACTGACCTAGAATCATTTTCCTACTGGTTAGATGCAAATATTAATCTTAATACTTCCATAACAAACGGATATGAGCTAGATAATACAGTCGAAACCTTTACAAAATTAATACATGAAGCTGCACACTTATCAACACCAGAAATAAGAAGTATAAATAATCAAAATAACTTTCGAATATCATCGGAGACACGAGAACTTATTAGGCAAAAAAGACGTTTAAGAAAAATTTGGCATAGTACAAGAAATCCAAACGATAAACGTTTACTGAACCAAGCTACTAAATCCCTTACAAAACATTTGTCTGAGCTAAAGAACACTTCAATTAGTGCATTTTTCGATTCACTAAACACCAACACAGACAATGATCATAAACTTTGGAAAGCGACGAAATGTTTAAAACAGCCATCAAAAAGACATCCTCCATTTAAGGATCGTAATGGGATATGGTGCAGATCCGATATAAGTAAAGCTGAGACTTTTGGAAACCATCTTTACAATATATTCAATATCTATCCAAATGAAAACGCTGCTGATGATAATGTATTACAATATCTTGATGTTGCTTGCCAAATGAGTCTACCTGTAAAGCCTATTTCACCTACGAAAATAAAAGACGAAATAAAAAAGTTAAATACAAAGAAATCACCTGGATATGACAATATTGATGGATGCGTTATGAAATGTTTGACAAAGAAAGCTTTAATACATCTTACAAATATTTACAATACCATATTAAGAATCAATCATTTCCCATCACAATGGAAATGCGCAGAAATCATAATGATAAAAAAACCCAACAAAGCTGAAAACGAAATAACATCTTATAGACCAATCAGTCTGCTAAGTATTTTTTCAAAAATATTTGAAAAAATATTTTTGAATCGGTTATACCCAATTATAGATAACTTAAAAATCATACCAGATTATCAGTTTGGTTTTAGGAAGAAACATGGAACGATTGAACAAATTCACCGAGTTGTGGACACAATAAGGAAATCGTTTGAAGAAAAGAAATATTGCTCAGGGGTCTTTTTAGACATAGAAAAAGCTTTTGACAGAGTGTGGCATAATGGCTTATTATATAAAATAAAGACACTTCTTCCGGCTAGCTTTTACTATATAATTAAATCATATTTGCAAAATCGAACATTTTATGTTAAAATCAATGGCGAAAGATCGCAAATTTTTTATATCAGAGCAGGAGTTCCACAAGGTAGTGTGCTAAGTCCTGTTTTCTATTCAATATATACTTCAGATATGCCAGTTCTTAATAATATAAAGATATCAACTTATGCTGACGATACATCACTTCTTGCAAATAATGAGTCTCTGAATATAGTTTCAAACTTATTGCAAAATCAACTAAATGATTTAAATACATGGCTTAAAAAGTGGAAAATTACCGTAAATGCTCAAAAATCAGCTCATATATTATTTACTTTAAGAAGAGGAGATTGTCCAACGTTGATGATAAACGATACGCAAATCCCCAACAAAGACTGTATTAAATATCTCGGTATGCATTTAGACCGTCGCCTAACCTGGAAGGAACACATAAAATCCAAAAAACAACATTTAAACATTAAAAGCAGAACTCTCTACTGGTTACTAGGACCAAAATCAAAACTTAACATCGTTAATAAAATTAAACTATATAAAGCCATCTTAAAACCTATCTGGACTTACGGAATTGAACTTTGGGGAACTGCGAGCAATTCAAATCTTGAAATAATTCAAAGATACCAATCAAAAACCCTCAGATTGATTACACAAGCACCATGGTACATTACCAACGATGCCATACACAATGATCTGCAAATACCTACAATTAAGGAAGTCATAAGAACACACAGCGAAAGATACTTATCCAGATTGAACAACCACGTCAATACATTAGCTATTTGTTTATTAGACGAGACAGACGAAATAAATAGACTTAAAAGATACCACGTTTTAGACCTACCAATCCGAAGCTAACGACTATGTTTATAATATTCTGATTTAGCTCAGAATAATTATCCCTTTATATTCTTTTTGTTTATTGTATAAATTTGTTATAATATTAATATTATAAATTATATTTTTTTTTTATATATAACACTATGTTTAAATGTATCTGAATGTGAATAAATGAATTAAAAATTTTATGTATTCTATTGTATGCTATGTATGTATTAGTATTAAGTTAATTGTATTTATATTTCTGTTTAGTAAAATTACTGTTAAAAAGAAGATTATCTGAACTTATATTTGTACTTAAAAGAGTACATCTAATAATGTTATTTTTAATTTTCATCCCAATTGCTTATTATCTTGTTTGTAAGATAGATTGTAATTAAAAAAAAAGAAAAAAAAATCTTTAGAATATTTCTATTTACAACCGAAACAAATTTATCAAATTTTAATTCGGAGAGTTCGGTAAGTATTACCACAAAAGCTCAATTTATTTATTTAAAATTTGGTACCAAAACCAGTGTATTTTTGTCTTATTTTTATAGATTTGTTGAAACTTAAAGGAGCCTCACAAAAGACGTCCACTCTTTACGAAAGAAGAAGAGACCCGCCAAGTTTTGACCCAAAATGGTAAAAAAATTGTTGTGAATACTAAAGTCGGAACCCCAATTGGTGGTAAGTGAAAATCGGAAAGTATGTGGGAGAAATACGTCAGAAACTCAACTTATAGATACAAAAGTAGTACTAATAGCATAATAAAGAGAAACAACATTAATCTGTTAAAAGATTCACCTTCAGATGATACGCTATGATAATAAAAATGCAAATGCATGGTGCAGTCATTTCGAAGAACTCTGCTTTAACACCGAATACCTTGGAAGTGGAATATTAAAACTGCATGCAGATGGTTGTACCACATGTCCACGATTGAAAAAATACAAATTATTAAAATAATTAATAAGAATAAGATTTTTAACTAACAGATCCATAATAAAAAATATTTTTAAGTAAAATTTCCTATAAGTTGTATACGTTTATTCAATATTTAATA
Source organism: Protocalliphora azurea (assembly GCA_932274085.1). Taxonomy (NCBI): domain Eukaryota; kingdom Metazoa; phylum Arthropoda; class Insecta; order Diptera; family Calliphoridae; genus Protocalliphora; species Protocalliphora azurea. Next base: position 76,324,716 of record OW026521.1, on the reverse strand, counting down.
GGGTAATCGACGTTTTCCACCGATTTTTCGGTTTGTGTACTGTCCGTTTTCTCCGGTTTTTTAAGCATTTTATTTAGAAAAACATATCTACGAAATACTAATATTTAAATGGAATTTACGAAAATTTTATTAACTGATTAATATTTATAAAATTAATTTCTTGTTATGTTTTATTAATACAGTTTAAAGTTAAATTGAAATTAATTCTGTAAGCTAAAGAAATGTGAAAGTAATTATTATCTTGGATGAAATTTGAATATCAATGGAATTATTTTTTTTTCTCTTGCAACACCTGTAACATTCTAACAAATAATTTAAATATTTTATGGTTTTTATTAATTCAATATTTGGAATAATACATTACTTAATTTTTTAAAGGAGTAGTATTTGGAAAAGGTCTACCTGCAGAATTGATTTCGAAACATTTTTCCATATAAAAGTGTGAGATTTTGCAAAATTAGCTAGCCAAAATTCTAGTTTTTACTTTACTGAGTTAGAATTTGCTGTAAAATTAATTTAATACGTAGTATTCAATACATTGAATAGAAACAAGATCAGGTCATATTTAAGCCTATAACCCTTATAAATCATTCCCCTCAGAATCACTTTAGAGCTCCTAAATTCTTGAATTTCTTGGTATCGAAATGAAATTCAACGAAAATAAATTGTAGGTATCAGAAAACTAAAATGTTTTGACGTTTCAAAGAATAATTTGACGTTTTAAAGATAATGGTAAAAAATTTAATTTTAGCCGACTAAATCATAAAAATCTTACACTGTGCGTAGTTTCTGTACATATTATACAAAACCTGATCTGATTTTTGACGATAATTTCCTTAATTGAAATTTGTTTCTTAAAATAGTTATATACTTATAATAAATTTTAACCTCTATATTGTTACGAAATTGTACTTGAATTCAAATATAACGGTTTTAACGGCTGGTTTAAATCTTTCTCAATGCTTCTAGACATTTCCGTTTATGTTAACAGCAGTTAACATATCTGTAAAAATTATTAACATAGTTGTAAAAATACAAAATTGAATAAAAAGCTTTCACAATTGTTTGTAAGTATGGCAACACTAAATGTTTAAGCTGCTAATATTAACATCGAAAGCTCTAGTTTGTCCGTTAAGAACATTGTAGAAAGAAATAGAGCTTTTGAGAAACATCTAGGAGGTAATGCAGTGTATATAAATTGGCCGTGAGAACACCATTGAGTCAGTCTAATTGGAAGCATCTTTAAGTAAAGACAAATTAATTGCCTTGGCTGTATAACCTTGTACATTATTAAAATGTGCTGTATAAAGTGTGTAATTTAAGTGTGTGTGTATATTAGAATACAAGTGACTATTTAAACTGTTATTGTTGTACATTTTTAAATAAAATAAAGAGTCGTTACAACTTTTAAACTACTAAACTGCTTTTATTTGCAATCAAAGTATATGGGTTATTTAAAGGAAATAAACCACCGTTTTTAAAAGGTAAAAAACGTAACAATATTATAACATTTGTTGTATTTTTTATAGCAATATAGTATTTTGATGAAAATATTTACTTTTGAAGAAACTGTTAACCGGGTTTTTCGGAATTTTAAAAACAACAACCGGTTGTTGAATAATCGATCAACCTAATATCTTAGTATACTATGCTGTTTTTCTAAACAAAATGTTTATAATCTCTATTTTTTTAAATAGAGATTTGTAGTACTTTTAATAATAGCTGTCTTAATGTAATTTTATTTTTCCTGGACCATGGTCTTTGGTGTTTGATTGTGTTTCCTTTAAAACAACTGGTTAACGTATAACCTTCTTTTTGTCTTAGTTACTCTATTTCTCTCAGCATGTGGATTTTTTAACGGCGCCATTTTGTATTTTTTTATTATATTGTTAGTGCTCCTTTTGTCTCGATAATTTTATTTCCTGACGCCTTTCTCTGACACAATTTCAGATTTTCACTATTCACCTATTGGGTCCTGATTTCAGTTTTCAGAAGAATTGTTTTGCCCATTTTGGGTCAAAACTTATTTAACATACTACGGACTTAATTTTGTTATTATTCGTTCAATAATTAAATCGGAATTTGTTTCGTTAAACGTATTAAAAAATTCGTCAAAATACTTATGCTAAATACTAAAACGATTTTTGATTAATATTGAATAATACATATATGTATGTATATTATTAAAATTTTTTTATTTAATGCCTTAGATTTTTTTTTGACATTAAAATAAAAATATTAAAGGAAATGTTAAAATCCATTCAAATCATCGTAATCATTAAGTTTATGTATAATTCTGGTAAAAATTACACGCAATATTAAAACCTACTGAGTTATTCAAATAAAAGTTAACTTGAACATAATATTATGATAACTTCAAAGTTTGATGGTATTAGTGTAACACAATTTAGGGTTTTCGAGCAAAAATTTAAAAATTGCCTTTATGCTAAAAATCGCGATTTTTAAAAATTTTGCGAAAAATTGGGTTCGCATCTAAGTTATTTCTTCATGTATTTTAAATTTTTTTATTAATGTTTATTTTAAAGATTGATATTTAATATTGTGATTATTTTGTAATCCAAATAAATATTTTTGGTCCATAAAATTTTTTAACTTTTGAAATTTTTGGATGCGGCTCCACATTTCCATTAAGTATTACAAGCACCTGTAAGAAAAATAAGAAAGGTGTGGAACCTAAGACCCATCATATCAACCCTGAATACCTCTAAGCCACTTTATTTCCATTACAAACCCTATAAGGTTGCCGAGTTCTTCACTCGCAACCTCCTCTAGTTCGTGCAGAATATGGCGCCCAAACCATCTCAGACTACTTCGCTGAAGCCCTACACAGTGACAGAGTATATGCTCCACTGTCTCTAGCACCTCCACATCATCACACGTCCTGCAAAAATCGGAATCCTAACCGATACCTTCACAAAAGACCTGTCCAACTCCGAGCTCTTACGAGCTAGCTCATCGGCTATTTCATTGCCGAGAATATCGCAGTGACCAGGAACCCAACAAAGTCTTATTCTGTAGGCATCAATTAGCCTCTTAAATTCCTTCCTACACTCCAGCACTAACCTGGACCTGACATAGTAACTTGTCATTGCCATCAGTGCTGCCTGACTATCCACATAGATAGTTACCTCATTGTCCCTCTCAACATTCTCCTCCATCCTAGGGCCTTGTAAATGTAAATCCAGAGCTCCCTACTAGGGATTTCAATAACGGGAGTAGCCTCGAAGTCAATTATGGTACCTACATAGTCCGTTTGGGCGGCCGAGGATAATGTTTGACCATTCAACTTGACTTCATTAAGTATGCTAGCATGTCCCCGCTGTGAAGCTCCCTATTAATCTCAATTCCTTCAGTCTAAATAAGCCCCACACAGCCATAACTCTAACGAACACCTCAATTGAAAGAAGGTGGAGAAGGGTGTTCAGTGCTGCCTGAGGTGTACTTCTCATGGCACCCGTAATGCCAATTGAAGCACATCTCTGAACTTTAGAAAGAAAGTTCCTATACGACCTTTTCCTCAACGCCTCTCACCATACCGAACATCCATAAGTGAGTATAGGTCTCGCAACCGATGTGTATATCCAATACACAATTACCGGTTTTAAACCCCAGTTCTTCACTATAGAGTTCTTGCATGAGTAGTAGGCATTAAGCCCCTTCCTGGCCCTTTCCTGAGTATTTCTCCTCCAAGATAATTTGCTGTCCAAGTAAACGTCCAGGTATTTGGCCACCATTGACAAACTGAGTTCCGTCTTATACAGAACTGGTACAGTAAATGTCTCAACCTTATATCTCCTGGTAATCAGAATTAGTTCAGTCTTTTCAGGGTTGACTCCTAATTATTACTATTTGCCCATTTGGAAAGTTTTCGCAGCCCAGATAGCATGACTTCGCTGATCGTGGGTAGAAATTTATCAGAGACCAACAATACTACATCGTCAGCGTAGGCTACGATCTTCCTTCCCATGGCATCGAACTGTCTCAATATGATGTTCATTGCCAAGAGCCACAATAATGGAGAAGGAACCCTTCCCTTGCGGTGTGTCCCTTGTCACAAGCTTCTTTATGAAAGTGTCTCCCATAATCGAGTTGCTATCCTTGCTGCTTAGCATCAGAGTAGTAGGGAAATGGGAAGGCAATAGTTGTTTTTGTTTTTAATGAGGAGTAAGAGGAATTTTGAAGAGAAAATTGTTTGTATGAAATTGAAAACCAATGAATTTGTTTTTGTAATTTTTTCTTGTGAGTGCATTAATAGGAGGAAAAATTGTTTTGCATTTTATGAAATTGAAAACCAATGTATGTATGTATGTATGTATTTATGTAATTATGTTAAAAGTACATACAAACAATTTAACAGGGGAGACAATTTTATTTATTTTTTTTTTGCACTTTTAATTGTGATGAAATTAAAAACTGATGACTTGTAGAAATAGCGTTTGAGTATTTTTGGTTTATTCATCTACATATTTTTCTATGGTTATTTTTGTTTTTGTAAAGTGGAAACTTGAGAATTGTTTTGTTTATATGGAAAAAAATAACTTTGTGTAAGGTTCTTTGACATTAATGAAGATATATTTTATGTTGTTGAGTATGGTCATGATTAATATTAAATATTCTAATAACAAATTAAGGGGAGTATTTTTTATTCACATTAAACATTTTTTCATATCAAGAATATGTTTAAAATTTATTTATGGCTCAATATTTATGTATTTATAATATTTTCTCAATTTGAAATATTAAGAGATAAACCCAAATTACTCTTCTTTGGAGATAAATTATATTAGATATAAATATAATTGTCTGAAGTAAAATTATTTCAATCAGTTAATAAACTTTTTAAAAGGCGGAACAAAAATGGAATCAAATAAGATTACAAATGCTGATATTGTAGCGGCTTTCAATAAATTAAAAACAAGACCATATCTAGCAGCAAAGGATTTACTACCATCAAAGCCATATAAGGTATTAAGTATGTTCCGCCATAAGAATAAATATGGAAATGTGGTGATGGCAGAGCTTGAAGAGGGAATGTTATATCTTCCCAAACGATATAATAATTTGGAATATAAAGTAATCGATGGAGTTAATAATGAACAGTTTACTTTAAGGAGGAAGTTAGATAATGGTTTATATGTTTTGGAATTGGAAGAGGTAGTCAGCGAAAACTCCGCTGGAGAAGACGAAGTGGGAGAGTTTTTCATCCCAAATTCTCAACCATATTTCAGTTGGGAAAATAGTAAAATTCCAAGAAATTCTTAATAAAGAAAATTTGTTAATTAGTATATAAGTATCATGATTTTTAAAAACTAACTAATTGTAAAAAGAAAGCTTTATAATAAACATGTTACATATAAAAATTCAAAAATTTCTTCAAAATTTTGATGGTTTAATTTTTGTTGAACATCAAAAAACACTGGAAGAGTATTTGGCACTTATTAATAAAACTGGGAATTATAATGAAGAACCTATATCATCTAAATATGGATTACACATCAAAAACTGTTCATGGTCGGATGATAAAGCAAACGTTGGTCCTGATACTTGTAACTGTAGAAAGCATATACAACTTATAAACAAAATAGAGGATTTTATAAAAAGATATTTATTATCTAAACGTCTAAAATAAGTAAATATGGAAAATATTTTTAATTTCAAATATGTTAATTTAAAAAAATAATAATAAATAAAAAATAATACAACTTTAAAAAAATTTTTGTTTTTTTTTTACAATAACTTCTTGCAATTTTGAACTTGGTAAGGGTCTTATGAATTTTGAATTTTAGAAATAATTTTAGTAAATAATAGACTATCTATCAAGAACAACATATTCAGAATAATGAATACATCCAACAACACTAAAATTGAATAAAATTATATTTCAAACAAGGGTCAAATTGAAATTCAAGAAATCTTAATACTGCCGCCTATAGACATTCCACTATTCCTCGCATTGCATGATGGTCGTGATAAAATTCTCCTGGAAGTTTTACTAAATGTGGAAAAAGAACTTGGAATAAAAACAAAATAATATATATTTTTCTTATTTATTTATTTATTTATTTTTATTTTCTATAAAAACAAATAAAAGTATTTAAATAAACTTAAAACTAACATATCATTTTCATGTAAATTAAAATAATTAAAAATATTTAAAATTTTATTAAAAGTAAAATTTTTACATCTTAAATAAATAAAAATGCAACAATAAACACCACAAAACATTGATGATTCACTTTGAATTCGCATTTTATTGTAGAGAAATGTTTTAGAATTTCGGTTTAGAAATGAAATAAATGGTTTTATTGGAGGTTGACCTGCAGAGCAAAAAAATTCTGCTGGTTTATTTTCAGGGAAATAAAAAGCGACCCAATGCTGTCCAATTTAAAGTATTTATAATATTTATTGAGTTCATAGCGTTTGAATTATAGTGCGAGACTTATCAATTTCTATTATACTGTCAAATTCACAATATACTAAGCAGGTAATTGCCTCTGTTATGGGTTTCCCGAAACGTCCTTCTATTCGAATAGTTCCTTGATTTATTAAATTTCCACAATTAGAATTATTATTGTGATCTGGTGTTAAATCAAAAGCTAGTAAAAAAATCCGCTATCAAAAAGTTCCTTTGTAATTTGATGACCTTTATCAAAATGATGGATTCCGGTACCTTTAAATAGGGTTTGATAACCACGAGTGCTTAATATTCCTCCATTGTTGTAATTAAATTCTATTGGCTGTGCTGGAAATTGTACTCCATTAACAACCAAATTAAATCTTTGTAAATTAAAATGTTGAAAGTTGTATGGATTTTCTTTTCTATCTCCAGTATAAGCTTTGTTCGACACCATTCCAAAAATTAAAAAATTTGGTAATTGTAAAAGTATAACATTATCTAGAGATAATGAATGGTTTCCTGGATGTATAGTGAAGGTCTTAATTTCTACTCTCTTATATGGATAAATTGCATTTTTGCTTTGTAATACATTATGATGTGCCATTAATATACTACTATTGATAGTAAGATGATTTATATATAAATTAGCTTCATGTATTCTTAGATAAGATTCATTTTTATCCCCACTTTCTAAAATATAAAATTCTGGTTTCTCCAAATTTAATGTGACCTTAAGATCAACATTATTAAGCAAGTACTTTTGTTGATTAAATACATCTACATGAAGTTTTCCGAAAAGCTCCACCTTTTTCCCATCCTTAAATAATTTTTTTCTTTTATCTAAACCGGGATTTTCTTTATCGATTAATGAATTCATTTTATTCACATCAGTAGCCCAACCACACGATTCAAGATGGGTAGATCTAGCATCATTTCCATAATTGAGTAATGTTTCCATATATGCTCTATAGTGATAGTTGTTGTCAGGTTGAGATACACTTTTATTATTGAAATGAACTGTACAATTCCTAAATATGGAATGCAACAAGTTATTAACAACGCCTCCAGGTCCTTTGAATTCAAGCACTAGTCTAAGATAAATACTATTAAGATCTCTATATGTTTCACCATTCCCCAATGATACAAATTCAATTGTACTAGAGTTATCCAATGAAGCAATTGGATTATAACATATTTCTTCTGTTTTAATTACACTAGTTTGAATTGGGGGAGATTCAAATAAATCCAATTCACTTTTCATACATTCTATAAATCCCGACATTTTAAATTTCCAAAAATATCGTTAAAGTTCTTTCCTCTACAACGTTTGAATTTATTATGCGGTTTTTGTTTTAAGCGTTTAAGTTTTATATGCTTCCCTTTACCTTTCTGCATTGTTTTTATTTTTTCAATAGTAGCTTCTTTGATATTATTCATAATTTTTTTCCCTTGATTAAATAGAATATCTTTCACAGGTTTTGTTCCGATTTCCTCCAAAATTTCTTTTCCAATGTCTAATGACCTATTTTTTAAATAATTTAATCCTGTTCTCAAGAATGGTTTCAGGTGTGAAAACAAAGATGAAAACAGTGATCCAATACCACGTCCATATTGCACAAACCTTGGTGTATGATATATTTCACCAATATTTTGAACATTATTTCCAGACTGATTATTATAATAATTTGTATACATCACATCCATGTTTATTACAAAAATGATTTAAAATTTTACTAAACATTTATTTTATATATTTTTTAAAGTGTAGAGTACAATAAACTGGTATGAATTCATTCAAACTTATTATTCCTCCTTCATCATTTCGAATCATTATAGATATATTATTAATGTTATAAGATTCAATAGGAAAATATTCAATTCTATTAAAATGAATATAATTTTTCAATGTGGATATTGAAAATATTTTCAAACATTTAGTTTTTTTATTACCTACATGTCGTGGTTTAATTATATCAGTGTAAATAAATACAATTTCATTTATATCTGGTGAAAAGACTTTAGTAAAATAATTTGTCATATTATCTGAAAATTTGGTTAAAGATTTGTGCAGAATGTGGTTTGTTGATGTTAAAATGGAATCCTTTTCAACGTTTTCTAATTCATCTCTACTAGTATAAGAATCAAATTCGTTGACTTTCTTTTCTGTTGCTAAATTTGTTTGTGAGGTATCATTCTTTAACTTATTTAAAAGATCTGATTTTTTATCACTTAAATCTTTTTTTTCTGTGGATACATTACTTTTTGGAGTATCACTTAATTTATTCAAAAGTTTTGTTTTATTATTCAGATTGGGGTTTGTTATCATAAAATCATTAGAGCTTTCTAAAAGTTCGTGAAATTTTAACTTAATGTCTTCATATTCATTATTTGCACTATGCTTCAATATTTTTGTTTTTCCATGTACTATAGCTTGTGTGTCGACATTTGAAATTGTATTTCGTTTTCTACGTTTGGCAATGTTTTGATTATTTCTTTCCAGTAATGAAAATGAAATATCTGATAATCCAACTACCCAGTGATCATCCAAATTTAGAGATTGTGTTAGCAAATTTGTAAAAGTGTTTGGAGTATTTTTATAAATATCCATTGAATTATTACTTAATAAAGTAACATAAATATTTTCTTCTTGTATACTTGAAGCCATCTTTAAAAAGAATGATCAATATAGTATGTTGTTTGTTATACATATATTATTTACTAATATCGTTCTGATGAATCCATGAATTATATTCTTTTCCGAAACCAAGCCATTTTACCAATAGTTTTTCTCCTTTTCGCTTTAAAATTTTTTCTACTAAAAAAAATGTTGAGGCTTTTGTTTTTAACAATTCTTCTTCATAAAATCCACTTTTAATTATATTTCCATTAAAATCTACAAGTTGATATGTTATAGGATTGGTTACGTAAATTTTGTTTATCTTAAAAACCTCTGTAGACCAATTTGGTGTATATACTTTCTCAAATTGATTTTTATATTTACTAATGCGAACTAAATCATTTATTTTATATTTTCCTCCTTTGAAAACCTTCAAATTACTGTATACAGTATTAAGAAGTTTCTGTTCATTTTTCTTATTAACAGAATTGGGTGCTGTTTTTATAGAACGATGATATGAAGAATTATATTCTTTCAACAATTTATTTAATATATCTATCCATTTATAATTTCCCTGCATACTAAATTGTTTCCACATTTTATTTTTTAAAGTTTTATTAAAACGTTCAACTATTGATGCCTTCATACTTGAAAAAGTGTGGTAATGGTTTATTTCATATTCTTTCATAAGAGTTTTAAAATAGATATTATAAAATTCTTTCCCTTGAGTAGAATGGATATTTTTGGGAGATTTTCCTTTGTTTAATTTTATAATACGTTTTAATGCTTTCGAAATTTCTATTCCTGTTTTAGTTTTTAGTGGTAATGCGTATGCATACTTTGAAAATACATCAATTACAGTAAGCATATATTTAAAACCTCTATTAAATTTTGCATACGGTATCATTTCCACTAAGTCAATCTGCCAAGTATCTAAAATACTCTTTTGAATAAATCGTCGGCGCTGAAACCTCTTTCTCGCTTGACGATGTAGTTCATCAACAAGAATTCTTTTACTCATATTTATATTTATAGAATGTTAATGCTTCACTTCATTTAAATATCGTGTACTAAAGTGTAAACATGTTTCAACAGTTTATATATCCATTCACTATGATGATTTGTGGTCCCTCTGGTTGTGAGAAATCCACGTTTATTATGAATTTGATAAAAAATCAACATTTAATATCTAAAAACATAGATCGTGTTATTTGGTGTTTTGCAGAAAAAAATTCTCTTCCGAGAATTAACAATGTAGAGTTTATACATGGTATTCCAGAGGATTTTGCTACTGCAAAAAATGAATCGGTTTTAATAATATTGGATGATTTAATGCTTGAATCATCTAATAAAAAAGTATGTGAACTTTTTACTAAGGGATCTCATCATAGAAATTTAGCTGTGATTTTAGTAACACAAAACATTTTTCATAAGGTGCTTATTCCAGAGATATTTCTTTAAACTCTAAATATATAGTTATGTTTAAAAATCCTAGGGATAAGTTACAATTTCAATATTTAGCTCGCCAAGTATACCTAGAAAACTCAAAAGCTCTGGTTGATGTATATAATAACTGTACGCAGCAGGCTCATGGTTATTTATTAATTGATCTCACTCAACAAATACACAACGCATTAAGATTTAGAACGGATATTTTCAATAAAAGTCACTATTTAATATTTGCAAATATAGGAGGAAGGAGGAAGGAGAACAAACATATTCTTTACTTTCTTAAGAAAGCAGATCCTAAACTACGAAATGCAATACTGAAACATGTTGATGATGTTGTTATTAAAACAATAAGTAAAACTTTTTAATATAATTAATGAGAACCATAAAATCAATAAATCCGTTCTTGACAAAATAAAACCATATAAAAACACAATTAGAAAAGTTTGTTCATCAGAAACCTCAATGAAACAAAAGAGGAAACATTTAATTCAAAAAGGAGGATTTCTACCAATTATTATTTCATCCGTTTTAAGTGGAGTTATTGGAAAAATTTTAGAAAATGTTAAATAATTTATCCAAATTAATAGTTCTTAATCCATCAACTTACGATAAATTTAAAATTAAATATTCTGATTCCAATTTTCCACATCGAAAACTAATACCAATATATAGTTCACACACACTAAAAGATATTAATAAATGGTATTATATTAAACAAGAATTAGCCAAATATTTAATTGGAAGCCAAATATCATCTTCTCATCAAACTAGAAGTTCTAAATTGAGTAACCTACGTGATAATGAAACACAAACTAGGAAAATATATAAGAAACATATTGAAACTCAAGCAATGCAACCAGAGTCAAGTAGTGTAGGAACACAATCTAATATAAATTTACCTGAGGAAATTTATACTAATGAAAATTATGATGAAATTGATATGGATATAACATTACAAAAACTTAATCCTACTTCTGCCTCTTCAGCAGCTAAACGACTTACACATTTTTCAAATAATGGAACACCAAAAATAAGAATATTTTCAAAGGATGAAAATCACAAAAATTTGAAGCAATCAACTTTACCATACCAATATTCTCCTCGACTAACTAGAAATCGTAAAAAGTTAGATTACGAAATAGAAAATGTACAATGGAAAAATATTTCAAAATAAATCACATTTATTATATAATAAAACACATATATTTATTATTGTTTCATTGTGATAACATAAATATCAGTGTCATTTTTATTAAAAAATATATTTTTATAATATCTTAAGGAGTTAACTCTATTCAATAGAAATATATACATTTGAAGTTCTACTTATGTAAACTATAAATAAAATTAAAAAATATGAAAGTATTTAAATTATTAAATGTACAACTTAAACATCTACATTCATTAAATATTCATCATCTGATGAATCTTTTAAAAATTCTATATACTCACTATCAATATTCAAGAAAATATCGTCATCTATCTCTGTAAAAAAGTTATCAAAGTCACTTTGAAGTCTAAAATGTCCACGCGCATAAATATTTATTTGGTCATAAGCAATAATTCTTTTATCATCCGCATAACTCAAAACAACTTTATGTAATTTTTGTGTATACAACTGGTGAAACTTCGATCTAAATGTATGCATTGTATCAGAAATTATTTTTCTTTCAAATAATGACCTTTTGTAGTCTATTATTGATAAATTTTGTATACATGATTTTTTAACTCCTTTAGATTTCTTTACTTCCTCCATGTCAACCGTTTTGAATGAATACATTTTTGATCGAAGTCCCACAAATTCTTTCATAATTTTCGCGCTATTCTCATCTTTCATCATGCCTAGAACTTTCTTATTTAATATTGGGAGTTTAAATATGTTATTGGGATGATACTCTGATGTATCAAACCTTGAGGCAATATCTTCACGAATATCACTATAAAAATCATCAGTTTTTATAGTGTATATGAATGAGTCTGTATCCATATAATTCAATGTTAAATTAGACTGAAATTTTGGTTTCATGTATTGATAATGAAAATCATACATTTTCCATTTTGAGAGTTCCAGCACAGCAAAGCCTAAATAAATTGGTTTGTTATAAGTTACTTGCACAACCTTTAACTGAACTGCAAACATGTTTTCTGAAAATTGAGTTATACTCGAAAAATTAGGCTTTGAAATTAATGCTCTAGCTCCTAAATGATTACGCCTTGTTGTTTCCCAATCTGTAACAATTTTTATATCTTTTCGTTTATGAACATTTTCCATAGTTTTTCCATATACAGAATTATTTAATAATTTAAAAAAATCTTTTTCAAAAGCATTTTTTGCTCTTGTTCTGTGGTATGTATTCAAATCTATATATGTTTTTAACCATGGAGATTGTCGAAATTTTAATGCTCTGTGTATTTTTTTTAATATCAGTCCATTCTTTAAACATTGTTTAAGAACTCTATAATGGATCTGATATTTTGTTTTTGGTGTTAGGTCTGCAATCAGCTTCCTACATTTAGATTTACCAACAAATTTATTTTCTGGGCAAAAGGGTAAATCATTATGAAATTCATGTAAATAGTGTGGATATTTTAAATCTACCTCCAAAAAATATCCAATATCTGATGTATCCGATATTGTAGTTACATCAATATCTTCTAAAGCCGCATCATCATAAATCCACTCGAATTCTCCATATGGGAGATATTCTGACATGGCCCAACCATACAAATTGTTAGCATCTAGATACATTAAATATTCTGAAGGCTTACTACTATCAAAGTCTTCTAAATATTTATTATTTGCTCTAGAATATCTCTTTGAACACTGTACTAGTCCTCCTCTAATACCGTCTTGTATAAAATTATACATATTGACGTCACTTAAAAGTTCTAACCTTATGTTAGTTGCTCTTAACATCGCACCCCACGATAAACCTGGAGCAGTATAATATTGGCATGGGTCAAGTTTGTATATACTTTTACAGATACTTCTAAAATTTTGAAAAATATCTGTTAAGAGGAGAACATCTGTTTTTAAATATAATTTAGTGTAATCTAACAAGTTATTACATTTAAAAATTGTCCAAACCGATTTAGCATGATCATAAGCTTCATCAGAACAATGCGTATTATTTAAAATATTATAAAATTTTTCTTTAGCAGGAAGATTAGTTTCATTAAAGCCCTCCATCGAATCAATATAAGAATCAGGAAATACTCCTTTTCTTCTGAGTAAATCAAATTGTTGTTTTTGATTATAAATTTTATTTAGAATTTGAAAATCACTGTCATTTAAATTTTTGGCTAGAGATTCTAAGCTGGAGGCGATAAAACGAAAAGAGTCTAAAAACCGAATTTCAAATCCCTGATTTTCTTCAACTGTTATAAACTTTGATAACGATATATATAGTTCTTTATTGAGAGGAATTACCTTTATATCTCCCTCAAATTGTGAAAGTTCTTTCATAAATAAGTGACAATCATAGGAGGAAAAATTATGAAAGAATACTGGTATGAATTTGGCTATTTTATAATTAATATTACATGAGCTATGGGCTGCTCCTCTAAATTTGCCAGTTAAATGACAATGATCCCGTACTTTGTCCGCTCCTAAAATTTGCTTACATATGTGACAAATTGTTGAGAGGTTATACAAAATTGTTTCATCATTGGAGAGTGCTATCATTGGTACGACCTTATTTAAATAGTTTCTGTAAATTTCTTTTGCGTCATTAATTAATTTTTCTATGAATATTGTAGGAGCATCATTACCAAAATAAATATTAAACTTATCTAAATTATCTTTAAAACTACACTTAATATAATAACTAAAAGCACAAGCTATATGTTTTTGTATATTTACTTGCTCGTTATCAATTTTCTCGAAATACGTCTCAAAATCAGCATATACAACGAACAGTACATCTAACTGCTTCTGATAATTTTTAAAATATAAAATGTTATTATCACCCTCTGGCATTTTCGGTACTACTCTTTTACAGTTAAGATAATGATCTTCCATTATCTTCTCATTTGGAGAGTACTGCAGACACGCGTTGCAAATGAAAACCCGTCCATGGTGGGAAGTTAAACTTGATCTTACTAATCTGAAATATTTGAATAATAATAATTTAATTTATAAAATATGTAGTTAATTTTTATTTAAATTACCTTCCGATATCTTTAATGTAAACGTAGTGACACCATTCTTCGTCCATAAGAAGAAGAAGATTTATGTGGTGATTCTTTACTGCAGATGTGAGGTAATACGGTCCAACTATAGTATTACCTTCACAGCCAAATACATTTATGCTAACATGTTCATTCTTGCTTTCAAATATCTTTATATCTTTTAACTTCATTGGAAATTGAAGTTTTTCAAAATTTAGCACTTCATTTTCCACACATATTTTATCCTCATTTATTTGAATATTTCCAAATCCATTGCAAAACACAAATCCATTTGCTTCATTATATAAAAATGAAGCGATGATACACCACTTGAAACAGTATTCATCATCATTTGGATAGTTGAAACAGGCATCTTTTTTCTTTATCCAATGTGGTAGTGGTATATATTTGGAGCCTCAAATAAACGAAGCCTTATTTATATTTATTTCCAAGTGCTTCATTCGTATTAGGGACCATCCACTATCCCTCTCCTGGAATTCTGACATCTTTTTACATATATACGTGTATTGTGCTTTCAAAGATTCTTCAATACTATCACTTATGGTTAAAAGTGACATTTTTATTCTATGCGTTATGGTGGTTAGCATTATTTCATCTTCTACAATTTTAATATATTCGCACTCCACTTCTAAATTGTATTTCAATGTTATGTTTTTATTTATAGCGTTCTCCAAAATTTCAAAAATATCACGGTTTACATCTTCTAAAAACTCTTGAGGATGCAGAATTTCCACTTTTTGGTTTCTGTATAGGTATGTAAGAATTCTTTCTTTGAAAGCGCTCTTAACACAACTAAATTTATTAGAAGTAGAAGACTCACTTCTACCACTGACATGGGATGTGCTGGCATGAGTCCTTTCATGCTCCTTTAGATGTTTTTCCTTTGAAAACCATTTCCAGCATTCCGAACAATGAAGGATCTCATGTCCTTCAAGCATTTCTTTTTCCACAAGAATTGATTTGCAATATTTACATTTATAAGAAGGCATATTGTTTAAAATTTATGTCTAATCACTTTTAATTATGTCATGAGACTAATGAAAAATAACATATATTTAAATATTGATTAAAGGTTTGACATTTTTATACACTTACGCATACAGATACACACTTATGTATGCATATTCCTACCAAAAATGTTTTAATTTTTTTAAAGGAAAAGTATTTTGCTTCGTTAAACACTTTTGATTCACCAGCAATTATTAAATTTAAAGAATAATTCTTAATGCATAGGTGTATTAATAAAATAATTTTTAATTAAAAATTACTTCAAACATGGACAGACAGAAGCTCACATGTGAATTTTGCATTAATGTGAGCTTTTCCACAAAGTGGAATAAAACAAGGAATTTTATGAAATGTCATAATTTTCATAAAAACAAAGCCAAAGACTTTTCAAATTATTTGGAGCCTGCAGATACTTCAGGGGGCGCAACATTGAATTTAGTTCCGGAGTATAAGGAACTAAAACTAATGGAGGAAGATGGGAAACTTCAACTTGATGTCAGACTATACTCAGCTCCAGAAGAGTATAAAAAAATAATGGACGAAGACGAGGATCTTCTTCTAAATTTAGATATATAATAATTTTTAAGTATTATATAAATAAAATAATAATAAGCACTATATAAGTTTAATATATTTTTATTAAATGAATAAAAATAAAAATAAAAAAATAAAAAAATTGTTTTATTTATAAAATTTTAGCTATAACTAAGTTCAAATATTGCAAGCCCATTTGAAGATTGACGACCTTTGTAAATAATAGTCCAGTTTTTATCATTCAATTGCGTTAAATAGGGATCCTCCTTGTTTAAAAATTTCACGAATCGTTGCGGAAGATAAAACCATTTATTTCTATTTAAATATGTGATAACTTTTGATCCATATTGTGTTTCTTTCCATCAATTTTTGTATACTCTGCCTTAATACCAAGAGCCAATTTAATAATTTGTTCATACATCTAAAAAAAAAAAAATATATAAGTACATGAAAAGCTAAAATGCATTTTACAATAGTGATAGCTTACCATTCTGCTAACTATACTTTGAAGTATTCCTCAGATCAAATGGTAATAAATATGATTTGATTCCTCTTTTTATACAAATTTAAAAAATACTCCTTTATATTTAAATAAGTAAATTGAATTCTTTGAGTATTTCTCTTTAATATTTCAAATAGAGAAAATATTAATTTAGCTTTCATATAGAAATATTGAGTTATAAACTAATTATGTAAATAAAATATACTCCCATAGTTTGTTATTAGAATATTCAAAATTAATCATTTCAAATTGAGAAAACATTATAAATACATAAATATTGAGCATTAAATTAATTTTAAACATATTCTAGATATGAAAAATGTTTAATGTGAATAAAAAATACTCCCCTTAATTTGTTATTATAATATTTAATATTAATCATGACCATACTCAACAACATAAAATATATCTTCATTAATGTCAAAGTTGTGTAAGTTATTTTTTTCCATATAAACAAAACAATTCTCAAGTTTCCACTTTACAAAAACAAAAATAACCATAGAAAAATATGTAGATGAATAAACCAAAAATACTCAAACGCTATTTCTACAAGTCATCAGTTTTTAATTTCATCACAATTAAAAGTGCAAAAAAAAAATAAATAAATAAATAAAAATTGTCTCCCCTGTTAAATTGTTTGTATGTACTTTTAACATAATTACATAAATACATACATACATACATACATTGGTTTTCAATTTCATAAAATGCAAAACAATTTTTCCTCCTATTAATGCACTCACAAGAAAAAATTACAAAAACAAATTCATTGGTTTTCAATTTCATACAAACAATTTCCTCTTCAAAATTCCTCTTACTCCTCATTAAAAACAAAAACAACTATTGCCTTCCCATTTCCCTACTACTCATCAGGCTGATCCACTCGATTGGGAATACTCCAACACCTAACGAAGCGAGTGATTCTTTAATTGCCTCTATCCTAATGTTGTTAAAGGCCCCTTCTATGTCGAGGAACGCTGCCAAAGTGTATTCCTTGTGCAGCAGACTAATAAAACTCACCACATCATGCGGAGCACTCTCAACAGACCTACCCTTAAGATAGGCTCAGATACAGATCGATCAGTCTTTCTATTGTCTTGAGTAGAAAAGACGATAGGCTGATCGGTCTATAGTCCTTGGGCTTTGAGTGAGTCGTCCTACCCGCTTCGGCTATGAAAATGGCCCTTATCTCTCTCCACCTCCTGGGAATATATCTCTTTTTAAGACACTCCCTAAATATCTTCACGAGTAGTGAGATGACCCTGTCACTGACATTCTGTAACATGGCCGGAAAAATTCCATCTGGGCCCGGTGACTTATATAGCCCAAATGAGTTTACCGCCCAGCTTAACTTGTCTCCAGTGATCATCTTCTCTATCGCATCGATATAACCCTTTTCTGGTCCGGACTGTAGGTTATCACTGACACTACCTGTCCTCCCATCAGATTCTATATCCTTACAACCAGCAAAGTGAGTCTTCATCAGTAATCTGAGGGACTCCGAGCTAGACTCCGTCACCGAGTTGTCCGCCCGTTGTATATATCCAGGTGCCAACTGGTCCTTGGATAATACCCGTCTAAATCTAGACAACTCGTTAACCGAGTCCACGGATTCACAGAAATTCATCCATAATGTCCGTTCCGCCCGTCTCATGTCCTTCTTATACTTAATGAAGCTTTCCCTATAGCTGTCCCAGCCAGTCTGACTCCTCGTTAGCTTGGCTCTATTGAACAGCGTTCTAACTGTAGACCATTGGACCCTAAGTTCACTGGTCCACCATTTCGCTGCCCCCTTTTCCCAGGATAAATCACCGAAGTCAAGACTGAAGGATATCATGCTATTATCCGAAAAGGAATAATCCGTAGCTACCACCCATTCCATGACAAATTCACCCCCTCGGTTCGCTAGTGTCACATCTATAACGGTTTCCCTATCTTTCGTTCTGAATGTGGGATCATTACCCCTATTGCAGATATAAAGATTATAACTAGTTACAAATTCAAATACTGACTCACCCCTCTTGTTGATGTCACTGTTTCTCCATTGGTAGTGGTGAACATTCGCATCACATCCAAGAACCATGTACACTCCTCTCCTCCTGCAGAGCTCCACCAAGTGCTGCAGAGCGATGCCCGGTAGATCGGCCGCCTCGTATGGCATGTACACGGACGCCAGTACAAGCCTACGGCCTCCAGTGGCTTCCCATTGAATAACTGTAAGGTCCCCGTTGCTAAAAGAATGAAGAAGGTTAATATGCAGATCATTCCTGGCTAATATACATGTTCGTACCTTCTCCAATGTGGATGGTATGAACATATCCTGGTCCCAGCAAAGGAATCCCTCGAGATGCCTAGAAACTCATCCGTCTCTGATAGTAGGCCCAACAACTGACTTTCCTGTTCTAGAATATCCCGTTGGACCCCCATTAACACTAAATCGTCGTCCGTGTCTGTCTTGTCGCTTTGCGACCGTTCGTCATCTGTCCGAATTGAGTTTAAATTTAAATTGTCTATTATGTCCCATGAGTATGCCAGTAAAAGAAGGACCATCTCTCGCAGTGACGGCGTGCGCGGACTAGGCTAGAGCTTACAACTAACCCGTGCCATAGGCATTGGAGGGGGGCTGTTAGCTGTTAGTTTCTTTAAGAACTAACTATCCATACAGGTCCTCGGCATTGCAGCAAAAGACTCCACACAGACGATGTGCCTTAGTTAAATGTGTTTTGACAATAGTGTCCCGTTTTCAACTATCAAGGACATTTGACTTAAATTTGTGGTCCCGATCAATTATATTTATCACCGTTCTTATATCTATATATCAGATTTGTACAAATTGCAATTTGCTATATAAAAATACAAAAAAAAAGTGAAATTTTTGCGGAATTTTCGAAAAGTTCATAAAAATTTTGTATTAAATTTATTTTAATGCTCCTTCGATTTTATTGTGTAAAATAAAATAAAACTATGTTTTAACGCACTAATCCATGCTGTTCCATTAGAAGCTATGAATGTGCTTCGAGAAAAACTTATTTATTTATTTTGCTTTTGTTTTCCAAAATTTGAGTATCTACTGCGTTGACTATTTAGGGCACATCAACGAGATATATTGTGCAAAATATGCATAGTTACAAGTATCAATCCATGTTTCGAAATTCGTATTCCACTCAACGGAATACCAAAAAATAAAAAATTTTAGAATTAAAAAATTTTGTCATCAAAATTCGACTACACCGTTGAAAATCTTCACAATAATAAAGAAGTGTAGAATTATCCACAAAGTTTATATATTATATATTTATATATATATATATATATATATATATATAAAATGCTATTTATTAATAAATACAAATATAAAATTTACAAAATAATACATTTAGATAATAAAGGAAATACGCTATTATCAAGCGATTAATTGCAAAATTTACTTTATACATATATATATATATATATATATATATATATATATATATATATATATATAATATATATATAAGGAAAAGGTCGGACAGAAAAAATGTATTTGTTTTTAATTTATAAAAATTTTTTTTTATATTTTTCTAAAGAAATTGTAATAAATTTATAAATAATACCCAGCAAATGACTAAATTAAAATCGTCCAAAAATATTTCATACATATTTGACTTATATTTCATATGAAAAATTACACAAAGTTTTAAAGTGATTTTTCGTCATTTTTGAACTTAGTTCTTTTTTGATTACGCATTTCTAAATTTTTGGGCGATTTTTCGGATTAGTAATAATGCGATTGAGCCTAGTCACCGACATGATGGCAATTTGTTTGGCCATTACATCTCTATATGTAAGCCGCAACGGCGCGGCTGGCGGCTAGCTGCTTAGCCGATTTTATTTAATAACCCACGCCGTCGCTGAGTTATTCGATTGATCGGCGGCTTAATGTTAAGTCAAATTTTTCGACTCAGTCGATTTTTTATTTGTTTTTTTTGCTTTTTTATGCCAGAACTAACCCAATACCGAATATTTTCTCTACATTGAATTACATTTTTTGTTTTAACGATTTCTGCGCAAGTGTTTAAGCCAAGTGAATTTTTTCAAGTGTTCTTTAATAATTATTTTCTGTGGCGGGAGCATGCATTTCTGCTAAGAGAAGTCGTTTAAGTCCTTTTACATTTAAAAGGCAGTCCACGACAATAACCACTTAGATGAACCCCTCATTCAAAACCAATAAGGTTTTAAAAAATCATTTTTAGAATCAAAAATATAAACAAATTAAAGCAAAAATCTAAAAAAAAAACAATAATTTTAACTGTTAAATCGGTAATAGAATTTTTATATCTAAATGAATTTGAATATATACTATTTCGCAGTTTAAATTGTTAAAATTTGTACAGTTTTAATTTCAAAGTTTTAGTTTTGTTTAAAAAAATATATTTTAGTTACAAAATTTTATACACTGCACAGTGAGGCAGAATCCAAATTTTTTGGAAATAAATCTGTAACTTCTGATCGGCTGGTTAAATATTCATGAAATTTGGTATAGGCGTAGTGTACAATGTTAAGTTTGGAAGGGGCGCACAACAAACCCCTCTGTGGCGGAGCTAAGGCGGCTCAAAGTTGCCAAATTTTTGTTTCTCGTCCGATTTATTTATATTTTTATATACTGTTGTAGACCCTGATAAGGCCTATAAAAAACATGCTTACATGTCCTATTTATCTCTTATAGTTTTCGAGTTATTTGCGTTTGAATTTTTAAGCACCATAATTTTACATGTTCTTGGTCCAGTTTTTTCATATATATCCTAGTATTTCCGATCGATTTTATTAGTTTTTTTCTTAGCTAGTTAAAGAACAAAACTATGTATTGAATAAGAAAAATTTGAAGTCGATATCTTTACCGAGTCCAAAAATAAACGATTTTGAATTTGAAAATTGCAAAAAAGACGACTTATTGTGTTTTTTTAGCCGAAAAAGTATCTACACTCTTTTTCATCTAAAATAAAATGTTCTTTAGCAATATATAATAATTTTGCACTTTTCTGATAGATAACTTCACATAGATGACTCTGAGATAAAATACAATCTAAATAACTCAATTGGTCATGGTATACAACCTACCGAATTCGACCGATTTTATATGAAAGTTTTGATTTTAGACCATAACTTCTCAAATCCCAAAGCACGAATCGACAAGCGGAATATATTTTAAGAATCTTCAATATGTTGCTAAAGGTTTTAAATCAAAGTCTACGGGACTTCGGAAAAATGTGGATTCTATAGCCAAAAATGTAAAAAATCCCTTTTTTGGGAATTTTCATTAGTTTTTTTGGGAATTCAGGAAAACCCTACCCCTGATTGAAATTTGGTTAACGCGCTTTTATTTATATTAATAAGATTCACATTTCCTGCAAATTTCATTAAGATATCCTTATAAACAAATATGTTATTACAATTAAAAAATTTGTATTTTCTCCAAAAATCACAAATTTATTTCTAAATAGCGAAAGAAATTTTAACAATATGTATTCCAAATTAAGCTTATCCTTTAGCATATATAATTTCCGATCTTTTGCAAAAAGATTCAAGTTAATATAATGCCTCATTTTGCCTTTATCTTTGCGTGAATAATTACTTAGAAAATTATGAATATTTCTGTACACTTTTAATAATACCTATATACAAAATATTTTTATAAAAATAATTAATAAATATTTTTTATTTTTAATAGGGTTGCCACATTTCCCAAATTTAAGTAAATCTTTATCCTTTTCTAAGCATTCATATATTAATGAATTTAAAATAACAAAACAAACAAAAAATTTCTATTTTAACTTAATCAATAAGTATTTTATTAGTTTACATTTATGGTGTTTACCTAAATTTGACAAATGTATTTATCTATTGGTGATGGTTAAAAATTTATATATTTATGATCTAGTGGCAATGTGTCCTTTCCGGTGATACTTAGCTGCAGCATTTATCTATTACTTGTGGTTCAAAATCTATATTTTTATGAGCTAGTGACAATACACAGGTAATATTATTTCCGCTGATATCTAACAGCAACATATAATATCAATGAATTCGGTATAGGTACTCTTCCAAATTAACTCTTTAAGATATTTTATCTAATGAAAATTCACAGAATACCTGTAAATATATATACCTGTGCGATATATCTAATAGATATATATATATATATATATATATATATATATATACGAAGTTGATTACCATGGTGATTACATTGAAACATGAACAATTGTGTTGTGTTCTGAGGAGTTTATCTAAAAATGATCCTAATCATTTAGAAGCTATAGTGGAATTCATAAAAACTCATATCATGCAAAAGTCGACGTCATTGGTAAATCTCAGATAGAGAGTTTTTCAAAGTTGTATGACGTAAAAATAAAGTCCTTGAATCAGCGTACTAACAGATTAAAAATTAAACATTCCGATTGGATGGATACTGATATAGAAATATCGGCGTGCAAATATCAACTGGAGCACCCTGCAAGACATATGATGATTTAAGTACAAGATCTAAGAAGAAAAGACTGGCCCATAAGCTTTCTAATATTTCAAATGAAGAAGTGATACATTCAAAGAAATGTTAAAAAAGAAGAAGCAACCTAAGAGTGCAATTAATATTGCTGAAATACTGCCAACTGCACACCAAAACGTCTTAAACGGATTGCCGAAAGTGTACCTACTCCAACATCACAGTCCAATTTTACAGAGGAAGACGCAATTGCTTTAATGCTTGAACTGGACCTCAGCCGAAACAAATATCAAATTTTAAAAAAAGCTCTGCTTGAAAAGGGACACTCAATTCTACCATCATACAAGGATATTCAAGAAAAAAGCAAACTATTTATTTTATATATATTTAGTGGAATATATTAAAGATGAAATAAATGATTTACAACCTCTTTCAATAACCATAAACCAATACACATTCGACATATCCTTTCAACTTAGTCTAACAATGATTGATGGAAAGGTTAGTAATGCCATTACGGAAACATCTTCTTTTTGGAAATGCTCACTATGTGAAGAGACGAAATCACAATTTTCGGATATTGGTAAAGCAAGGAGTATTAATGAAGAATTTCTGTCTTTCGGAATATCTCCACTTCACGCCAGAATACGGTTCATGGAGCATTTTCTGCACATAGCATATGATTTAAATTATAGAAGTGTGCCAGAAAATTTAACAAAACCTATAAAAAACAAAACACTTAGAATATCCTAGAAAAGTAGAATCCAGGATGAATTCAGAGAAGAGATTAAACATCGAAAAACCTCTGCCGACTGGTGATAGTACAAATGATGGAAATACAGCAAGAAGGTTTTTCGGAAATTTCGAAGCTACATCAAAAATAACTGGTATTAATAAAGAGTTACTTGAAAGGACTAAAATTAACTCTGCTCGATTTGGAGAATATGCAACAGAAATATCTAAACTACTTGCTTCTCTATATCCATGGAAAGAAATGACACCAACAGTACATAAAGTATTGTGCCATGGCGAAATTATAATTGAACGAAATATTCTTCCACTTGGAGAGCTTACAGAAGAGGCTCAAGAAACTAGAAACAGAGATTTTAAGCACGTTTAATTTTCCAGCTCCAGGAAATGCTCCAGAACATCACAAAACGAGGATATTTTTAATAGCCTATTGTTATCATCAGACCCTGTTCTATCATCAATGAGAAAACGTTGGATTTATTATGAGCCCTTATCAACTCAAAATACTGAAGACAGATACAACAGATTATTTTATAGAAAAGAAAATAGTATAAGTTTAAAATATTAGAAAAATTGTCTACATAAATTTAATATAAATAAGTAATAAAAAAAATCGTATTATATATATAATATTTATTAAGGAAGATCATAAATACCAAAAATAATAATATTGATTAAGTTAAAATAGACATTTCTTCTTTGTTTTTTTATTTTAAATTCATTAATAGAAATATATAAATGCGTAGAAAAGGATAAAGATTGACTTAAATTTGGGAAATGTGGCAACCCTATTCTTAATTTTCTCAATAATTAATCACGCAATGCTAAAGGCAAAAGTTGCAAGTTTGTAAAAATATAGTCATATACACAATAAATTCGAAATATAAAAGTTTAAAGGCGCATATTTCTGAAATGAGGCATGATATTGATTTGAATCTTTTTGCAAAAGATCGGAAATTATATATGATAAAGGATAAGCTTAATTTGGAATACATATTTAGAAATAAACCAAACAAAAGGCCCAATTTGGGGTTTTTGGAGAAAATGCAAATTTTTTAATTGTAATAACATATTGTAATAACATATATTTAATTGTAATAACATATTTGTTTATGAAGATATCTTAATGAAATTTGCAGCAAATGTGAATCTCATTTATATAAATAAAAGCGCGTTAACCAAATTTCAATCAGGGTTAGGGTTTTCCTGAATTCCTAAAAAAACTAATGAAAATTCCCAAAAATGGGATTTTTACATTTTTGGCTATAGAATCCACATTTTTCCGAAGTCGCGCAGATTTTGATTTAAAACTTTTAACAACATATTGAAGATTCTTAGAATATATTCCACTTGTCGATTCGTGCTTTGGGATTTGAGAAAATATGGTCTAAAATCAAAACTTTCATATAAAATGGGTCGAATTCGGGAGGGTGTGTACCATGATCAATTGAGTTATTTAGATTGTTTATTATCTTAAAGTCATCCCTGTGAAGTTACCTTTTAGAAAGGTGCAAAATTATTATATGTTGCTGAAGAAAATTTTATTTAGATAAAAAAAGAGTGTAGATACTTTTTCGCCTAAAAAAAACACAAAAAGTCGTCTTTTTGCAATTTTCAAATTCAATTCAATTTTTGGACTCGGTAAAGATATTCACTTCAAATTTTGTTTATTCAATACATAATTTTTTCTTTAACTAATAAAATCGGTTGGAAATACTAGGATATATATGAAAAAAACTGGACAAAGAACATGCAAAATTATGGTGCTTAAAAATTCAAACGCAAACGCTCGAAAACTATAAGAGATAAATAGGACATGTAAGCATGTTTTTTATAGGTCTTATCAAGGTCTACAACAATATATAAAAATATTTTAAATCGGACGTGAAACAAAAATTTGGCAAGTGATTAAACATTTTTTATGTCAGAGGTACCTAACTTTGAGCCCCCTTAGCTCCGCGCCTGAGGGGTTTGTTGTGCCCCTCTTCCAAACTTAACATTGCACGCTCCTCTGATATGTCGATAACAAATTTCATGAAAATTCAACCAGCCGATCAGAAATTACAAATTTATTTCCAAAAAATTTCGATTCTGCCCCACTGTGCACTATTGCATATTCCTATAAATGCATATAATTTTTTTTAACAACTTACTAAAAATGGGGGTAAAAAATAGTTAAGATGCTACAAACTATTGACTTCACTTAAAAAATTAATAATAAAAAACCTAAAATGTACATTAATTTTTTTCATTATAATTTTAATAGTTTTATGCCATTTTTTATCGCATTTTCCTATAAACGCACTTAAATTGGTTCATTAGAATTCAGCATTATTAATAATGTGTTGATGAACTAATTTTTGAAGAAAATCACTGTCAATTTCTTCCCAGGCTTACTTAATTTTTAGTTTTAACTCCGTTATTGTCATTATGGTTTCATTAACTTTGCAAGTCATGTACAGATTCTCCTCGGATTTAAATCCGGACCGCAAGCCGGTCAGTCCAATAGTGGAATGCTATGTTTATTAAACCATGATTTAGATTGATTCGAGACATGAATTGCATCGTTATACTGTTGGGATATACAACCTTCATCCATTTCTTCATTCATAAATGAGAGAAGAGCATTTTCCAACAGTTCATTATAAATTGCACTATTCATTTTAGTTGGCATAAAACATATTTTCGATTTTCCTGCAGTAGAAAAGGCTGCCCAAACAATCTGCACTGTCTCCACCGAAATTGCGTTTCGACTCATCTGTCCATTTCATGTATTTGCGCGCAAATTTTAAACGATTTTGCTTATGATGCTGTTTTAACATTGGCTTACATTTTGGTGTCTTCCATTTTATGTTACCATCTGTTCTCAAAATATTTGCAAGATGTTTGGAAGTGACAGGAAGGTCAAGTTTATTTTTTTTATTTATGTAGCATTTAATTTATTGCGGGTGGCTTCTTTTTTATTTTATTAACTTGCCTTTTTGGTAATTTGTCGTTCAATTTCTCTGTTAGAACATCCTAGATCACGAAAAAATTAAATTTTTTCCTGGACTGTAAGAAAAGTTCCTTTCGGCATCATTTAAGCTGATGAAATTTCCCAATTAAAGCAAAAATATTTCTAGTAAACATAGATGTTGTATAACGTGTCGTCAGCTGAGGTAATTTAGTCGGCTCCGGGGTCTACTTAAAGATCCACAAACCTTAAGTAATAAGACGTTTGATTTACCCTTTCTGGGGGTTAGAATATTTTATTTATTGAATACTTCAAAAATATTTCAAATAGAAAATATATAGATATTACGAGAGAATAATTTCGATAACTTCAATTCGGGTACCATCGGCTTAATAAATATTGTCTTCAATCGTTTCTTCTTCAACTAGGCTTATTTCGGTTCTTCGGCTTATATTAGGATCGATTATATTAGATTCGATTCATTTCTTCTTCCACTAGGCTTATTTCTTCTTCGGCTTATATTACGTTCGATTCGGTTCTTCGGATTACATTAGGATCGGTTCGGTTCTTCGGCTTTTATTAGGATTGCTTCGGTTATTCTATTAGGTTCGGTTCAGTAGTAGAATCGACTTTGAGCTTTCGGCTTCGACACACTCGGCTGCCAAACTGGTTCGGGTTTACGTAGGGATCGGCTTCTAGTTCAGGTGTCGGCTTCGGGAATCTAAGATCGTATATTTTTCTACAATACGTACAATGGTTTCTTAAAGCTAGTGTCTAGCTAGTTCTCAAAATACTATTACCATGCGCTTCTACGGGTTAATATTCTACTAAGAGAATGAGCAACCGAAATCACTCGTGGGAATAGCTAACCGAAGTCAACTATGAGAACGAGCAGCACGAAGCCACTCGTGAGAACGAGCAACCGAAATCACTCGTGATAACAGCTAACCGAAGTCAACTGTGAGAACGAGCAGCACGAAGCCACTTGTGAGAATGAGCAACCGAAGTCACTCGTAAAATTTATTTATGGACTCAACCGAAGTCGAGCGTGCAAAAATACGACTAAATCTTACTTTCGCAAAATCTAGTCGGCTCTCCAATTATATAAAATAATATCCGAGACTTATATGGAGGGCCCTTGCCTTGTTCGAATCGACTGTAACGAAACTTTGTTTACTTATTCTTAGTCATGTATCAACTGAATGAGAATTATATTCCTTGTTGGCTATCAAGCAACATCAACTGAACAACTAAAGCAATTATTATATATGTATGTTTATGTAGTATTTACAGTAGGGGCGTTCAATGTAATTACCTATTACTAATAAGGTATTCAATATATTAGTATGAAAAATTAAATTAATTATAAATACATAAATAAAATAGTAAAGTAATTTCATAAATGAATATATTAAGGAATATTTATGGGAAAATAGTAATGTTAAGTGTACTATTTCCACGTTACAGTTATCATCAGAAACTTACCTTAAGTGAAACAACAACTAAAACTGTTAAATTTTTTTTAATATATATATATATATATATATATATATTTTTTTTTTTTTTTGCAATAACTATTTAAACAATTTTTTCTCGACTGCGTTTATGGGAATATTCCACTGAATTGATAAACAAAATGTTCTAACTCAAAAAAAAAAAAAAAAAAAAAAAAAATAGGAATATTCACCAGTGTATAAAGATCTGATGGATTTTTTGAAATACTTTTTTACATTTTAAGTTTATCATATGTATAATATTATTTTTATTTAATTTTTAACCTTTATTTAGTATCTTAATAAAATATAATAAACAAAATTTTGTTGCTTATAAACGGCTCAGTCGAAAATTTTTTTTCATTCGATAAAAATAACCCGGCGCAGAGTTGTTAAGCCGCCGCCGAAAATTTTTGCTATTCAGACGCCGCCGACGTTTTTAATAGGCTTGCATATCTGCTGGCATGCAGTTCATCAGAAGTAATAATGTTTTTAATGGTGTTATACGAAGCGCTAGGCTGAACTACGCAGAACCTTTTCGAAGATTTCGCAGAAGGTAGAATTTTTCATCGCCTTCCGCCGTACTATCGCTCCAAACATAATTATAGGCTTCATAACCATATCAAAAAACTATTTTATATCTCATTGAAAAGAGATCTAGTTCCGTTTTTCCTGAATTCACGCTAATTTATACTCCATTCACTGAGTAGACCTAGAGCAGTTTGTAGGCGGTGGAATACGGTGTCTAAATATTTTCCAGATACAGCCACTGCAACATCGTCCGCATACGGGATGGTTTTGAACCTCAGGGAATCAAGTTCCCTTACCATTGTGTTAACGGTGATATTTCAAAGAAGTGGAGATAAAACTCCCCCTGAGGAGTGCCTCTATTTACTATTCTATATATGGTAGCCGCTCGCAGAGCTCTCCGTTATTGGGAGGCTGCCAGGAAAATGCGAATCCATTAAGATATCTAAAGTCTCATGGCTGCTTTTCGTCCAGCTGCCACAAGGTTTCTGAATGTAACTTGGGATAGAAGGTGAGGAAGCCAATATTTTGCGTAAGCGACTATTATCGGAATGGCCTTCCACGCCGCTACAGAACGCCCTCCAAGATTTGCGTTTCGCGTTCCTGATCTGGTTCTTAAACCTGTTCACTGTGTCACCTATTTCGGAGTTCCACCAGTGTGGTTTACTCCTTCCTCTGCAGACCTTAAGTCAGCATGCTACAAAAGTCGCTCTGTCAAATGCATTAGTTAGCAATTCAACAGAGGACTCAATGTCACGCCGATTACAAGGGGTTCGAGAGGAGTTGAGACAGAATATCATATTGTTCCGTTCAATTTGTTTTCCTCCTGTTCTGAATCGGGTTTACCCTAGGTAAAGGAACTTCTATGGTGAAGTCAAAGTATAAGTGATCGGAGAATGAGCAATCATTTGAGACCCTCCATTCCCTGATTATGTTCGAATACCTAGTACTTACTAGCATAATAAGAAGAAAATCTCTTCTATTTATAACTACAAAGGTTGGTTCTCTACCGTTGTTCAAAATATATAAACTACTACAAAGGAAAAAAGACTCAACATTTGCATTGGTATCCGAGCTTTTTCAGACGATATGGTGCCGCCTTGGTTATTATGCGAACTTTGTTATTTGGGTGGTGGTTTGCTGTTTTCATGGACCATGTATCTGGAGACAATATACATGTTGCCACGTGTTGTCTCCCAGGCCGCTAAAAACGTTCATTAAAATCAGAGAAAATGAAGATACCAAGTTTTCTGCTTGCTACTATGCATGATTGTATCCTACTTGACCCTGTAGCGTGTAGCAGCATATAATTATTCGCACGAGATTCGCAAACTCTTTCACTTGCGATCCTTGGACAAGTGCAAGCTCCTTGCCTCTTTCAGACATCCGGAGCATCAGCGCAACCGAAACTGCTTTAGAGTAGTGAAGATTAACTTGCGTTATCTTCACCATTGTCATTTTTGGTGATGATTGTGACATTGACGTCATCTTGGTCCGACTCCAAGAGGGCGTCTTCGTCAACTACTTCGTCCACCAGTTCAAAAAACTCAAAGTTTGAGTGGGTATCCCTTTGAGCAAGAGAACTAGTAGTCTCCTCACATAGCATTGCTTCCGGAGTCTCGATAGACCTGTAGAAAGATAGACTCGAAGCCGTAGTATATCTTTCCACTTTTCTCTCGAAGAGGCTGCAATGACTCCTTATTCATTACGATGATGGTGCTCCTGGATGCTATGACAGATTCGGATACTCTGGTTACCTTCCAATCACATGTAGCGATCTCAGCGTTAATGAGTTCCAGAAAGATTTATCTCAATTCAGGGGAACAAGTTCCTCTGGTGTTAGGGATTCGGCTGGCTTTTTACCAAGACGATCCAAAAAACGATCGGAGGAGGAATAAAAATTTTGATTTTTGGTAAAAATTTTGATTTTAAATACAAATTTTGATTTTTAGGAAAAATAATAAGACTTTTGTTAAAAAATCTGAATTTTGTTGTTAAATCGAGTAAAATATAAAAATCAAAAATAATCATTATGAGTTCAGCAAAAAAAGTAAAACTCAAAAATAATCATTAAAAGTTGAGCAAAAAATAAAAATCAAAAATCATTATTTGTTGAGTTTTATTTTAAAACTCATAATCGTTACGCTTCTTAGTTAAGGCACTTAATTCGAAGAATGAAGCGCTACAGGCGAAATTATTTACTAAATATAAATAATTTGAATTTTTATGTGAATTATTTTCGTTGTTGAATTACTATCATTTTATCATTTTTAATATAATTTGAGGAATCATAAAAGGCTAGAAAAAAGCTAAAACGAAAATTTTGGGGCAAAATAAAAAGGTTAGATTTAGTCTTAAAAAGGTTAAACTGGCAACACTGCACGCCACTTCCAGCTGTATAAAAAAGCAAGTGTTATTATGGCTAAATAATAAAAAAATATTAATATATTGAAAGTTTTATTGATATTACATTTGTTTTGTAATATCAAACAAAAATCGCTTAAAATAATAGCAAATATTTTACAACTTGTGTTCACACAATGTTCATACTAGCGGCATTTTTAGTTAAGGACAAATAGTTTTGTTTGTCCAAAATCAGCTGTTATGTTGTTTGAAACGTAAAAATATTTGGTGTTCACATTACGCAAAGCAAATATTTGAAAAAAAAAAACTCCCCCAAAAAATCCACACTTAACAAAAAAGACGTTTTGTCATTCAAAATAAAACGGTGCTACAGTGAAAAACACTTGGAATATAACAAATGTATTCCATTTTTAGAATTTTCGACCAATTTAAGTCTTTTAAATGTTATTAGAAGGAATAGATCTTATCGTTTTTAAAAAGTATATACACATTTATAGCAAAACTGTGTAAGATATTAAAGACACAAATTCAATTTTTTATTTTTATTCGTACTTTTTAGATTTTCGACCCACACTTTATTAGAAAACATATTGTTTTCATATTTTTCGCTAATGCTATGTTTTATTAGCCATCTTTTGATAAAATCGGATGAGAATTGCAGAATGTAGGATTTTTTGTAAAGTCATAAGAACCAGTTATTTTACGTGTATTTTGTTGTTGTCATTATTTCGCATCATAAATATAGCAGCAACAAAATACACTTCAAATAACAGGTTTTTATGAGTTTTACAACTTCGAGAAAAATGTCTATATAATTTATTAAAATTGTACCGAAAAAAATTAAATGAGCATTAAATACATTTGTTTATTTATTTATCTATTTATTTATTTTATTTATTTATTTATAAAACGTTTAAATTAAATTTTTAAGAAATAAATTGATTACTTTGTAACTACACAAGTTAATATATCGTTAATAAAGGTATAATCACTTCGATATGGATTAAAGCATTTATATTTGTACAACAGTAAAATATGTAAGCTTTGCACTACATTATACATTATATAAAGATTATGGATAAAATATATTTTAATAAATCATTGTATTGTTGTAAATAAAATTTTATAAAAAAGATTATTAGATTTTAACATTATATTTTATTGGTTGAAAACGATTTTAAAGCCAATACACAAAACAAAAACAATTTTATATATTTTGACAATTTCAGTAAAATAAAAAATAAAATTTAAAAAATTAGGTAAAAAATATGAAATCCAACATTTAAAGACATTCGAAGGCAAGTTTTCCCTATTTCCTTACAGATTTTCCTAATAACGATTAAAATTTATGAATCTTTCAGATGATTTGACAGCAAGTGATAATAAATGTATTTTACCTCATAAAATAATTAATCGTAAGTAATATTGTTTTATTATCTCTTATCCATATTATCTAAGGAATTGGTTTAGAAATGTCCATCCTTATAGATAGCTGCACGAAAAGTTCTTCGTTCTATGCTCTCTTCAAACGAATCGATTGAGTTCGATATAGATCTCTCGTGATCGTTTTCTTAGTTTTCCGAGCTTCATAAACTATTTTTTGCGCTTTGCATTATCATAATGAATCCACTTTTCATCGAGCGGAAGAATTCGATGTAAAAACGATTTGGTTTTGTGGCGCCTTTCAGACATGCTAAGTCTCCTTAGCTTCTGCTTCTTTGGCACCTAATTTCCTTGCTTTTGGATGAACCAAGTGCTTTTACATTTCTGGAAACTATTGTTTGATTTACATGCAACAATTCTGCAAGCAATTTTTCAGACTTTGAGACTTTGTGCTAATCTCCAATTCTTTATTTTTAAACATTTTTGACTGACCAGAAGGCTCCCTATCATACACATCGAAAGCACCACTTTTAGATATTAAAATCACATCTAATAACGATTGGATTTCTTTTTTTATACCGATTTGGTAGTTCATATAACGTGAAATAAGCGTTTTTTTATTTATATGTATGTATACTAAAACACACCATTATTTCTGCATCAGTTTTACTAACGCAATGAATCCAACATGAATCCTACATCGCATTTACACAAATATTATTAGATTATTTTTTCGCAATTTAATTGTAAAATATCCACTATTTATAAAATATATAAATTTTTATTAAGAATTTTATTGATTCAACAATAAATATTTTTGAATATCTACTAAAAACTAAATAATATTTTTATTGTTTTACTTAAAAATTCTATTAAATATTATGAAAATTTTCAAATATTTAAATTTATAAATAGAAAAGATATTTTAATAAGAAAAAAATTTAAGTTTTTTCAATAAAACATTTACGAATATTCAAAATATTTGATTTAATTAATTCAGTGAGAGGTCCGATTTCAGTAATTGATTTTATAAATTTTGTATTATAATACGAAATTTTATTATTTCTGTGTAGTTACGAAATTATACCAAGTTATATTATTTTTATGCGACAAATATATTTTTCGTAGGCATTTTTTATACACTCAGCAATACAAAATATTTCTTTATACCCTTTAAACATTTGGAAGATATCTTCCTCGAAAAAAATCATCAAAGCAATATTTTTCTAATATTACATTTTTATCAGTTTAAAGAAAATATAAAATTTTATTTTTTTTTATTATTTTTATCCTAAAAATATCTCCCTTTTTGCAGTAAGGTTATTATCACCTCCGTAATAAATTGATGATATCCCATTGAGACCATCTGGAACAAATTAATGCAATGCTTTTATTTTTCGGTCATAATTTTTTTAGTTGTCGAAAAAATGTTCAAAAATAAAAAAAATATTGAAGAAATTTGTTTGTCTTTTAGCAAAAAATGGATATTTTATGTGAGCCTTTCAGTTTTCGTGCTTTACAGCCCGTCTATACGTAACATAATATGCAAGATTTTTGTGTCGGAGAGTGTCAAATTCGCTCTCTGAGAGAATTATTTCACATGTAGATTCAAATATTAGTATTATAATAATGTATTATGAGACTGTTGTGATGAGATTTCTCTACACAACCATCTTATAAGATGAACTGTCAAAAAAATACACATATACGAAAGTTTGTTTGTGTGTGTGCATGTGTATTTTGGAAATTACTGAAAAACAATGTTTTTTTGTAAAATTGTTTCTTGTTAGTGTTTGGTTTACATGTTAAAAAAATTTGTATAAAAATTGTGCTAAAAAGGCGCGAATTACTGAAATAAAAAGCACATATTTACTCTGTGACTGATTGAAAAATAATGATATCTTATAGGATTTATTAGAATACGTGTACCCCTTATTTAAGATTTAACATAATATAAACAAAATGGTTACTCTCCTCTGCCGACGTTATCTCACATATTATATCAGCGTTAATCTCAGTTGTAGACCTGGGGTTACGATGTTAAGATTTATGTGCATGCATGCTTTACAAGATGTAAAAGATTTCCTTATTATATAATTTCAAGATTTATTTAGTGATAATTTTTCTATATATTTATTACATCTTCCAGAAGATTACCTGGCGGTATATTTTTTCACCTAGATGATTATATAGCAATATTGCCTATTTTTTTAGCATATTGATTTATTATTTCTTTGATTTGATTTTTCGGTATTAAAAATAAATTTCAAATAGTACCTTTTTGAATTTTAGAGTACTAAAATTCAAATTTTGGCAGTTACTTATTTTTTAATTAGCGCAAAACTCAAAAAATGTAATTTGTATATCTAAAAAAAAGAATTAAATATAATATCTATTCATTAAATGATTTTATTCAGTTTAAATATTGTAGCAAAATATAAAGATCTTAATAAAATGTGGCCCTGTTAATGTAATAAACTTACGGAGAAAAAAGTCGTCCAAGATCAATTCCTTAAAATCGAACACTTCTGCTTTCATTATCTGATGCTTTTGAAACTCGGAATGTTTTCACTTCAAAATAACTTGGTTCAATTTGATTTACAGAGCATAGAAACTTGTAGTTTTAGTCATGATTGTACATATAAATATTTTAGAGTTTACAATTTTATAAATTAAACCTACAACTCAAATGTTTCTATAATATAGTTTGTTCGTCCTTTTGAATTGTCCTAATTACATGTCTATTTTTTTGGGAACTCGAAAAACCATAATTTAATCATAGTGTTCATTACAATTACTTCTGAAAACCAGTCGTAAATCAAAAAAAAAAGTGTTAAGAAATTATATATCTCCAAAACATATTTTCATTTAAAAATATTTAACGTGGAATATCAAGCTAATCGTTTGAGAGTATGAAATGACTCGAGGGAGTACTTTGGTACTTTTGAATGTTAACTAGTATCAAAACGAGTAAAATAGTAATAACTTCTCCATCCCTGTTTTGAACTATATCTGTACTTTTTTTCTTCTTACTTATCCCCCTTATCATAAAGAAGCATAAAATTTATTTTGCTTTAATGTACTAAATGGAATTCATTTGTTGTACCAACAAATACTTGAATATATTTGTGGTACTATAGTTACAGGAGAAAAAACAAGTAATTTTCTCACTCAATGCAAAACCACAAATAATTTTTACTATACTCGGCGCTCTGAGAACACATTTCATTCACATTTTATATTTTTATATGTTCTGTATTACTCTCCCGCCCTAATACTGTATACAGAAAAATTTTCAACTTTAAAATTTAATATTTTGAATTTAAAAAGATCTATTGCTCTAAATATTTTGTTTTCTATAAAGAAAACTATAAATTAATATTAAAAAAATTTTTGTTTTAAGTACAAAAAATATATAAAATTTATTAAATAAACATTTTCCCATATCTTCTCACAAATTTCTTTCAGTATATTTTGAAAATCATGCGATAGCACAACCTTACTGTTATGGCCTGTTTATATAACCCATGTCACGCAAAATTTCTGTTGAAATGAGTGCAAAAAATAATTTTTCGTTTTTGTAAGACATGTGTCGGGATTTTGTGAGTAAAAACATAAGAACTGACGTTTTTGTACACATTTTGTGTTTTTTTAACGCATTTAGAAATGTTATTAATGTCAAACACAGATAATCGGTAAAATGTAATCGTGAAGCGAAATGCGTTGACAAAACTATAAATATAAGAAAATTTCTGCAAAATGTACGTGTGTTGCCAACACCACTCTCACTAGAATCACTCGATTCGCTATTATTTTAGCCACTGATGGAAACATTATTGTTAATTTAAAAAATATGCTCGCAATTTAGTTTTTGCAATATGTAAATTATACCCCACACCACCATAGGTGGTAGGAGTATTATGCGTTTGTGCTGATGTTTGTAACGCACATCATCCAACACCCACCGTAAAGTATACCAATCGACTCAGAATTACTTTTTGAGACGATCTAACGATGTCCGTCCGTCCATCTGGCTGGCTGGACGGCTGGCTGACTGTCCATGTAAACCTTGTGCACTAAGTACAGGTCGCAATTTTGAAGACAATTCAATGAAATTTGGTACGTAGGAATTTCATGACACAAGGGCGAAGCTTATTGAAATAGGTAATGATCGGTCCATTATTTCACCTATCGCCCATATAAATGTCCTCCCGGAATAGGGGTTAAACGATCATAAATGCCTTAAATATAGCAATATTTTAATGAAATTCGGTGTAAGGAAGTTTTGTATAAGTTTTAATCTTTTTCCGCATTCGTATATTTTATTTTACACTTAGTAAAAGTATCGGTCCTCCAAGAATTTTGATGGACATGCACAATGGTGTGGAGTATCATATAGTCGGGCTTGACCGACTATATCTTTCTTACTTGTTTATTTTTGTAATATTTCCCACACATTTTTAAGTAAACAAAAAACAGCTGTTTTATTTAAGGGTTGCCATTTTTATGTTCAAAGAGCATGATTTTATATGAAAAACATTTACAAGATGTAAAAATTAAAAATAATTTCAACAATAACAACACAACGTAAAAGAACGTAAGAAAGACGAGTATTTAAAAAAAACTCATTTTCTTATGTACTCGTCTGGGTATCACTCTGTTGTCTGAATCTTCACATGTCTTGTATAAACAGGCCATAAGAGTGCAAATGCACATGTGCGCCAATTTGCTTAGCACTGGTTTAGAGTGAGTGTGTAAAAAGAAAATCATACCATATCAGTTACACTTCTACTCTCATTTATACCAATACTCACAAGTATTTATTTGTTACATTTCATAACCCTGCCAGCAATTGGAAGTGAGTTTTTTGATTCATCTATTGAAAAGTGTCTTGTTAGGCACTTCTAGATGTTCAAATGTAGAAACACGCAAATTTACATTAACAAAACATATTAGCATCGAATTATGATCTGAAAAGCTTGCATTAGGCGACTGTTTACATTCCAGAACAAAGAAAAGGGAACGAGCGCGATATGATTTCACTTACTAAATGCAGAGCTTTTAAAGTTTTCAATGTAGTTATTTATAGTGGTGGATAAAAAAAGATATTAAAATTGAAAATAATTCATTTTAACTCGTGTATTCTTAAAATATTTTATATTTAGTTTGGAAGTGACAGTGAATTTAATGAAATAATAAAATATTATTGTTATGTTTATAGAAATAAGGTAAGTGTTTAGATCTACTACATTTAAAAGTCGAGAAATGTTCCAACCACATTGTTTTTTATTTTTTTCCCATTTCATCTATTTTTATTATAAAAAAGCGATTACTACACACTTACACTTCTAAATAACACTAATTCGACATTCCAAAAAAGCACTAAAAAGTGTCATCTTAAAATTATTAAAACTGAGGCAAGCTTTTCCCCGAACGGTGACTCTTTTTCGACAAGAAAATGATATCATATTCGATTGTTAAGAACTACTTGTAGTTAGGTTGGTAGAGAATGTAATTATAAAGTGAAAAAAAAAAAACAATAATTGCTTGTATTTTGTTAGTGTAAACCACTGCACATAAAGTCAAAATACTTTGAACAAAAAAAGAGAAAATTAAGAAAAAGAAGAGTAAATAAACGCGGCAAAAAATATTACATACGAATACAAAAAGGATTCGCTTTTGTATTTCGTTTCGCGCGGTATGTACATGAAAAATTGAAAATCAACTGGGCTTACGAGATCACTTTCTTATTACACAATGGCTGTATTTGTTTTGAGTATACTTCAGTTGTACTTCTGTACGTTTTTAATATGCACATACCCAAACAAAATTTCGTATATGTGCATTTTTTTGACAGTTCATCTTATAAGATACTTGTGTAGAGAAATCTTATTACAACAGTCTCATAATACTTCTTATTTCTGTCATTTTTTTGTCATTTGTAATAATAGAAAACATTAGTATCGAATTTTGATCTAAAAAACTGGACCTTCTTGATGTACTTTTTTACACTTCTAAATGATAGTATTTCAACACCCAACGAATGCACTATATAGTGTCATCTTAAAGGTATTGGAACTGCGTCACATTTCTTCCCGAATGGGGACTCCTCTTCGATAAAAAATGATATCATATTCGACACTTATTAACTACATGAGGTGTCGCTTTAGTTCAAATTTGGATAGAAAATGTTGGCAGGAATAATACTAGGGTATCCAATCGATTAAGAGTCATTCGGTTATCCGATTATTTTGGTCTGTTCGAATAATTTAAAATTGTCTATTTGCGAATAACGAATAAACCGAATAATTTGTGTCAAATAACCGATTAACCGAAATTTAGTTCTTTGGAGTTAAAGTACTTTTTCATTATTTCCACAGTATCGATAAGTGTACGTTTTCTTGTGCTTAAGAAGTAACACAAATAACATCAAAAAATATTATTAAAAAAATACAAATGAATTGTTCTGTTATGAAATGTTGAGATTCGGTTCTTACTTTCTCAAATACTTGTTACTAAAAAGAACTGTTAAACAAAAGAAAAATAATGTTATGCATAATTTTTTTTATTAAAAGTATGTTGGTTTATATAAAAATTAAAACTAATTTCCTTGCACCGCTAAAAAAAAAATTACAATTCTGCATGAAATCGTGAACATGACTTCCTCCTCAGTGAATAGTTATCAAAAAAGAAAACATCTTCCAATGACAAGAACTGATCTAAATTTGTACTACTTTTCTTTGAATAGAATATTTCATAAAATGTGACATGAAAAGATTATAATATTATAATTTCAGAAATACTTAAACTTGTGACAATTTAAATTCGGAAAATATAGTTTGAGTAAAGTAAATTTAAAGTTATATAAGTCATAAAACTTTTAATTTTCATCAACAAAATGTACGTAAAAATACCAATGTTAATTTTTACCTTTATAAAAAAAATCATTCTCGCACAAAAAATAATGTGAGTTACACTAAAAAGACTAATTTATTAAATAAAGCTGAATTAGGAGAATTAGGATTATGTTGAAAAATGCAATTTTTTGAAACAAAATAGTGAAAGAACTAATAAGATTAGCCCTTTGTGATCTACATTATGTTTCTAAATAACTATTTCAATAGATTAAATACTATAATTAGTGTTATTTAGTTTTATAAGTATTACTAATACTATGCGGTTAATCGAATAATTTGTCATTAATAGGTTATTAACCGATAGATTTTTAACCTCGAATTATTATTTGTCGATGAAAACTCGGATAATTGGATATCCTAGATAATACTAACATTTTAATCTATACGCGAAATAATTCTCTCAGAGAGCGAATTTTACACTCTCTGACAGAAAAATCTTACATATTATGTTACTGCTAGATGGGATGTTACACAGTATTGCTATGAATAAAATAAAATGTAATAATCTACTCACACATACCTACAAACTACACTTTGTTACATTCCAAGTATATTAATTTTTTTATTTTGTAGCACCATGTATTTATTATTATTATTATTATTATTATTTTAACAAGTATTTGTGTTTTCTCTTTATAGAGACAATCTTTTGACGAACATTTTGACATAATTACTTACACATGTATTTTAAAAAGAAGTGCAAGATATAGGTATTCAACTTCAGATTCATCATCTTGTAAATCAAAAGAATTGGTACTATGCATACATATCTTTAGAATTAAAATTATTCAATATATCGGATTAAATTCTTGCCAACAGATTTTATTAATATTAACATTTTAATGGCCAAGGTAATATCCAGAGTAATATTTGTAAAAAGCCTTTGTTCTTGAAAATATATATTATAATTTCTTTGTGGGGAGTATATTAAATTGGACTCAGAAAAATCACAAATCTCCAAATATATTAGTAAATAATTCATTTAATTAATTTTTTTTTAAATTTGCACCTATCATCAAAATGATTATATCAGTTACTAAAAACTGCAAAAAAATAAAAAAACAGAAAATTTTTTCCAATAAAAAAATTTATCAAATTAATCAAGTAGATGAATTTCAAATTTAAGTGAGAAATAAAATTTTACTTAAATTTTATTTTTATTTTATATTTACTTGAATATATTTATTAAATTTAGATGCAAAATGAAACAACTGTGTTAAATGAAAAATATACGGTAATAATTTTTTCTGTGGAAGCGGTATTATGAGATTTTTCATGACGATTTTTTGCTAAAAAATAAGTAAGGAAACTTTTATACATCTTATATTTTACAATTAAAATATCGTATTACCAAAAAAGTCAAATATGAATCAGAAATTTAGAGCAACGAAACCTTAAGAAATAGCCAAATCACATGTTTTGATTTTTTCCTGAAAAAGTTAAAATTCACTATCAACTTTCTGATATTTATCATTAATGTCCCACAATTTTTTAGAACTTTTTGACACTTATTGAAATGAGAAAGTAAAAAACTGCAATTCTTTATACTTTAAAAATAACAGCCGAATTCAGATGTATTCAATCAGGTACCATCGGATATTAATTAGTTAAGATGCCTCCCGAAGTTCATATTGCTATCTTGAAGTTTGGTTTTTGTTAAATTCGTAACCGAAAATATGCATTCTACACATGCGTAGCATATTAAGGATTACTTGTTCTTTTTCTTTATAATGCCGTGTAAATGTGGCATCTTTAAAATTATATACTTTTATTTGAAATTCCAATTTTATTAACTAAAAAAGATATAATTATTACGTAATTTCCCCGAAAAAAATTCACCAAATTGGAGGTTAAAACCACAAATCTGGCCCTGTTCTGGTTTGTTGTTTAAGTATATACATATATAGATAATAAATTTCTTCAAATTTCTTCAAATTAAAAAAATTTTAAATTTTATGTTTCAAAAAAATTTTAAATAACTTATATTTATATATTATTATATTTATATATTATTTATTAAATAAAACTATTTAAAGAATAAACAAATAATTTTCGAATTTACCTACATTGGAGTTTGAATATCTGAAGAGACTTTTATGAAGAAAACCCATATTTTGCTGTGGACAATAGAATAGGTGTGTTCACAAAAATTTTAGATTACAAAATAATTTTCTAATTTTGAATCTAAATATTAATAAAATGCAATAATAACATGAAAGGCCATAATTTTTTTTAATTTCCTTGATTGCCCCTAGCATAGAGAAAAAACATACCCTAAAAGTCATGGCTAGGATATTATACCGTTATTATTAAGTTAAAAAATTTTAAAACATAAAATTGTTAAATTTTTTCTTATGAAGAAATTCACACCTATTTTATTCAGCACATGTGTACACAAATTCACTCTTGTTTTTGTATACAGATTTTTTAAACACAAATTATAAATTATAATAAATTAATGTATATATTATACACACTTATTGATCATTCTTATTGATCGTTC
Organism: Protocalliphora azurea; assembly: GCA_932274085.1. NCBI lineage: Eukaryota > Metazoa > Arthropoda > Insecta > Diptera > Calliphoridae > Protocalliphora > Protocalliphora azurea. The sequence continues at coordinate 76,282,622 of OW026521.1, read as the reverse complement.
AAGTGATCTTTAATAAATGTTTTCTATATACTTCTGGAATTCTGTATGTCATTCTTAAATTTGATTAAAATAAATTAGTTAATTTCAACGAAATTTCTTCAATTCTATATTCTTTTAGTATATTTTAAGATATTTAGTCAAATTGAAGAATTTTATTAAATTTGACTAAAATAAATTAGTATACTTTAACTAAATTTCTTCAGTTCTACATGTCTTTAGTTAATCCGAAAATATTTTTAGTCAAATTGAAGAATTTTATTTAATTAGACTAAAATAAATTAGTGTACTTTAACTAAATTTCTTCAAACAGTGTGAGTTGGAAGGAGTTATACAAATTTGTCAAAAAATTTAAAATTTGGGATCGTGTGTGGGATGAATCCAAATTCTAGGGAAACAATGCAACGTGGGAGGACAAAACTTCTTGGAAATAATAGATAAGGTATCTCGCTAAGTCATCCACTTTTCAGATCCTTTAACAGTGTGAGTTGGATGGAGTTATAAAATTTTTTCAAAAATTAAAAATTTGGGATTCTCCTCATCCGCCATATTATCCGGATTTAGCCCCTAGTAACTACTTCCTATTTCCAAACCTAAAGAAATGGCTCGAAATAATGAAATTATTCACCAAAGAAATGCCTATTTTAAGGACCTCGAAAAATCCTATTTTTTACGCAAAATAAATGAGATTAATAAGCCTGTAGCTATTTTTTTGAAATTACGAGGCAAACTTTGTAAAACTCTTTCATATAAAAGTTTTTGTTTTTAAAAAATTTTGATGGATATATTTTCAAATCGAAGTGAAAGGATTTACAAAATAAGTTAATACTGTACTTGTCATTTCAAAGCGGTGATCTACATGTGTCGTCCTCCATGATTACGCATTTAAAATGACTTAGAAGGTGAAAAAATTCCTTACCGTCCTGTGATATTATTATTTTTTATTTTTTACAAAATATGCATAGTTTTTCTTATTATTTACACTGTAATGGTATTTAATGCCGCCGAAACATGCTGGACGCTTACACTCAGAACATTGAAATGTAGGATTTAGAACTTTATCACCGCAACGGACACAAATTCTAATTATTTTGTCGGCATATTCTATTAGAAAGTTCTTAATTGTTTCCCTATAAATCTTAGGGTTTGTTAGGTTCGTTAGGAGCTTGTCGTAAAGTAAATTTTCAATATATACACGAATAAAAATAGCACAGCTGAAGCTATCATTTAGATAGTCGTGCTCAATTTCAACATAATTCCACTATCTATCATTTATATTATCCAAAGATGTTTGAAATATGGTATTTTTAGTTGGTATATTGTTTTCAATCGAATTTATGAAATAGAAGAATTTGTTTTTCATATCCAAGTACGCTACAGTGTAGTGGCTTTGATATATAATTGGAATAAATATTTGATTAAATTTATGCAGTGGAAGTTCAAGTTTGTTTTTGCAGAAGAAAAAAATCTTTGATTTCTTCGCAAAAAAAAGAAAACTACGATTTGTTGGAAAGATTTAATAATATTGTTATGTAGATATCAATTACGTTATTAAAAATACATTTTGCGGAGTCCATTCTCTTAAATTCGATCAAATCGATTGTTAGGAGATAAGAAACCGTCTTTCTTTTATTATATGCAAGAAAGACGTTACATCTTTTGTAACAAAGTTAATAGTAACAGCTATTTAAACTTTGTTACATACCTATAATATTTATATTTATTATTATGTTCTTTTATATATCTGTACCCCATTAACATTTCACTCCTTTGCTCGTCTGTAACTACATTTGTTTACATTAATAATTCTCATTTAGTTTGTTTGATTTTTCATATAAGTATTCTAAGGTTGGTTGAAGTAGTTGCGATTCGAGCGCTCTAGAATTTGCCAAAAACTAAGACAGCTGATCTTACAATATAATCTGCCTTGTTCCCAAGACATCTGGTATTGTGGAATCAGTCAGGGCGATACCTTGCACAGCGACTTCGGTTGACTGTTTCGGACACAGCGGCTTCGACTGACTGTTTTGGCACAGCGGCTTCGGCTGACTGTTTCGGCACAGCGGCTTCGGCTGATTGTTTTGGCACAGCGGCTTCGGCTGACTGTTTTGGCACAGCGGCTTCGGCTGACTGTTTTGGCACAGCGGCTTCGGCTGACTGTTTTGGCACAGCGGCTTCGGCTGACTGTTTTGGCACAGCGGCTTCGGCTGACTGTTTTGGCACAGCGGCTTCGGCTGACTGTTTTGGCACAGCGGCTTCGGCTGACTGTTTTGGCATAGCGGCTTCGGCTGACTGTTTTGGCACAGCGGCTTCGGCTGACTGTTTTGGCACAGCGGCTCCGGCTGACTGTTTTGGCACAGCGGCTTCGGCTGACTGTTTTGGCACTGCGGCTTCGGCTGACTGTTTTGGCACAGCATTCTCGTGTGAGCTGTTGAATAATGCGGACGTGTTTTGAAATCGTTGCGGTTGATAAAACAAGTTGTGTAAATTTGATAGTATTAGTGTGAGTGCGTGTGTTTTACATATAGAGTGTACAGTGCCTTTCAGTGTTGTTGTTTTTGAGACTCCGCTGGCAATTTGTTAGAGAAGTCTCAAAACATCTCCGGCAGAAAGTAAGGTTATTTTCGACTAACCTGAAGATTGGCCTTGCCACTTTATAAGTATGATTTCTGAGTTACCGTATCGTCGACGACTGGTTTTGTGCCTGGCTTTTGTTTTTGGATTTGCTATTCTGAATTCACTGCCCCCTGGTGCTGACTGGATTGGAGACGACTGGTTTGCTTTTGGTTTGTGCATTGGATTTTGGAGTGTGCATCTATTGTGAGGTAGGTGTCTCTTTGATATTCAATTTTTTTGAGTACGATGGCGTCTGAGTGATGGGTCCGCCGCCAGCTCCGGTGCCGCGTGTGAGGCACACGGAGAGTGAGTTTTCGAGCTCAGAGGCGGACTGCGAAGAGGGGAAGCGCTTTAAGCCGGGAACGCCGCCTGCGACTCGTGCTGTCCCTAGCGCTGCCCCTGGTGCTAATGGCGCTATTGTTGCCATCGGTGCTGCCAGTGCTGCTGGTGCTGTTGGCACTGATGGCGCTGCTGGTGCGGTTGGTACTGCTGGTGCTGCTGCTTCTGGCGCTGCTGGTGCTGGTGCTGCCGTTGGTGCAGCTGCTGGTGCGAAGGAGAAGAGGGAGAGGAGACCCAGGAACAGGGCTCTAGCTGCGCTGGAGCCTGGTGTTATTGGTGAGATGAAGGCCGTCACGACGAGCCTCCTGGAGGAGGTCATGGTTGATGGTGTTCTCCCTGGTCTGGCGAAGAGTGTTCTGGTGCACTCTGGTAAGTACGAGTCCCTCTTGATGCGACTCGTTGCTGAAAACGAGCGTCTCCGTGGGCGACTTGACGTTCACGAGTCTGGTAGTGGTGGTGCAGTGGTGGCCCATAGGGTCCCGACAGTGCCACCTGTTTCTATGCTGCCCAGACGGACTCTGGTCCCTGCCCAGGCGCCTGTGAGTCAGGAAGCTGCCCCGAAGCCGATCGATACATGGTCGGTGGTCGTTAGGGGGAAGAAGGGTGTGACGTCGAAGGAGGTGCTGGATAAGGTCGTCACGGAAGTTGGCCCCACCCTGGAGGGGTGTAGCGAGGACATGCAGCGTTTGCTGGATAATGGCCGATGCTACATCAAGTGGTTCAGCTTTTTGGTGCGACTCCACGATGCTGTTCCGAGCGGCTACAGGTGCCTGGGCTTCGACCATATGGTACGCGAATGCAGGATGAAAGAGGGAGTATGCCGAGTTTGTGGACAAGCTGGCCATGTGGCCTCACGCTGCACAAACGAGGTCAATTGCTGGAACTGTGCATTTAAGAGACTCCCGTCCGGGCATCTAATGATGTCGGCGTCCTGTCCCGTGTACAGCGCCATAGTTGCCAGGGCGAATGCACGCCACTAAAATGGAGCAAGACCTAAGAATCTTACAGCTTAACTGCCAGCGGTCATATACAGTGATCTGCGAACTAGGGCAGGCGATACGTGACCTGGGGGCGACTTTTGCACTTGTGCAGGAGCCGTATACTACGGGTGGTCTAATTAGGGGTTTGCCGGGGGGTATGCGGGTTTTTACGGACTGTGGGGGAAACTCTGCAGTTATTGTGAATGACAGGGACCTTGACTGTACTGTAGTTAGTCGTAGCCAATGGGGTGTCTGCGTTTTCGTGGAAGGGGGTTTTGGGAGGATGTTTCTGGCTAGCATCTATTGTAGGTTTGGGGGGCCTCTGGAACCGTATTTAAGTTATATGGATTCGGTGCTACTCCTCGCGAGTAGTTATCCTGTAATCCTAGGCCGGGATGCAAACGCATGCTCTCGTATGTGGTTCTTTAAGATGGGTAGGTTAGCTCCTGCTCATCAGAACTATGTACGAGGAGTTATGCTTAGTGAGTGGCTGGTCACAAAGAGCGTCATTGTGCTGAATGAGCCGAGTGACTATTATACTTTTGATGGTCCCAGGGGAGTTAGTGACATTGACGTGACAGCTGCGAACGTGGTAGCGATGACAGTTTTCAGATCTAGGTGGAGGGTGTGTGACGACTGGGGTGTTAGTGACCATAATCTCATTGAGATTGTGCTCTCTTATTACAGACGGACTCGGGAGACAGCACCTCTTAGAAGGTGGAGGGATCGTGACGTTAACTGGGACAACTACTCGGAATTCGTTAGGGCGATTGCTTCGTCGCAGTCAATTGATGACTTTAGGGCACTGACGGTTGATGACCAGATAGACTGTATAGATCAGTGGATGTGTTCAGCAAATAACTCCTTGGTTGGCCGACGTCGTGAGACTAAGCCGGGCAAGGTCAGTTGGTGGACTCGCGAACTTGATCAGATGCGAAGGTCAGTCAGGCAACTCCGGAATTCTTTCCAGAGGGCCAGGCGTACCAACGCTGATGATCGGGCCCAGCGTGAAACTGACTATCGGTCTGCTCTTCGAACGTACAAGAACAGAATCGTTAGGGTAAAGGAGGACGATTGGAGGAGCTTCGTACGGGACAACAGGGATGACCCCTGGGGTAGGGTTTACCGGGTGTGTAGGGGTAGGAAAGATAGGCTGGCTGACTTAGCTTCTCTTCAGGTAGGCAATGTTACATTGTCGACTTGGAGGGAATGTACTGACGAACTTTTGGGGGTTTTCTTCCCAAGTGTGGAACCGGTTGACCACTCTCCTCTCATTAGGGAGATGGTTGATCCTCCAAACTTGGAGAGATCGGAGGTTGTGGACAGTATTTGTCGGGTCAGAAGTAGGAAGTCTCCGGGTATTGATGGTATGACTGGAGAGATGTGTAAAAGCATCTGGAAGGCCATACCTGAACATTTGGAGTCGGTCTTTGGGAAGTGTCTTAGTGAGGGCTATTTCCCCGGAGCTTGGAAGCGCGCTCGCGTTGTAGTCCTCTTGAAGTCTCCTGATAGGGTGAGGAGTAATCCTCGCTCTTATCGGGGCATCAGTCTCCTTCCGGTACTTGCAAAAGTGCTGGAAAGAATTATGGTGTTTCGATTGAGGGAGGACGCCAGCGAGGGACCTTCTGAGTTCCAGTTCGGTTTTAGGGAAGGTAGAGGCGTTGAGGATGCATGGCTGCACGTGCGTAGGAGCGTTAGCGAGTCTTCGGCCAAGTACGTTCTTGGCATTTTCGTAGACTTCAAGGGTGCTTTTGACTACCTGTCGTGTAGTAGCGTCTTTAGAAGGCTGGAGGAAGTGGGCTGTCGGGAGGTAGCCCTCTGGAGGAGCTATTTCAGCAATGAACGGGCTTGTGTCGTAGGTGCCAGCGACACGGTTTGGAGGGACGTCACTCGTGGGTGTCCGCAGGGTTCCATCTGTGGTCCATTTATTTGGAACATTATGATGGATCCTCTGTTGGCGCAGCTTGGGCGTTCCTTCAAGGTGTGTGCGTATGCGGATGACTTGCTCATCCTTGTCGAGGGTCAGTCTTGTGCTGATCTAGAAAGCAGGGATGCGCAGGTCATGCGCGATGTGTGTGAGTGGAGCGGTCGTTCAGGCGTCGAAGTGGCGATGGACAAAACCGAGATAATGTTGCTTAAGGGCAAGTTATCGCGGGGCCGTCCTCCGCTCGTTCGGACTGGCAACGTTAGTCTCAGATATGCGACTGAGGTCAAGTATCTGGGAATAATGATGAGTGAGAGGATGAACTTTCTGGTTCATCTTACTCACATAAGGGACAAGTTGTCTAGTGTTGCAGGTAAGGTTAGGCACATCCTCAGGAGTGACTGGGGCCTCAGCAGGCGTGCTGTTCGTACCGTGTATGGGGGGCTTTTCGTTATTTGCGCAACGTTTGGTGCCCCTGTATGGTATGAAACGGTTTTGTCTGTTGTTGGCAGAAACAAGGTCTTATCCTGCCAGAGGGTCGCGATGTTGGCGTGCGTGCCAGTTTGTAGGACGGTGTCGACGGACGCACTCCAGGTTCTTCTGGGTGTGGCACCTCTTGATCTGGAGGTAATACGTCGTGCTACTGCCTTCAAGATCAAGAAGGGGCTACCGCTTCTTGGTCATGACCGGGTTTCTGCTTCTGATCTGGTAAATGGGGATAGCTTGCAGGTGAAGGCACTCTTAGATGAGTGTCTTCTGTATAGATGGAGGACGAGATGGACGAGTTCATACGTGACGCGGACTTCGTACGGCAACGTCCAGATTTTGGCTTCGGCCTGAGTCAATGCATTTTTGCATAAGAGAGGTCTGTCCGATACTCCGAACTGTGGGTGCGGGATGGGACTTGAGGACGTGTGGCATGTACAGACGACATGCCACTACTATGATGACATTAGGAGTTTAGATAGTAGGGGCATAACTCATACTGCGGGGGGTTGGGATTTTAGTAGGGCCTTAGTGGACGTGCGGACATTTGGGGGGCTGGGCGATTTCGACCGGGGGGGATTTGATAGGAGAAGAAGGAGACAGGAGTAGTGGAGGCGGCTCCTATATGAGCAACCGTAGTGGTGCTCCTTGCCGTTGTTACTTGGTCGCTCCTTTCGTCGCTGTTGTTTGTCCCCGGTTTGCGGGTATGCATGCTGGATTGCGGTCTTTTTTGTTTGTCTCTTCCTGGCGTCTCACCTTGCTGTCCCTCCCGCTGTGTCTTCTCTGTTCCTCGTTGTTGGTTCCGGGTCACTTTTGTGACCAAGACCACCCGCGAGGGTGCCAGCGTTGAAGTTGTCCTAGTCGTTGTTCGTTTTGTCCTTTGTTGGCGTCACACCATGTGGCCAACGAATCGCCCGTGAGGGCGATTGTTGATTGTTTGTGATGTAATTGTTGTCCATTCATGTTGATGTGTGTTTTGTGTGTGGTGGCGGGTCACCAGTCCCGAACTGTTTGGAGTTCAACTGGTAGTAGTCATCTTTGGCTACGAAGTCCGACCGGTGACTTAATACTGGTACCACGGCTGTCAGGAGCCCCTGGAACTTTGGTTCCAGCCTGGCAATGGTGCGGCGCCTTGGGGAGCTTCGTGGTGGTTGTGGTTTGGACCCAAATCGCGGGTAGAGCGCAAGATCGGTGTGGAGTTGCATTGCAACCGGGTGCCGTGACCCATAGAACGGAAGGAGTTTTAGATAGGCTCCGCTCCTTACCAAGGGGGAGGTCATGTCCAAATACATGACTTCAAATTGGTACTCAAGGATGATCTCGGTCAGACTTGGGGGCGTTGGTAGACGCATTGTATTCACCCTGTGCGAAGAGCACCGTGAGGTTGGGTCCACATGGACAGGTACTCACGTAAAACCTTCGACGTTGTTTTGGCACAGCGGCTTCGGCTGACTGTTTTGGCACAGCGGCTTCGGCTGCCTGTTTCTCTTAGACTAAGTCTGAATTTTGTAACCTAGATTTAAGGAATTGTATTATTTAAATTAGTATTCGTAAGATATCTTTAAGTATCGTAAACGATCCGGCGTGCTGCATAATACCCGAGGGAACCGAATCTTCGATCCATCATCTACCAGTAATAGGGCCCGATTCACCTGCGAAGTACCCGACTGAATCCCTGTGTATCATCGTGCTGCCGAATCTTCGATCCACCAGTAATAGAATCCGATTCACCTGAGAAGTACCCGACTAAATCCCTGCGTATCATCGTGCTGCCGAATCTTCGATCCACCAGTAATAGAACCCGATTCACCTGAGAAGTACCCGACTGAATCCCTGCGTATCATCATGCTGCTAGTAATTTATCTAATACAAAATATTTAGCATTGAATTATTAAACAAAGATATACCGTATATTTGAACCCCGGAAAGGGTAAACAAATTGTGTTCTCACTTAAGGTTCGTGGATCCCGTAAGTCGACCCTGGACACAACTGAGCTACCTCGGCCGACGACAAAACCACGTTACACTTTCTTTTATATTCCTTGGCCAACTTTTAAATTTTTGATAAATTCGTATAACTCCATCCAACTTACACTGTTAAAGGTATGTCATAGTGGGATACCTTGAAAAATTTGTATAACTCTTTCCAAATCACACTGTTAAAGGATTTAAAAAGCGGATGTCATAGTGGAATACCTTATCTATTATTTTCAAGAAGTTTTGTATGCCCACGTTGCATTGTTGCCCTGGAATCTGGATTCATCCCGTACAGAATCCCAAATTTTGAATGATCGCCGAATTTATGTTTTAGAGCCATTTCTGATAAATTTGCCTGAAATTAAGATATGTGAGGATATTTTCTAATTGTACCGGTTTTTTGGGTCAAAATGTAGTCTAATTCCATTTTTATTGAATATATCAGTTTTTACATGCATAACAGAGTTATGTTAACGAGGTAACAGAACTCTATTAACTTACATGGTTTGAGTCTAGGGTTATAAATTTTAAAATTTATCTTCAAATACATCAAAGTGGTGTACACAGTGGAGTACAATACAACGATGAGCTAGGTAAAGCCTACTTGAACTGCAGCAATCACGACATTAGCAACCAGTGACGACAGGAATCGCAACAGCTGTAACAGACATCACACGCAGAAGAGGCAAGATTGGTATCATTTGAGTCCAACTACTACAGGGAGCCACCTCTGCTAAGTCTCCTACTTCTCCTAGCAAAAACTTCGCACGCAAACGTACCCAATCTTCTTAATGTGCTATCATTCTCTAAGGCCCTACTATAATCCCATCGTACAGGCTTCTTTTATGTAAAAATGTCCCGTCAGTAAGAAACCAAGACTAAAGCCGAAGCCAAAATCCGGGAGTTTGCGTACGTAAAAATTCATACGTTACCCTTTCTTTGTCACTGTTCGTGCATCTCATCCTCCACCTAGAAACTAGAATCAAGTCAGAAGCAGAAAGCTAATCATGAGAAAGAAGTGTTAGTAGTCTTGATTTTGAAGATAATACCACGATGTATTACCACCAAATCTAGAGGTGCTACACCTATCAGAACTTGAAGTGCGTCAGTCGAAACTGTACGGTACACTGCCATATTGCAGCTCGCTGAAACGACAGGACCCTGTTTCTGCCAACAACAAACATGTTCGCCTCATACCATACCGGTGCAGCAAACGTTGCGCAAGTAATGAACAGCCCACCATATATTGTACGTACATCCCTTCTGCTGAGGCCGCAGTCACTTTCTTACAACAGGAAGTTGTAGTGATGTGACTGTTCCTAACGTGAGTAAGATTAACTAAGAAGTTCATACTCTTATTCCCAGATAGATGATAATCCGAGATAATCTGCCCTTCAGCAGTATTATCTCAGTTTTGTCCATCGCAACTTCAACGCCTGCACGATCGCCTTACTCACATACTTCACGCATGACCTCCCCACCCTTAGTCTCCAGATCAGCATGAAACTTTTCTTCGACAAGATTGAATAAATCATCCGCATAAGCGCACTACTACTGAATAAATGGCCGAGATGTTTCAACAGGGGATATATCATAATGTTCCATATAAACAGACCACAGATGGAACTTTGCGGACAGCCACGATCAACGTCTCTCCAAGATTTACGGCTGATACCTACCACACAAGCCTTTCTGCCGCTGAAGTAGCCCTTCTAGGGAGCTAACTTCCGACAGCCCTCTTCTTTTAGCCAACGGAGAAGACTACCCCACGAGCGCTAGCCAAATGCACCCTTAAAGTCCACAAATATGCCTAACACATATTTGTAGACGACCTAGTAACATTACTCCTAACATGCATCCAGGCATCCTCGACACTTCTACTTCTCTGAAACCGTATTGGAACTCAGAAGTACCCTGATTGGCGTCTTCCTTCACCATGACTCTTTTCAGCACTTTTCCAAGTACTGGAAGGAGACTGATGTCCCGCACGGATTACTCCTCACTCTAACAGGAGACTTCAGGAGCACGACAACGCGAGCACATTTCCAAGCCCCAGGAGAATAGCCCTCACTAATACACTTCCCAGATACTCAGGTATGGTCTTCCAGATGCTTTTACACATATCTCCAGTCATACTATCCATACCCGGAGACTTCCTGCTTTAACTCGCACTTAGAAAAAAAAACCCATTTGTCCGTTAGTACAACCTCTCGACAATGTAACATCGCCTACCTAAAGAGATGCTATGTCTGTCGGCCAAAAAATGTGTCGTTATTCAGCTAACGATACATCCACTGATCTATCTATTAAACTTTGGTCATCTAACGTCAGTGTCCTAAAGTGTTCTAAGCTCTAACGAATTCCGCGTAACTGTCCCAGTTTATATGCCTGTCTCTCCTCTTCTAAGAGGTGCTGTCACCCACGCTCATTCATTGTAAGTGAGCTAAATCTAAATGAAATTATGGTTATTTACTCCCCACCCGTCACACCCACCACCTAAAAGTGAAGCCGCCCCATTTGCAGCTGATACGTGTATGACACTGATGCTATTAGGGCCATCAAAGGTACACAAAAGACTCGGTATATTTAATACGCAAGCGCTCATCGTTAACATCCACTCTAGGGCTATAACCAAATGTTTGGCATAGTATCACGGGGTGGCCAAGAATGTTTTAGTAATGAAAATACCTGTCTCCCGTCGTTTTGCTAAAATATCTCACGCAGGGAAGAAAATTTCTAAAACCTTCCAAGAAATTTTTTTTAGAAAAATATTTTATTATTTGCTTTTTTTCGTATTTATACAATTTTCATGTATTAATTTATTCTATGTTCACATAGTAGTTTTAAATTTATACACTATTGGATGAAATAAACTTTAAGTTTAATGTTCGCGACGATTTACACAGTGGATAAATATCTTGTACAACTTTTATTGCTCTCTCTGCACATATATTACCCCTTTGTTGCAAAGGAATTGCTGAAGGTTTTTTACCTTTCAAAACACGCCTTTGCTTTTTTAAATTGGGTCAATGATTGTTCTAAGACTTTTTAATTTTCTTCATTGAAGCACTGATCGGAAAACCAAATATCGCGTCATTTTCCACATATAAATTGGCAAATAGGATATTGTTTAGTTCGGTATTTTTTCTTATTTTTTTTTAGTTTGGTATTTTGCTAAATTTATATAATAGTTTGTCGACATCGGGGATATTTCTCTGAATTGGACATTCAAACAAACAACAAAATTTAATAATATATAAATACGCAACAATTTCCATGCTTTCTAAATTAAATAAAAGTTTTTAAAATAAAAAGTTGTACAACTTTTTCGTTTATTTTGTGATTTTTTTTAATTTTGCATGAATTTTGATTGGAAATTGTGTATTTTTGAAAACTCCTTTAAAAGATAATAATCTGGGCATTTAATGATGGTACAATCTATGAAATTCTGATCATTGCTTATATTTTTATATCGCTTTAAGCATAAGGTATTTTACTCAGGTTTTTACATATAACGAATTTTGAACCGCGATGAATTGTAAACCGTAGGAAAATTTTTAAATCTAAAGCAGTGGATAAATTCCAAAATACCATTTAAGTGATACGTATAGGAATATATACAAATATCAGGTATATATTTTTTAAAATTTCCGTGAGATAAAAATGGTTTTTTTCAAACTTCAACCCGATCCCTGCGTGAACTGTTTTAACGATCCGAAAAAATTTACATTTTTTTTATTAATAATTTTTAGTGTTCTACGCGACTATACTATGCCGTTTTTGATATTCGCAAAAAGTGTGAAAAAGTTATAGCCCTAATGCACATAAATGCGGAATATTTAAGGAAAGTGGTCAGTGCACATCAGAAGGACTGGGATGAACACATACCGAAATTTCTATTTGCATACAGATCAGCTGTTCATGTCTCACCTGCAAAAATTGTATTCGGAACAGAACTCTAGTTACCTGGTGATTTCGAATTCGGTATTAAGCCCTCATCAACAAATAATGAAAACATTTCCCAAGAGCAAGATGATCTAACCGAACTTCATGAATTCGTACGCAGACGAATAAAAATGACCAGCGACAAAATGAAAGAAAGATACGATCGAGCAGTGAATTCTGAAGCATTTAACGAAGGCCAGCTTGTACTGTTGCATAACCCACAGCGTAAGAAAGGACTGTCTCCTAAACTACAAACCCATTGGGATGGATCATACAAGGTGATAAAAACAGTCCGAGATCTAAAATGAAGGTCGTACATCTAGAACGACTAGCTGCCTATGGGAGAAGTGAATCTGTGCCTATTCGGGACGAACAGGCTTAAGCGGGGGGTAGTGTTCCGAAATTATACTTAAATTCAAATATAACGGTTTTAACGGCTTAAAGTTAAATAATGCTTCTCATTGTTAAAAAAAAGCTTCTCAACCTTCTCGACCTTTCTGTTTCAATAATTATTAACATGGGACGAAAGGCTTTCACCATTGTTTGTAAGTATGATAACACTAAATGCTTAATCTTTCGAGAAACATCTAGAAGGTAATGCAGTGTATATAAATTGGCCGTGAGAACACCATTGAGTCAGTCGAATTGGAAGCATCGTTAAGTCAAGATAAATTAACTGTCTTGGCTGTATATTCTTGTACATTATTAAAGTGTGCTGTCAAAATTGTGTAATTTATGTATGTGTGTGTGTACTAGAACACATAGTGACTATTTAAATTGTTATTGTTGTACATTAAAAAAAATTAAAGAGTCGTTACAACTTTTAAACTATTAAACTGCTTTTATTTGCTACAAAGTACCGGTTTATTTAAAAGGAAATCAAAATAAAAAATTGAAAAAGTTTGAGAAGCATTATTTAACTTGAAACCAGCCGTTAAAACCGTTATATTTGAATTCAAGTACAATTTCGTAACAATATATATATATATATATATATAAATATATATATAAATATATAAATATATGTATGTATATATATATATATATATATATATATATATATATATATATATATATATATATATATATATATATATATATATATATATTTTGAAATCACATGGATCCCGGTCTTTAGTCTTAAATATAGTAAAAATTATTTAAGGTCAAAATAAAAAAATCTTACAAAACTGTAACGTGCTTTCATTTTACATTGACTAGGTTTTCTAAGTTTTGTGTTCTAATAGCAATGGTTTCAAACATAAAGAATTTACAAATATTTAAGTAATTTTACCATTTCAATATTTCTTAGTTCGGAAATTATTTTTTCTGGCATTCAGGCATTGTATTCAGGAAGGGCGGATAGTCCCTCACATCCCCACTTACAGATTAATCCAACTGATCTGCAGAAAAATCTGTAACTATCCTTGTAGCTGTGTTCTCAAGCAAAGAAAGTAGCTCTACACATGCTTCCTTTTCGGTAACCGAAATAGATGGTAAAATAATTTGCTTTTTTTCTTGAATATCCTTGTATGATGGTAGGATTGAGTGTCCCTTTTCAAGCAGAGCTTTTCTTAAAATATGATATTTGTTTCGG